>OX451735.1:329034909-329394909 GCA_948472305.1 Vicia faba
TGCCACCAAATGATTTCTTCTTTGTACTCAAAGAGGTATTTTTATGGATCTTACCACTCAGGATCCCAGCTTCTACTCTTTCTCCAGTCAGAATCAGCTCGGTGAAACCCACTGACGAGCTACCGATCAATGATTAAAGAATGGAGCAGATAGCATCCCCAGAAACATATTAACCAACTCCCTATCAGACAACGGGGTTGGACTCTTCCAGCCAAATCTCTCCACTTTTGAGCATAGTCCTTAAAACCTTCGCTTGCATCCATAGACATACCCTGAAGCGAGTACGAGTGGGAGCATGGTCGGTGTTATACTGGTACTGCTTGTAGAAAGCAACAGCAAGGTCCTCCCAATTTCGGACATTAGCTCCTTCCAATTGACAAAACCATTCAAGTTGAGTCCTTGACAGACTATCTTGAAAGAAATGTACCCACAGATTCCTATCAGCAGTGTAAGGTTGGATTTTTCTGACGTATGAGCGGAGATGGAATTTTGGACAGGATGCTCCATCATACTTAGCAAAAACCGGTGCTTTGAACTTGTGAGGGATCACCACCCCAGATGCTAGTCCCAGATCTCCGAAATCCAAACCGGGGATCTTCTGAATCTCCATAGCACTCAGACGGTCCTCAAGTTGCTTGTACCTATCCTCAACATGAGGGTACTGTTCATTATCAAAATTAGTATCATTATCAGAGACCACAGGACTAGGACCCTTTTCCTCCTCTTGATTCTCTCCTCCTTTGGATGAATGAGACAGATCAGCTTCCTGTCGCAACCTATTCCCAAATCTGTGACCCATATTCAGAAGAACCACCTTTTTCTTCTTCTTCTTCTTCTTCTCCTTCAGGATGAGAGTCTTCAAATCCTCTTGCCCTTTAGCCAGGTTCAAGAACATCTCCTGGAATTGAGCATTTTAAGAAGATTGGACAGGGGCAGTTGTTGTACCCAAAAATTTGCCCTCCCTTTTCTTTAACACATTCTCTTTGGATTCTCAAATATTCAAGACTACTAAAGGCTTCTCAGGCTTCAAGACATGTCAATTGATTCATCAAGGGTTCAGGTATTCAAGTGTTTCAAAAGAGAATCGTGTTTCTTCTATCCTTTGGTTTTGAACCAGGGTTTTGACTTTTGAATGTGTTCATGAAGCTTTATCTTCTTTTCATCATACAAGTCATCTTTCCGCAAGGGTTCTCATATGTGGCATTGAAATATGGTAATCCATCAAATTGGGTTCATTAGATTTAAATGTTAAGTCGATCTAGGTCATTATTTCCCCGTGTCTCAAGTTCCATATTCATTTTCAAGGGATTCCTTAAGGCATAGTTGTTGTGTTACAAGATACGATTCATGGATTCTAAACATCATCATTATCCTTTTAATTGGTTGTTGCTTGAAAATACAAGTATTTTGTCGCTTAAGGTTGGGTGTACAAGAATAAGTCTGATGAAAATGGAGTTGTCATCAAAAACAAGGCTAGACTTGTAGTTCAAGGATATACACGGATTGAAGGAGTAGACTTTGATGAAACTTTTGCTCCAGTTTTTAGACTTGAATCTATCATACCCCGACTTGGAGTAGCTTGTTTACTGAAGTTTAAGTTGTTTTGGATGGATGTAAGAAGTGCCTTCCTAAATGGATATTTACATGAAGAAGTGTATGTTGAATAGTAAAAGGGATTTATTGCTCCATATTTTCCATATCATGTGTTAAAATTGAAGAAGGCTCTTTATGGATTAAAGCAAGCTCCTAGAGCTTGGTATGAAAGGTTGGCAAAATTTCTTGTTAAAAATGGGTACAGGAAAGAAGGAATAGACAAGACCTTATTTGCTAGGGAAAGGGATGCAACATTTTGTCAGACAAATGCAGTATAAATTTGAGATGAGTATTGTTAGTAAATTAACCTATTTTCTTTGTGTTCAAGTAAAGCAGATGGATGATTCTATATTTATCTCTTAATGTAAGTAGGTCAAGAACATAGTGAAGAAGTTTGGTATAGAGAATACTAGTCACAAGAGAACACTTGCTCCCACTCATTTGAAGTTATCTAAAGATGGAAATGTGTCGATATGGACCAAACTCTCTATAGAAGCATGATTAATAGTTTACCGTACCTTACAGCTAGCATACCTGATATCTCATTTGTTGTTGGTGTTTGTGCAAGATGTAACACCCCATTTTCCCATATAATATTTATAATGAAATATACGACAAATTCATCAGAGTTCATAATGGGATGCCACATAAATCATAAAATCCATAAAATTCTCAAAATACTTTACTACTTCGTGTATCCAAAAATAGTTATTCGGCAGCGGAAAATAAACATAAAAGTAGTTCATTGGAATTCTAGCCTTAACAACAATTCAAATCCATAATATGTGGTCCATCATAAGTTTAAAATAAAAGGTGCAACATTTGAAATCCTACAAAATATAACGAAAATCCCAAATCCCGTGTTACATATCAGAGCGACTCCTAAGACTCGATCTAGTAACATCACTTCAAGCACTACTCAGATACCTGATTATTTGTACTTCCGAAGAGTACATACACAACAGCACAATAGGGGTGAGAATTTCATTCAATAATTACACGATGAAATAAAACATGTTAAGGAGTAGCAAATCACAACATACAGAAAATTCATCACAAACAACCATCATCACATCATACAACATCAATCCAGTGTTTATGCAATGCAATAGCCCTACATCAACATGCATGTGGTACCATAAAGTAATAAGCCTTCACCTCAATGCCAATTGGGCAATAACAAAGCATAAGCCCTCAACACAATACCAATCCAGGACAACATCAGGGATAAGCCCTCATCCATGAATGCTTGTAATATGAACATGAAACAACGTGAAATCATACAACCACAAGGAATAAGACTTCATAATCATTGCAATTTAAGTCATCATTATCATCCTCATCATAATCACCAACATTGTCTCATACCGGTATCATCAGCAAAAGAACATCGCAAGAAAACAACCCATTGTTTCGGTGTAACAACGGGGAATAATTCCTATTTTAACTTAGTTACCAGAATTATCCTTCTAAATCTTTATTTTAATCCTTATAAATATATTTCATCACGTTAGCTATCCAACGCTTCGAACGGCACCTCAAACAGAGTCCGGAAACTCAAGTTATGGCCTTTAGAAAAATATGTTAAAAATTGGATTGCTTGAGTCAACGCATGCCCCCTTTGAGTCGATGCATAGGTATTTTGTCTGCCCCTGGTGTGCTTAGGTCGACTCAATGAGTCGACACATATTGAGTCTTAAACTTGCATGAGTTGACGCATGACCTCTTTGAGTCGACGCATGATGTTTTGTGCTGAATTTTTCTGCGATTTTTCTGTGATTTCACTATATTATGGGTCTTAAAACATCATCTAATCATAGGAATTCATCATCCATTATCATCCTATGTTTTTACATCAATTATACATCATTTGGGCATTATTATTCATCTTATATTTCATCAAATCCTCATCCAAAATCCTCAAATCCTAATTCTCATTACTTATAGGTTCTAGATTGGGGTTTTATGCAACAATCATCATAACAACGCAATCACAACAACAATCACAACATAGCATCACATATCCATGTAAAATTATATACAACACATCAATTCAATCAAACCAAACAAATTATGCATCAATCATATAAAACAACCTAAGAGAAAAAGGAACCCTCACTACCCTCTCATGTAAGATCACCAATTAGAGAATCCGTTCACCTCCTTACCTTATGATTATTGTTAGCTTTCGATTCCTCTTTGCCTCCATGTCTCCTTGTGTGCTAGCTTCTCCTTTGCTCTTCTTCCAATGTCTCAATTGTACCAAATGATCGTACAATTCTCTTTTCCCTTAGTTATCACAAGGACCCCTAATATCTCCCTCAATTGCCCTCACTTAGCATTATATCATTTACCATCATACCCTCACTCTTTCTACTAATTACCATCATGTCCTTATTTTCTCTACACTTCTATTATTCTATTATTCTAATTACTTAAATCCAAATAATTCCAATTAATCACTATTAAATCTAAATAATTCCAAAATAATTATTTAAATTCTAAATCTTCTTACCAACTCATCCTACACCATACAACTCATCATCTTAAACACCTTATTCATCAAATCATCGTTATTTGTATCACAATTGCATCACGAATACACATCATATACCGTCACAAGGACTCACACAAGGAACCAAAACATCATAAATAAGAATCAAAATATCAAAACATCATCTACTTCACATAGACTCATATAATCATATTAAATTAATTAATTAAATAATTAATTAATCTAAAATTTGGGGTGTTACACAAGATATCAACCTGAACCCAAAACCATACATATCAATCAAGTAAAAATATTTTGAAATATGTCAAAGTAATAAGTGAGTATGGCAATGTTGTACACTCATGGGTATGGTACAATGTTAGTAGGATATTGTGATGCGGATTGGACTGGAAGTGTTGATGACAGAAAAAGCACTTCAGGAGGTTGTTTCTTCTTAGGGAATAATCTCATATCTTTGTTCAGTAAAAAGCATAATTGTGTATCTTTATCCACTGTCGAGGTTGAATACATTGCAGCAGGAAGTATTTGTTCTCAGCTTGTTTGGATGAAACAAATGTTAGAAAAGTATAATATCAAGCAAGATGTCATAACATTATTCTGTGACAACTTGAGTACTAACATCTGTCTGTCTGAGAGAATTTATTTTTCTCTATAGTATTTTTGTTTATGTAGCATCTGTTTAAACTATATACACTTTTGGATGATTGTTATCTTCTCTTGAGGGGGGTTTTTTGTTCCATAGTTCAGGGGGTGTATTGTGATAGGGGGAGCATGATCTCTGGTATGTTGAGAGTTTACTTCTCTCTCAATTATGTTGCTGGTGATACTGTTTTGTGATGTTAGACAGGATGTCATGATATCTGGTTTTTGGTGGAATTTTAGAGTATGTGTGTGAGACTGGGTCTCTTTGTATGAGTGTGTTGTGTGTGAATTCTGATTTGGTTTGTTGCATGTTACTCTGATTGTATTTCAAGTATGCATGATGTTCATGTATCTTGTATTTTGTGATTGTTTTTGTATGTATCTTCAGTTGTATCTTCCACAGGTTGTTTTAGTCAAAATTTATCAAAGGAGGAGATTGTAAGTTTCAGGGTTTTAGGATTGGCAGCAATTTGATAAAACATGGTTCTATGATGTTGGGACAGATGTTCGAATATGTTGATTAAACATTACTGAAGACAAATATTGTGACAAATGTTGCAACATGTTATACCAGAACATCAGTTCAGTTAAGGTTTTTAAATCTTTATAGATTGGCTTAATTAATTTGAAGATTTTGTATGCTTTTGATACGCATGCAGTCGCAGCCAAGCAAGGATATTTTGAGAACTTTTCTATTTTGATCAGGTTTCATAAAAAGGATCTTTGAGCCTTTTTAGGAAACTTTATTTTTTAATTCTTGTTATTGTGGAAAATATTTTGCAATTGATTTACAACTGAAAAATTGGATTTGCGTGAAGAATCCAAGCCCAAGATTGTAAAAGTCTATTTAAGAAGACATTCCAAACCTAAAGCATTTGGAGAAGTCGTGGATAACATTGTGCATGAGATAAGGGTTTATGGTTTTAGTGTGTCTTTGTTCATTGTGATCCTCTCTGTTATCTTTTGATATTAGAGGTGGACTGTTTAGTTTGTCAATCACTCAGAAGCTTTTAAGCAAGAGTGGATTGTAGGTCAAGTTACCTTTTGTTCATCAGTCAAAAGCTTTTAAGTAGAACTGATTTTGTCTTTAAAGAGTGTCTTCTTTCTTTTGGTTATTGTTAAGGGGTTGTCACATGGTTGTAACTATTGGAAAGTGAGATAGATTCTCATATCTATGAGTCTCCTAGATATAAATTGCATTGGTAGTGATTAGGTGAGAAACTTGTAAACATGGGTTGTTTAGGGTTTCAAAATAATACTATTATAGTGGATTTCCTTCTTGACTTCATATCCTTTAGATGTAGGTGAAGTTGCACTAAAATGGTTTAAAAATTGATGGTGTTATTTAATTTTTGCAACTTATTTGAATTGCATATTTGTTTTTGTTGTGTTTACTGATTTGATCTCAATATCGTAACATCTAATTCAACATTTAGAATTTGTGTACCAGAATTTCAAAAAGTAAGTTCACATGGTTCAATTTGGAAGGAAGCACGATGAACATATTGGATTTGTTCCTATTGTCAAAAGGGCTGATTTAGAAGTGGCAGATTAAAGTCCAACTTATGGGAAATAGAGACATATTTGACCATTGTCCTGTATGGATCAAAGTATATCATATAAATTGGAGACCAAATTCATTCAAAGTACTTAATTATTGATTTAAACATTAGGATTTGAACAATTTGATAATGATGTATAGATGTTTCTCTTGGTGAAGGGAAAGGATGCTTTTGTGCTAAAAGAAAAGTCTAAGATGTTGAAAAGGAAATAAAAAAGTTGGAACACGGAGGTGTCGATTGGGTGGATTTGGAAGTCCAAAATGATTTGAAGGAATTGAACGAGTTGCACTCTATGGTGGAAACAAAAACTCGTGTACTAAGCTCAAATATTATAGTGTATAGGTGTTCTTTGACAACAAACAATTTGTGGAAGAAACAACAGCTCAAAGGAAGCATTTTGTGGCAAAAATCTAGACAAATATGGATTCTTGATGGAGACTCAAACTCACAATCTTCCACTCAATTAAGAAAACAAGAACCAGAGGAACAATATAACATCTATTAACACTACAAGAGGAGGGTAAAACAATTAAAGAACGTTAAAATGGAAATAAAAAAAATATTTCGATGCTAGATTTTAATAAGAAAATGGCAACATGCCTACTTTGGATGGCTTTCAACCAAATCTCAAAAGTTGAATGATTCGGGATGGATGAACCATTTTTAGACGGTGAAATTAAGGAAGAAATTTGGTCATGTGATGTAGAAAAAAGTCCAAATCCTAACGGGTACAGTGTTACAAAACTTTGAAGGAAAATATTACGAAGTGCGTGAACAAGTTTCGTGCAAATGCAAAGCTTATGTAGGCAGTCAAGGCAACATTTTCGACTTTGATCCCAAAAAGATAAAAAACATAAGAGCTTAGTGAATATAGACTTATTTGTTTGGGTTTCCTATACAAATAGAAGGCGCGAACTCATATGACAGCCCTTACTTGCCTAACCACAGCTGTCTTATGTCTTAATTCTTATAAAAAATATATATAAAAAAAACAACAGATTTTTATAAAGGGTGTTGCTCAATTATTAGAAGTAGAACGGGCGTTGCTCATATTCTATGGGTGTAAGGTGTCTATCATGCTAGCATATAGCATTCAGTACGAGGAATTTTTATAATCATCGCAACAACCGCTACTCCGCCGGTTTCCGAGATAATTGAAGAAAAAATTTAGAAATATTGTGCTGTTATTTAACTCCATTCTCGTAGTTACTAAAGATGAAGCTGATAGACAACACCAAATCTATGAGTTTATTCAGACTCTCAGCCAATTTATTCATAATGGAACAGAGTATAGTTAAAAACTCAATAAACTTAAAAAAATAAAAAAGCAAAATCAATCGACAATAATAAACATCAGTTTTATCTCTTTATATTTTAGATAATATACAAAGGCTCAAGAATAAATAACAGCTCTATCAATCATGATATTTTCAGAAGCAGAACTGGCATAAAGCTGATTAATTGTCATCACAGCCAAATGTATCAAAAATCGAAACCTAATTTCATATAAAAATTCAAATTCAAAGGCTCATATTAAGAAATTCAACCATTTATTCCATTACTTCATGGTAAAAACTCAGAAGCGCGGATAATATGTAATCATAGCCAAAGATAGTTAACAATCAACAAAGATGTATAAAAATTGTGGCGAATTTTTTTAGAGGCAAAAACATGGAAAGGTTAAAGCACCACGTGAAAACCGCCTAGATTGAATTTGTGCCTCTATGACTAGCTTTGATTTTCATGATGAATATACGAAAACAAGCTAAAGGTGTAGTGAGGCAAATTGAATAGATAAAAAGAAAACAAATCGAATTGATATTTAGCCTTTGACACAGATCGGCAGTCAAAATTAGCGAAAAATAACGTGTAAGTGTGAGTTTTGGGATAAGATGAATTTCTAGATCTAGATCGGCCATTGCCAAACCCTATGATGGTATTGAAGATGGAGATCCTATTTGTTAATTTATATAGCAGAGCCGGAACCCTAAAACCCGAACTTCACGAGCCGGGTTGGAAATGCTTTGCAAAAACATTTCGGAGTCCTTTTACCAATTACTCCTACCACACCAAAAAAAGGTTTTTATTTTACACAAATCTAGCTTATTGTTTCAAACGAATTTGGCATTGATTTTTGGCGTTTTCAAGGTTTCAAAAGGTATTATTTTTAATTTTGAATCTAATTTTTAAAATTTTTTTAGGGATGAAAAGATAAGAGGAAAATGCATTAGGTAAATTGAGAGAAGGTGTGTAGGGAGAGAAAAGATAGAGGGTTAGGAATCAAGAACCTAAAGGTTTTTTTTTAATGTGACTTTGTTGGGGAAATGACGATGGAGAATGCTTATTGGAACAGAGAAATTATGGGTGAAAATTTTAGATTGCAAGTACTTAGGGACTGAAAATGGGGTAGGTAGGGCTAATAAAAGGTGGTCATTATGGTGGAGAGATGTTGCTAATATAGATTTAGGTGAGGGAGAGTTCAAAGTCGTGTGGTTTGAGGAGAGGTTATCGAGAGAAATTGGGGATGGGCATGATTCCTTGTTTTGGGAGGATCCTTGGGTGGAGGGGAGAAGTTTGAAGAATCTTTACCCGAACTTGTATGGAAAGATCGTAGTAAAAAAATGGGGAGTTATAGAGGTGGGGGGAGGAAATGAAATTAATGGGTCGAAGTTTGATTGGAATTCGGTATTGGATGTGGAAGAAGAAAGGCTAGATGAGGAGATAAACGATTTGGTTCAAAGAGTGAAGTTGGGAGAAAATGTAAAGGATAGGTGAAGGTGGGCCAAAATGGGGTATTCGGTTAAGGAGGCTTACGTTTATATCATGGAAGGTATGTTTAATCGTATCGGGTCTGAAAGAAAATTAACGGTTGCTTGGAATAAATTTATACCTTTAAAAGTGTCAGTGGTTGTGTGGAGAATGTGGCAAAATAGAATTCTGACTAATGATGACTTATCAAAAAGAGGTATCTTGGTTGATTCTCAAAATTCATGCATGTTAGGTTGCGGTAATGAAGAGAGTGTCACACACATTTTCTTTGAATGTATGTATGTGTTTCCGGTATGGAGCGAGGTCCTAAGATGGCTCAATATTGATTATGTATCTCATTTTTCTACAATTCAAAAATTTGTCTGGTTTGCAAGGATTGGTAATGGTGGCAGGGTTCTTAAAGAAAATCTCGTCGTTGTATGGTTCGTGTGCATCTGGATTATCTAGAGAAACTGAAATGAGAAGGTTTTCAAAAACTTAGATCGCCGGGAAACTAATAGCATGGAGGAAATCCAGTTGAATTCGTGAAGATGGTTATCGGCTAAAGTAACAGATTTCTTGTATCCCTTATGTCAACAGATGCTTTTTCCTAAATAATGTTTGGGGTGGATCCTATAGTGGTCGTGGTTGTCGCGGCAATTTCGAGTAAGGCAGTGAGTTTTATATTGTTGTATCAGTATTTGGTGTTGGCAGTTTTGCGTGTTTGAGCTGCTAGTAGTTATAGCAATTTCCAGTTTGCTACTGAGTTTTGTTGTGGGAAAGGGTTGCAGTTTAGTTTCGGTCTGATATGGATAGGATTATGCTAGGAAATTGGCTTTATTTTGTTTCTGTACTGGTGGAAATGCTTATGTTATGGTGTTTTCTTTTAGGATCATTTTGTATGTGTGACACTTCTTATGCCATTGTTTTTTCATATATATAAAAGGTTTTGTTGGATTAGCAAAAAAATCAAAGAGATGTTGTCAAAGGCGGAGTTGATGCAGAATACGAATGATGAGTTTGAATGGTCGAGGGAAGACAATTGTTGTTTCTCTATAAAGTCTTGTTTTGATACATTTAATTCGTCGTCTAATGTTGGATTGCTATCAGTATATATTAGGAACACTCTCTCTTACCTTTGGGAGATTAAAGTGTCGTCGAATAGTTTGCTTTTTGGGTGGAGATTTATTATTAATATGCCTCCTACTAAAGATCAATTGGTGAGAAGTTGTATTTTGGCGGATGCTAGAGATGTATGTTGTGTTTTTTGTTTTAGGGAAGAAGAATCAAAGATGCATCTTTTTGGTTTGTGTGAATTCACAAGAAGTGTTTGGTTAAAGGTTATGTCTTAGATAGGAAATAACTTGGACATTTCCTACGAGGAGTTTGTAGACTTTTTCTTATTCTGTTAGAAGTTGAAGATAAATGTTGATAGAAATATAGTTAGTGTGATTTGGATGGCCTCCGTTTGAAGTATTTGGTTGATGTGAAACGCTATTCTTTTCAAAGGTGGCATCTTTAATTTTGATGAATGTTTGACGGTGATCAAATATTGGTCTTGGAATTGGATGGGTATAACTTGTAAATCATATGTTTCTTGTACTTTTTATGATTGGAACTGATCTTGTCGGTGATCAGAACCTGTAATAGACTGATATTCGTGTCTGTAATACTGAAATCAATGAGGAGGGGGTGTACTTGCAAGGCACTTTGATGCTCAAGTAAGTAAGAGTGCAAAGAGATATAAAAGAGAATATAGGGTTTTAAAGTAGAATATCGAATATCTGACCCTCACAAGTGTGAGGATTTATATAATGTCCTTGTCGCTTGGCCATTTGTCCATATTTTGGACTGAGCATCCAGGATCCAGGCCCAAAATATGTGACTGCCATGAATATAGGCGTAAAAGCAGGAATCCTGGAAGGTTGCTCGCGTATGATGGGCAGAGTGAAAACTAGTCGTTGACACAGGCAGAACTGTGAGCGAGGGCAGAGGTAGTCTCGTTAATCTTAGGGTCATGCGACTAAGCGTGTCTGCCTGAGGGGCAGAAGGTGAAAATGCCTTATTTCTCCCCTACTTATTGGGGCAAAGCTATTGAACCGTTCTGAACACAAAAGTGTATTGAGTCATGTCTAACCATTGAATCAATTCAGAACAGAAACATTTGACCCCTTATATGATTTAGGAAGATTGAGTAACTTGTGTTATTTGTAATAGATTAGAGTATCCTTTATACTCGTTTTTATTGAATCATTGCCTATTAAAATTTGATTTATGATAATTTGCATATCATTAGTAAAAAGTAATTATTTACTTCTATTTTAAGTAAATTTTTTAATTAATGGTAATGCTGACAACCTTGTTAGTTTGGTTAAACTCTTACTTTGCTTGGATCAAAATAAAAAGTGAGAGGAAAGAATGCTACAGGAAAGAAAGTGAATGAAAAGTAAATAGAAAATGAAATGATTATTTGATTGATTGGTAAAATTGAAAATGAAAGAAAGGGACATATTTCTTAAATGACTAAAATATCCCTTATATAATAAAATAATATATAATTTAAAATAATACATAATTTTATTTATGATTAAATATGTTTCTTCATATGTATTTTTGATGCATGAGCGTTTCGAATTAATTTTATTTAAGATGAAATATGTTTTATTCTAAATATGTTTTTATTGTATGAGTTAATATTTCATTTATTTATTTTTAAAGGTTAAAGTTTTGTCATTAAATAATTATACAAAAAAATTAAAATAATATTAACTGAATAAATTAACAAAAGAATATATGATTTAATAATTTAACTTTTAATTCAGCGTTGAAGTAAATTAATAAAATTAACTATTAAATAATTAAACTTTTAAAATAAATATATTTAAGATTTTAACTATGATATGTTACAAAAATGTTACTTGAGTCATGCAATGTAAATTTTTGAAAAACATGAGATAGAATTGATAATAAAAATTTAAAGGATCAAATTTTGAAAGAAAAAAATTAATAATTATTCTATTTAAAAAATCAAAACCACAATTAACTATTATATTTATTAAATTATTTAATTAAATTTATTCAATAATATAAAATTATATTATCATTCATATCAAATTGAGTTGCAGTAGTGGAGAAAATAGCATAGTATAGCTCAAGTGTTTGAAAAGTAGAGAAAATAATTAGTTTTAATTTTCAACATTGCATATGAGTATATTTCGTAATTATAAACAAAATAATGAGTTTCCCACCTTTCCACTCAGTATGGGGCGGTAAGAATTTCACTGTGGGACCCAAGCTACAATGATCATTTCATTCTTTTCCAACGTTATTCTAAACGAAGGATTATCAAACCTTCCATTTTCGATAGACCTCCCTCTTCTTCTTCTAATTCTCGTGCCCCTTTGTGAGTGATTGTTTAATGCAATAGCTTCCCCGTAAAATTAAAAAAAAACATCATTTTTTTTTTTTTAGATAATGTTAGTTGAGAATTTCGATGATATATGACAGTGAGAAAAAGGAAGAAATTAAAAGAAATTTAATTTTGAAAAAAATATGAGATATCTCATATGATTTACGACTGATCAAACTATTGATATTTAGGTTATGTTAAATAAGTCACGAAAGATCTATTATTGCGGAATATAAGGAACTTAAAGAAATGTAAAAATTCGAATTTGAAATATTTCGACGTGTCACATTGTTGCTTTGGCCTTTCGAATTAAACAAATATTTGAATTCAAATGATTTGATGTTATCCAGAAGGATGTGTGGAGGTCTGACGATTCGAAGGAGCATGCAAGACTCGAACGTGACATTTTTGTAAAGAAAGACCGTTAGAGTCGAATTAGTATAAATATGGATTTTTGTATTAGGATTCAGGACGTGTTCACTTTGTACAAATTACTCATATAAACTTCAAATACCAGCGTTAGAGAAATGAGTCATTGAGAATGTACGTATAGAAACATCATTTTTATATTCAAAGTCATTTACATTAAATCAAGTATTTTATTTTTATTTAAAGTTTCAGCCGAACTCTTTATATTCCAGTTTTTTACTTAAACCTTTTTACTTTTGTCTTCAAGCCTTTATCTTTACTTTTACCTTTGTTATATTTGTCTTTTCGACATAGAACAAATACTCAAAAACATTAAAACAAAAACAATATTTGACACATGTTCTATGATCAATCTAGTTGATCTAGCGAGTAACCAGAAATTGTCTTTATTTTTTGAAGGACTAATAGTTGTTTACCAAATTTCACGGTAAACAAATTGGCACGCCCAGTGGGACAAGTGTCGAAATCGTGTCACAAATTTTTGTTTGTGTTTTATTTAGTTCTTTTGTTTGACATTGTTGTATGAGATTAAAGAGTGGAAAATTATCCAAGACTCGCGAACTTATACCCAAGAGGAAGTACACTAGGAAGATGGTTAACTCACCCAATAACAATGGAGAACAACCACCCCTTTCGATAGGGGAAAGCACGGTTGCGTTATCTGCAACTGAATCGATACTCGTTCAAGCAAATTCAACGGGAACATTGATAAATGCTTTCAGCAGTCCAATTCTATCCTCAGTGCATTCACAGGGTTCCCTAGCGAACACAAGACCATCATGGACGAATAATTTCAGGCATTTTGCACATGGATTCACAATGCTAATGGATGGCCGTGAACAAATGTATGGCATGCCAAAATCAGTGATACCAAGCCTAAACAATAGTGCATCCATATTTCTTGACCCTAGAATGTCAATATTTTCCCCACTACAAGGATCAGGAACTAACAACATGGGTCGAAATGTCCTACCCCCATGATTCGCTGCACAATTGCCTAACCTAATAACTAATTTTGCAGCGGCTTTTCGACAATAAATGGATGATAGAAACCATGAAATGGTTGGTGGTTTGGCCTAGCAAATGGCCAAAAATTGTAATCCTCTAATTAAAAGTGCTATTGAAACAAATCAACAGAATGCACAGATGAATCAATAGCTAGCAACGCAAATGATGCAAATTGCATATTTCTTTGAGGCTCCCCAAACGCCAGTTCGACAGGCCTGTCGAGATTGGATGAGAGAAAAACATGGGTTAGTAGTTGTAGCAGTAGAAAAATTTAAAACTAAGTCATTGGATTGACTAGACTTACACAGATCAAAATAAAATCGTCATTGCGCTTCATTGTTTCCAAAGGAATGGGAAAAGAGCGAATAACCCAAAAAGAGGGGGAAAGATTCAAGATAAGTGGATTGGTTATACAAAGGAAAGGTATTAGCACCATAAACATCTACGGTACTCCGCGGGGACCTCTTTGTAAAATCTGTATATTTTATCTATAAAATGTTGTATGAAAAATAGATGGTGGAGGTGAGAAAAGAAGTATTTTTTATGATTTTTGCACCCGTCGTGGTTGTGAATCTTTAGTGCCTACGTACCACCTTTCATGCAATAGGGGATCAGGGTACACGTAGTTCCTCTTTTAAAAATTTTAAAATACAAGTGTGTTGGTTAATTTTATGGGATAAGACATCATCGTCATTGTCCGTGTGGAAAACATACTTACTACCCACAATCATGAGAAAGGAGAATTTGCATCATCTCAAAGTGGAGGATATGACTTGGATTTTAAAATCAACAATGTCTCACTCAATACCCAAGTGGAAAATATCTCACTTCACTATATATTGTAGAAGTATAGTTGTTTGCATCACTACAAGGATTGACAAGAGTCTAATCTTTTGAGAAATATTTTAAAATAAAAAGTCAAAGTGGCAAAAATGGTTTGAAATGAGATTGATTGACTTTTATTCTTTTCACAAAAAATGTCAAGGTATTATTAAATTGATTGAAGTTTATTTATGAAAAATGTTTTGAAAATGCATGGACCTAATTCCAAGTTTGTTATAAAAGTGGTTCAAGTTTAGAAACAAAAAGCATTTTTAAAAGGAGGAGGAAGATTTTTGAAATTAAAGAAGATGAGAGGAGAAGAAGAGACTATCCTAAAGCATAAGGTAAAAGCTAGGGATAAGAACCATCTAACCAACAAGAAGCCAATACTTGACATTATGAGTCAAGATAGATTTTTCATTCTTTGGATTGAAACCAAACAAGCAAAGATACTAGACCTCTTGAGAGAACCAAACTTCAAGTGTATTAATTCTTCACAAAAATTGGGCAGAGTAACGACTGTGTACAGGTGAATTCCAGATTACAAACAAAGAATGTAATCACAATAACCTGCACACAAAACAAACAAATAATCCAATGTCTTGAGGTAAACCTCAAGAACTCCAAATAAAATATCAATTAAGATCACAAGGTCTCCAATATAGGCGAAGGTTTATAATCCTAAGTCCAAGAAGTCCAATACTCCATAATGCCAAGGATAGTAACCAAATAGTCCAAGTATCATTAAAGGGTTTTTTAGGGTTCATGTTGATTATTAAGTGTCTTGAAAAAGAAAAGAAAGGCTCAAGTGAGCAAAATAAAAATAACAAGAATATAAATGCTCAAGTGAGCAAAATACAAATAACATGAAATGTAATGCTTAAAGTAAATGGTATATAAAACATAATAAATAAAAGCATAAACTAAAAACAATTTAATAATTAGTGGTTAGTTGGATGACCATCTTGAAACTTGCATTTGGAACTCATTAGAGAATTGGTAGAACCAAAGCCTCCACACAACAAGTTGCATTTGCTTTTTGTCAAATATATCATCCATTTGAAATCCTCAAAAAGTACCATTTAATGATCAACGATGTTTAAGTGATCCGCGTTGACCAAAAGTGTTATAGACCCATTAGAGGATTGGTAGAACCAAAGCCTCCACACAATGAATCTCGAGGTTATTGGATCAAAGAGATCAAATTAACATGCTTGGGCCTGCAAACATAGGTTTGGACCACAAATGATCATTTATTCGTATCGGAACAAAATTTAGCGCTATATTAAGCAATCGTAAGTGGACTTATATAGAAGTCGCACCTATTTTGAGCCGGTCAATAGAAATCTATGCACCATTTATTTTGAGACATGATATAGAGATCATGCTCCAATAACACTTAGTGCAATAAGAAAGGGATGAGATGAATGGGAGTGGGAAAGAATATACAAACCACATTTGAATTAAATTTTAATCAAACTATTATTAAAATCATTCATCCATTTTTGTGGAGTTAAACTCAACACCATGGATTCAATGATGTTAATAAAGTTCATGATCAACAATTTAACCCAAGGTCAGCCAGCAAATAATCACAAAATAATATTGCATTTAATATATACATTAAAAAAGGGTTTTAAAAAATATTTTAAAATAGAAATAAAAGAGAAAAATATTAACTATGTTCAAATTAATCAAGAAATATTAAGTAAGACCATAGAAAAATCAGAAATGAAGTCAAATATTTTTATAAATTTTTTGGTAATTTTTAAAAGTCAAAAACTATTTTTTAAAATTTAAATAAATGAGTAAAATAAATAAAAAATGATAAAAAATATCAAAGTCAGGAATAAAAAATAAATGAGGTTACCAATATTTGTCACCATATCATTGGATCATTCCATAATTTTTTCAGAATTTAAAAATATATAAAAGTATTTTTAAACATTTAAAACAATTCAAATAAAGTGAAAATTTATAAAAAATATCAAAACACAAAATAAAATTGTGTAAAAATAAAAATCAGAAAGAGAAAATTCAAAAATATTTTTCATAATTGTTCCAGATTTTTTGGATTTAAAATGAATTTTCTATGATTTTTTGAAGTTTAAAACAATTAAATATAAAAATCAGAAATAAAAAATAAAATCAAAAATATGTGGACCATTGGATGAGAGTCAAAACGCGTTAGTAATCAAAACCAATGGATCTGGCGCGCTGTGCATATCATGGTCATTAGTGAATAAAGCATAGAATCAAATATAAATCAGATTTTCAAAAAAAAAAAACAAGTGTCAAACCATCATTGGTTGGAAGATGACACGTTGGTCATCTTCAACCTCCAGCCAACGTGAATTGCAGGTCTCTCAAATTATAAAATCAGAAGCTCAGACCTATGTCATTCGCTTCGTCTCTTCAAGACGAAGACAACTACACCTTCGCGACAAATTTATATAAATTGTAGCTCAAGCAAATTGGAAGGAAAGTTTTGAAAAGGGATTTGAAATTTCATGGTCAAAATGTGTTTCCAGATAAAAGCAAGTGTTGCGACTAGAACTAGGGCAATGAGTGCTTCGCAATGATATCAAAGTTTTGAAGAATTGATGGAGAAATCTATCTATTGAAGTTGAGTTACAGAGCTCTGAAACTGGACTTCTATGGATCAATATAGGGGCACGATTCTTGAAGGTAATTGTATGGTTAGCTTCAGGGAAGATCAAGGAAGGTGAATTGATAGAGAAATTGGATTGAAAAAGGCTTGAACACTGATTTCGAATTTATAGAAAAATGAGTTGTGGAGCAAGTTTGGCAGGGTGATTCTGGTTGTTCAAGCTTGAGGAAATGAATGAGGGATGACCCTTTGTTTATAGAGAATCAAATGGAATGTTCAAGCATGTGAAATGATGAAGTTTGGAGGGAAATCGTGTGAACCTGATACACGAGTAAGGTGTGATCTATTTTGCATCAAAACTCATCCAATCCTTGTGTTTTAAAGCTCTAATCCACTTTGGCAACTTGATTAAACATGTTTAGATCACAAACGCGTGCCAATTTGATGTTTAGAAGCCAAAACATGAATTTCAAGTCCTGACTTATGAGAAACTTCAGTTCCAAGTTATCAAGTTCAATCCAATGGCATTTTTAGCTCAAGGGGTCTCAGGGCATGATTCTTGAGGCTTTGTAAAGATGAGACTACAAGCTTTGCAATGGGAAAATAATGGAATCAAATGAATGCTTGAACTGAAAGTTGCAATGAGTCAAAGTTTGGGAAAAAAGGTTGACTTTCCATACTTAGAAACATTTCAATTTTTTCTTCAAAAGTGACCTATAATATTTTGCATCCAAACACGGCCTTCCACTTGGAAGTTGCTCTTGACCAAAAAAGATGGCATGAAATAGACATTTTGAATGACATTTTAAGACTTGAACCATTAAAAATCTCGAAAAATTGAGAGAGTTCTGAATTGTTGAAGTTGGCAAAAAATCATGAAATGAACTATAATCTTTTGTATCCTTAAGGCATCTTCAATCCATTTTATCACTTTGCACATAAAAGAAGGAATAAAGTTAACATCCTCAAGATCATTATATAAAAAGAGTGGATTCAAGGTGATAAAAATTGACCAAGTTATGATCATTTGAAGTCACATATGAGAAATTGGGGGTTCATCTGGAGGACTTGTAATCTTTCTTCATCATCAAGTTTCTTCCACATGAAAACTCCTTGAAACTTTTGAAGTGATTTGTTAATAACCTTTTGAAGAAAAGTATGTTTTTGGAATCACTCAAAAATACCAAAAGATGATCAAGATATACTTCTTTGAAGTTCAAAACCCTGGCTCCTAGATCACGAAAATGCTTTGAGGAACTTTGACAATTTTGAACAACCTTTTTGTACCAACACTCTTGCTTTGTAGATAGAAGTTGTTGAGGATGATAATGAGAACTCATAGCAACCAAAACCACTTCCATGTCTTGAGAATTGAGAGAAATATGCATTTGTGACTAATGGGAACAAGACCTTGTCCAACCATGACAACTTCTTCAATCAACCCCTTGTACTTTTGAATCAATCTTAATAACTTTGAAATGTGGTGAACCAAAATAAACCTTGCCGTGCCATTTCTTCCAAAATAACTCCAATGGTGAGGTTTTGAACTTCTCAAGCTTTGTTGACTAGAGCATGGAAATAAACTCGTGAACTCATGGATCAACTTGCTAAGCCACATCGCCTTTACCTACATTATTAACAAGTAAGACAAACCAACATTGCATTTTATTAATTAAAAGGAAAGTCAAAACAAAATATGCATGATCACAAAAGAAAAAAAAGTCAAGGTGCTTGGTGATTCCTAAAAGATCAAAGCTAAAGATAGGGAGGAGAACCAAAAGCCCTAATGTGATCTTGTTGTGATTGAATCAATATGGTATGATGAAAGGATCTTAGGGGCAAAAATTGGGGTACAACAGCTGCCCTTATTTAAGTTTCTTCTATCCGGAAATACGAAGGTTAAAAATCTTCGTGTCGACGCGATCGAAGATACTTAAATATAAAACAAATCCTATTTTTGGCCCTAAGATACCATGAAATGGTTATGAATATGAATGCACATGAACAACTTCAAAGGGACACAAAACACCACTGGGGATGTAGCAAAGGAAATAAGGATCAAAAGAGAAACACGACCAGGAAACTAGGTCACTTGTGGATCAAAATACCCGACTCATAGAGGATGGTAAAAAGGTCAAAGGATACACCAACTTTTACTGAAGGTGAGACTACCAACGTTCACTGAAGGTAGAAAGAGAAAAGAAATAACAACACTAACGTTCACTGACGGTGAGCTACCAACGTTTATTGAAGGTAGAGAGAAAAAAAGCATCGACGTTCACTGACGATAAGCTACCAACTTTCACTGAAGGTAGAGAGAAAGGAAATATTATAACACCGATGTTCACTGACGGTGAACTACCAACGTTCACTGAAGGCAACAAAAAGATAACAATCACCAACTTTAATTGATGGTGATCTACCAACATTTGCTGAAGGTAGAGAGAAAATATATCATAGCACCACCGTTCACTGATGATGAACTACCAACGTTCACTAAAGGAAGCAAAAAGATAACAATCACCAACTTTCACTGATGGTGATCTACCAAATTTCACTGAAGGTAGAAGGAATATATCATAGCACCGTCGTTCATTGACGACGAACTAACAACGTTCACTGAGGGTAGCAAAAAGATAACAACCACCAACTTTCACTGATGGTGATCTACCAACTTTCACTGAAGGTATAGAGAAAATATATCATAGCACCGTCGTTCAATGAAGATGAACTACCAACGTTCACTGAAGGTAGCAAAAAGATAACAAGTTTCCCCAAAATTATGGCGTTTCACCTAAAAAGGGTTTCAACTTCTTCTTTAGCCAAGACACTCCGCCTGGAAAGGGTAATATATAAGTTGTCTCTAATAAAGAGACTTGTTACTTGTTGTTATAAGAAGGATTGTAAAAATGATTTTCAGGAAAAACAATATGGCTTCTTGGGGAAAGAATTGTGACTTCCTAGGGAATGAATCATGACTTCCTGGGGAGATGCCAATATATTCCTGCTGAGGAGATAAAGTCTTCTCGTGCAAAATAAATGCACATTTTCAAACCAAAGCTCGAGGCTTGCAGGAATCCAAAGTAATAATATTGTTGGGGATCAAAGATTCAAACCAGAAATCTATGGATACGTACAGTTTTAGGGAAATGATATCTATATTTTGTCTTTGAAAATGCAAGCCTGACAATGCCTAAATAATAAGATGAAAAGTCAGAAAACTCACCTTGCACCTGGAGATCGTGTTTTGAGTTAGAGCCTGATTCAAGTTGTTGTGATGATCTGGTTAACTTCTTCAAGTTCTCAATAAGCTAATGCAATGATTTGCTTGAGCTATGGATGGCTGTAATGTTTTGAAGAAGTCAAGATGTAATGCCCTGTTTTTGAAAATGGAGGTTGGTGAAGATGATGTTACAGTTCGAAAATAGAGGTTGGGATAACTTCTATATGTGTATTAGAAGCTTTGTGGATGGTTTGGCCAAGAAACGCACGAGGGGATTTAGAGATTGGATTCAAAAATCATAAATGACAAGTTTTTGTGCTTGTGTTGCAATTTCTGGTTCTAGGTAGTTTTAGTGAGTTTCAGGGCTTATCCAATCATTTTTTAGTTTGCAAATGAAGGTTTAATTTATAGGCAAATGGTTTGGGAAGCTTGGAGAAGTCATAAGTATAAAATCACGTTGTGGATTTTTGACTTGTTTTTGAAGCAAGCTTAGACAAACATGGTTTCAAGGCAAGGTAGGGTGGCTAGCAACTTTAAACATGTCTGCTCTGAGTTTGTAGGGAATGCTTGTGCAGAAAGAACAAACACAAAGCTCAAGAAGAGTGGACTTTGTGATTAAAGTCACTTTTCCAAAATGGAAGTGTGAACTTTCTTCCTTAAATGGAAAGGGGTACTAGACAAAGCTTAAATCAAGTGGTTCATAGCTCAAAAGCTTGTGTAATCTTCTGATTAAGGATGGGTACACGAGTTAGAGGGCCTGAGAAGTGGGATTATGCAGCATTGCTTGGAATGAGATTAGATGCTCATCATGAAAATGACTTATAATTTAAGAATGAATGTTCAACTTCTGATCTTCGATTCTCCATGCTCAAGGATGATTTGAAAGAGTTCTTGGACTTTTTAGAAAGCTTGTAAAATGCTCTACAATCCCTATTTGATTCACTTGTGCAAACTCCCATTGTAACTGTGTGAAACTTGGTCCAGAAATTCTGTCAAAATTCTGACTTAAAATGCTCAGAATTTTACTAAGTGTTTTAGTTTCATGGACATGTCTTCATGGATTTATAACTAAGCATTTCTAGAAAAAGTTCTGCCCTATAATATTTTAGATCCCATTGAGATCTACAACTTCCATGTTGGAAGTTTTTCCTGAATCATCTTGCATCATGGTGAAAATTTAGCACAAAGTTATAAAATTATCATATTTTTCTTAACACTTAGAAAAATTTCTAAGTGTTTAGAACTTTGACTTTTTTCAAAGTAATCTTGAAATTTGATTTCTTGATGAACAATCTTCATACATTGACATGTCTTGATGAAATATGATTTTTGAAACTTGATTTTTATCCAAAAGTCAAAGTTTGACTTTTTAGTGTACAATTAACTTTTTCATCAATCAATTGATCCTGAGAAATATTTTGAACCATGCCATTAAGTCAAAATGATGCATTTGGATTCTTGATATCATGTCTCAAACCAACAAGTCATGTATTTGAGTCGAAAGTCAAAAATCAAGTCTTCTCAGTCAAAACCCTAATTTTGATCAATTTGCCCTTTTGTGATTTGATCAAATTTCTTTAGGAATTGTGATCCAAACTTGACCAATTGACATACATGAGTTCAACATGTTGATATGAATTAAAAATTATGAAGTTTAACTGTGAATTAACCACGGTTGACTTTTTGTCTAATATAGTTGATTTTAGGTCAATTGATCAATTGACTGAGCAAAAATGTGATCCAAAGTTTGAAACTTGACATGAGCAATCTTTGAAGTCCAAAATGATTCATAAAAATCATATGAAGCATTAAAGGTTTAATTGTCCTTATACAAACTCAAACCCTAATTTTGAATCATCAGTGTTTGGGAAGGTATCTTGAGTTTGATCAATCGTGGTGCAGTCTTGAATCAATGGAGATCTTATAAGAAAATCTTTGAAAAATTAAAAGGAAATTTTTTGAAGTATAATACTATATAAAGAGATCCTAGAGAGAAAGCTAGAGAATAATTATTGAAAACAAATTTATCCTCATTTCATCTCCATCCTATATTGCTTCCATGTTAAGGAGTAGTGAAACTTATTGAGATTAGATGTATTAATTATTTTCAAGTAATTCTCTTAATATTATTATATAATACTAAAAATATATATTTTAAAATATACATTTTATAAAAATGAATGTATAATTTCAAATATGTATTTTTAAAATAAATTATACATTCATTCTTAAAATAAATAATTTTAAAAATTATATATTTTAATATTATTTTAAAATTAACTAAATGTTATTATTTTTTATTTAATTAATTAAATAATTATATAATAGTATCAGTAGAAAAGATGAATGATATATATTAAATACATTATAATAGCTTATAATAATATCCTTAGAAAATATGCATTATAATAGTATACAGTAAAATAATAAATGTATTATATATTTTTTATTGCAATTGAAAATTGAAAGAAAAAAATGTCATAGTGGCAATGCAACACCAGCTTCCTTAAGGATTAGATTTCAAATCTTACTGGGATTAATTTTTAGATTTTGACCTTTTGTATTACCACATGACAGATTCTAAGTATCAGAATAAAGTAAAACGAGAATCTTTAAATACTAAAAATTAAATTTAAAGAATTTGTCTATATGTCTTGACAAAATTGAAAAGAAGATATTTTTAAGAGAATTTCTTATCTCAATCTAAATGGAAAAGGGATATTTTATGTAATTCTGAAATTACTTCTCAAAAAATCAAAAATATATTTTTGGTTCGCATCATATTTTGCGTAAAACAGGTTAAATGTGATTTCACCCTTCAAAATGTAAAAAACGGTATCAGAGATAATGTTTCTAAATCGAAATTCTATTATCAATTTTAGTAGCAGAAAGATTGAATTTTATTGCCACCTTGACATTTTATATATAATCGAAAGTATAATTCTGGTTCTATGGATGATGTAGGTTACTTAAAACAGTAACCACTATGATCATGTTTCATTACCACCATTTCTTCTTTCTTTCCTTAAAACCTTTAAAAAACCCTCATCATTCTCAATCCATTTTCCACTCCAAATAATCATTTTTTTTGTTCATCATATCAGAAAGAGCTCAAGGAAGTAAAATTCAAGGCAACATTTATTCATTTCAACCCTCATTTCCCACATTAATCTGTTCTTTTCTATAGAAAAATGTCATGTACAAACCGAATGTATACTTCTGATTTTTAGTTTAACAGAACCAGAAGTTAACTTCCAATTTCTGTATGTGTTTATTTTGACAGCAATATGTCAATGTGACATGTTAATAAGTTATGTGTGTTATCTAACATTAGGTATGGTGCACCCCGATAACATTCTCAAACATGATGTGTCTCAAGTTATTTCGCCTCTCGTATTTTCTCATCTCGTAATTAAGGTGGCAGATGTTCGCGAGCAATTTGAAAATATAGAAGAATTTGAATTACGTAAAGACATGTTGCAATGAATTCGTATAGAGGCTACGAAATTAGGGTTTAGTATTGTGATTGGAAGGTCCGATAATGGTTCGGATAGAAGAAACACATTTGTGATTTAGACATGCAAAAGAAGTGAGAAATACATACATCGTATCCAAAATTTGAAACGTGACGACACCATTTCAAGAAAATGTGAATGTCTATTTAGGTTGCGCAATTATCTTATGGCAAATAAGAAATTAAAATTTAATGTGTTGTGTGGTTTCGGTCATGCAACTGCATGTCAACTCTTTCCAGATGAGAATATGTGTTTTTTATATAACTTTGAATTTGGTACCGCCAAAAAACATGCTTGCAACTTTGAAGCACAAAAAACCCGAGAACACATCAAATATCAAACAAGTTTACAATAAACGCTATCAAACAAAAATAACACTAAGGAAGGATCGAACTAAAATGCAACAACTCTTGAAACTTCTAGATGAAAACAATTATTTTTGTAGGCACCGATGAGGTGACAATAGGGTAACAATAAGAGATATTTATTAGACTTGTCCTTATTCCATTAAATTGTAGGCACCCCTATTAAGTTATGCATAAAATATGCATAAACCCCTATTAAGTTATGTATAAAGTAATGCACAAATATGCATAAACCCCTATTAAGTTAACTATTTATACCCCTATTAAAAATGTGCATAAAATATTATAAGGATCCATACAACAATCAGAAGTTGCGAAGATCAAGTACCATTCACTATCTCATGACAAAAATGATAAACTTATATCCATGGATCATGAACTAAAGAACAACAATGAATTAAAAAATAGAGGTTGGTTTATATAGGGTGATTTATATAAATGTTTATGTTTGCAACTCCTAAATATATTTACTATATGTTATGAATTAAAAAAATTATGATTTAATTCATTAACGTTTTCTAATTTCTGTTAAAATTAAAACAAAAATAAAATTCCAGTGTCTATATATATTTTCTCAATTCTAGAGATACACAATTCTAGAGATACACACCAGAAATATATTTTCAATTTTTATTGTAACATTCATAAATTTATGTAGTTTAAGAAATCACCAATTCAAAGGACAAATATATAATTAAAAGTAAAAAACTTTAGAAATTAGAAACAAATTTCCATAAATAATATAGTAATTTGGAAAGAATATAAATGACTAAATCTATTAAATATTTTAGTATCAATTACAAAATTCAAAATAATTGCTTTTTTTTAAATTATCCAATGTGAATATGTAAATATAAATTATCCAATGTGGATTACATTTACATGATATCCACATTGAATAATTTAAAAATAAATTATTACTTAAAATTTTATAATTAAAAATAAAATATTTAATAAATTTAATTATTTATATCCAACCGAAATGCAATTTATAAGTTCCACTATATAATAAAAATAAAATAATATTTTGATATTATAACTAGGAATTTAGAATAGTAAATGAAATAAACTATCACATTTTTTTAAAATATTTAATGTAATAAACTAACATCATTATTCAATTTCCTAAATTCTAAATACATACTAAGTATTCATTTAATTTTAAGACAAATGATCTAAGGCAGGATGTTGCTCATATTCTATGGGTGTAAGGTGTCTGTCATGCTAGCATATAGCTTTCAGTACGAGGAATTTTTATAATCATCGCAACAACCGCTACTCAGCCAGTTTCTGAAATAATTGAACAAAAAATGTAGAAATATTGTGCTGTTATTTAACTCCATTCTCGTAGTTACTAAAGATGAAGCTGATAGACAACACCAAATCTATGAGTTTATTCAGACTCTCAGCCAATTTATTCATAATGGAACAGAGTATAGTTAAAAACTCAATCAACTTAAAAAAAATAAAAAAGCAAAATCAATTAACAATAACAATCCTCAGTTTAATCTCTTTATGTCATTGGAAATGTGACAACACCAAGTAGGTTCATCCTGCGAACAGGATCTTGGGTTAACCACAACCTCAGACAAGTTGGATTGTTTAAAAACATCATCGGTTGAAAATACAACTAAATAAACAAACTATTAAAGCCTCATAGAAATCCATTGTCACATGAATGTCCCTTCACCAAGTAGGTTCTCCCTGTAAACAGGGGCTTGGATCCAAAACACCTCTTTCAGTTCGGATATAATATAATCATAGGCCAGTATTAACAAAAGCATACGCAATATATATATCATACAATCACACATCAACAATAACAATAAACTAATTTTAAGATAATATACAAAGCTCAGAATTTGTTACAGCTCTATCAATCACGATTTTTCAGAAGCAGAACTGGCATAAAGCTGATTAAATTGTCATCACAGCCAAATATTACAAAAATCAAAACTTAACTTGATATAAAAAATTTAAATTCATATTCAAATTAGGCTCATATTAAGAAATTCAACCATTAATTCCGTTTACTTCATGGTGAAAACTCAGAAGCGCGGATAATATGTAATCATAGCCAAATTTAATCAAAAAACAGAAAGACGAATAAAAACTGTGGCGAATTTTTTTAGAGGCATAAACATTGAAAAGTTGAAGCACCACGTGAAAACCGCCTACAATTCAATTTGTGCCTCTATGACTAGCTTTGATTTTCATGGAGAATATACGAAAACAAGCTAAAGGTGTAGTGAGGCAAATTCGACAAAAAAGAAAACAAATCGAATCGATATTGAACCATTACTTGGACCCAGATCGGCCGTGAAAATTAGGGAAATTTGCAACACAAACGGCGGCAATCTAGGACGTGGATCGGGGCTTTCGCGTCATGAAATTTACCAGAGAAGGCCGGGAGGCGCTGTGCTGAGATGAGATTTAACGAAAAAATTAACGTTTGTGTGAAAGTTTGGGGATGAGATGAATTTCTAGATCTAGATCTGCCATTGCCAAACCCTATGAATGATGAGGAAGGTAATGGTGCTTGTGTTAGTATATATAGCATATCCAAAACCCTAAAACCCGAACTTCATGAGCCGGGTTGGGAATGCTTTGAAAAAACATTTCGGAGTCCTTTTACTAATTACCACGAAATTATCGTTTTTCTTTGACTGACCCAAAAAAAAAGTAAAAACGTTTTTTTTTTTAATTACACATTTCTTTATGATATAGTTTGCTATATACTTTTCTTTCTTTCTTGATATAAATTTTGCCTCAAGGATATGATTGGTTAATTTTTATAACAATTAATTTTATTCTATTGCATAATCTATTAGTATGATGGAAGTATTAACCTTCAATTTGATCATATGATTTGATAGTCTTGATGTTCTTATTTTATTAAAAAAATTTAAAGATGGAATTTCATACGATTAAGTATAACTTGTATCAATTCTATCAATTGAATTGAAACTCATATATTCTTTCTCTTCTCTTAAAAAATGTAATAAAATGAAAATATTAATACATTAGTAAATTCAACATGATACAACTTTTTGTTGTATGTATATAGGCTAAAGTTAACGATTTTTTACCTGATATCAGGTCCAATACATAATGATTGATTTTGTCCACAACTTCAATGGTTGAAGCAATAATTACTTTTCCTTGTAAATATGTAACATCTTGGAAATTTTCCAACATATTGGGATATGTGCTTTCAACAATAGCTTTTACCAATCCATCATTTAGTTCATATATCTTATCATCTCCAACATTTAAGATCTATTTTGAGAATTCTGCTAGTTCATTAGAACTTGTATTATCTCTTCCCTGCTGAAGTCTCATATTTTTTGTTAGTGTTAAAATCTAACAATAGTCTCACACATAAGATGAGCATATTGATGCATGAACAATATCAAAACACCCAACTTTTGGAACAACGGGAAGAATTTGTCTGAAATCTCCTCCAAAAACAACAACTTTCCCACCAAAGTTTGTATTCGCAAAATCCTTTTTGCTCATGACAACTTTAAGGATTTTATCCAATGCCTCAAAGCGATTCTTATGAGACATAGGTGATTCATCTCATATTATCACATTGGTTGCTAAAAATAACTGTGAATGTTCAGTGTTTTTGTCAATATTGCAAGTAGAGTTATCAAGTGTTGGCACGGGTATTTTGAATTTTAAATGGGCGGTTCTTTCACCTGACAATAATAACAAAGATATGCCACTTGAAGCAACAGTAAGAACAATTTTTTTCTGCGAACGAAGTACACTTGTTAGTGTTTTCCACATGAATGTTTTACCGGTCCCTTCATAACCATGTAAAAAAACACCCATCCTCTTTGTTTTTTGACAACTTCCATAATTTTATCAAAGATTGAACGTTGTTCATCTATCAATTAAAAAAATGTTCGGTCACAAACTCATAATACAAAGAAAAATAATCACCTGTAAGGGCGCGAAAGAGATTGTCAAAATTTTGTCGCTCAATATCGACATTGTAATCATGTTCGTCATAAATCAGTCTATTGCCAACGTGTCGTGTGACATATGAATTTGGATAAGGCATATCTTTAAATTATGATAACTTCTTTGATAGTATTGCATCATATTCTCAATCTCTATGAGTGTCAAATTTTTTAACTCATTGTTGTCAACTGCATATCTATAAAAAATATAGAAATTAACACTTCATATATCAGGTACTTTACAATAACGTACAAATTAGAGATTTAAACGGAAAATTTGAATTGTTAAATTCAGTGATAATTCGTTTGATAATATTGCATTACCATGAAAGTTATACAGCAACATCAAACGAAATTTACTTGTATATACATCAGCAACATAAGTTTTTTATAGACAATAGCAGAATGAAATGTTATTACTACATATATATACAGTAAATGCACCTCACTTGTGCTTGGAGGCAACGTTTGGTAATGTTGCAGTACTTAGAAACTCTAAGTTTTTTATGATGCTTGCAGATATAATTCAATCTTTGGGACTCCATCATAGTAAATTCATCAACCAAAAATTCCTGAAACAACCTCTTTGACCTCAAAAGTGTATGCACTTCGGTATGTCTGGTTTGAATCCTAAAAGTAAGTCATTCTCTAATGGTAAGCTTATTTTTCTTAAACTTTTTCTTTGCATTTGTTTCCTTGTGTAGCACAGCAAGTCTAAAACCATCTTCCCCATATGAAAATAAATGTGGATATTGTAATGCAAGATAGTTGGGATGAAACTCACTTATTCTTTACAGCCTCATGCTATGTCTCTCAAGAATAATATCCCTTTTAGAACATGTTCAACATCATAAACGATAAGTGCACCAAACCTCATAAACAGTCGATTGGTTGTAAATTCGTCCATCTTTTGATCTATCAACTATTAAATTCAGTTTGAGATCAGGTACAGGATAATCCGTCAATCTATTTGTTTTTGTTCTAAAAGATTTAGAGTGTGTGTTAAACTCATCCAACATAAGTTTCAATCTGCTAACAGTTTATAGAATTATATTGGGATTATTATTTCATTATATAATAAAACAGTTAGTATGCATATGTTTCAAAATACGTACACATGATAATATAAACTCCCAAAAAAGCAACCGAAATATAGTTATAAGGTTAAGTAAGATCTGAATCATTACCTTATTCCTTCAATTCTATGTTGAATCTCATTGTCAATGTCGTAAATATATAGTTGAGCAAATTTTGGTGATTGTCCAGACAAAGGAATCATGCTCCCAATTATATGACAAGAGTGTCCATGTATTTGTATGTTAGGTGGTCCTCCTCCCGTTTGGAATTGTAATATGGTGGGAGAACTAACTTGGGTATTTTGCGCTTTATCGCAATTGTTGCGGATAGCAAGAGTCGCCACCGAATTTTCTTTTATCCAATAAAGGAAAGGGTGAAAAAAACAGGAAAGACGTTTTGAGATATTTTCTTGAGTTCAGGGGGTAGGTTATGAAAAGGGAAGGTGTTATCACTCTTTTCATCGGTAGTTATCTACAGGCTCTTAGTTGCTTGATCACTTTGAAAATGCTTTGTTTGAAATGTGTTTGTGATTGGTGTAAGTTTGAAAATATTTTGAAAACGCCTTTGTTTCAACAAACTTTATAATGATTCTCGTCTCTATAAGAATGTATAAAAGTGTTGGTTTTGAAAATAGTTCAAAGAGATGTTTGTTTTTAAAGATGTTTTAAAAGTGTGAGTATGGAGATGGTTTTAGTTTGTGAGCAAGCAATTACGAGCGTCCTACCTACTCAAGAGGTCTTTGTTCTTTTCCTCCTCCTTTAGATATTTCTACCTTACCATTGATTGGTAAGAAGCCCTATCTTTGGATGTGAAGGGACGGGGCATGGGTCGATCGTATAGTCATAGAAGGAAACTTATGAGTCGCTTTAGCAATTTTCATAGGGACTAAGATCGTTTTACCGAAGGCAACATTAAAGAGTCATCGAGGGACTACAGTCATTTTATCTAGGGTCTTTACTAAATCGTCCCATATTCGAGGGACATGACTATTTTCTGAGGCAACAAGGGAGGTTACCCTAGAGGTGCTTGTGTGAATTGTGTTTTGATTGCATGCATTTTTGTCTTTGAGATTAAGGTTTTCTAATGGTCGATTTTATCTTGCCTTACACACCCTAATTACTAACAATTATATAAAAATGATAAATTTGCGGAAATTAAAATCTTAAACTATTACGTCACTTGGGGATGGGGTATAATTTACAAATAGGGATGAAATAAGCTTAATTATTACAACCATATTGAATAGCAATGAAGAAAATATATAGAAAATATAAAAATAGTTTAAAAGAAAGGAAAAAATATTTTTTAACCATTATGTTTCGACACATGCATCTATGCATCGACACATAACTTTTCTTGCCCCTGTAAAACCAAATCAACTCAATATGAGTCGATACATAATGGTATGTGTCGACTCATTTCTTGTTTGTGTCGACACATTCGTGTTTTCTGTCGACTCATGCACATTTTGTCCTTCTGTTTTGGGTCTGGATAGCAGTATGTATCGACGCCTAAGGCTTTGTGTCGACTCATACCCTGTTCTGTCACTAAAATGGGTCGACTCATGTGAGTATGTGTCGACTCATGCTGCAATTTTTTAGCTCTAACATTGTTTTATTGTCTGTACAAGTCAGTTCTCAACATATAATTGATAAAAATGAACAACGAGTATGTGATTAACTTCAAGGACAATGATTACTATATTTTATCTTCAAAAATGAATCATTAGTGATGTATGAAAAAATGCAAAGTCAAGAAGACTTACCTTGAGACTGCACTTTGTGTTTTGAGTCTGAATACTTTTCAAGATGTTGTGAGGGCTTCAGTGAACCTCCAAAAAAGCTGTTGAACCTTCCTTTGTATTGAAAGTTGTTGAAATAACTCCAACCTAATCAAGTTGAGCAATACTGTCTTTGGTTTATATTTTAAAGGTGATGATAATGACACTACATAAAATGTTATTGTGTTTGAACAATCTATGTGTGATATGAAGTATTTGGATGGCTGGTTTATTGGAGAGGTTGCAAAATGGAATAATGGGTTGAGGTTTTGTTTGAATGAAAGTAGAGCTGTTTTTTTTTAATGAGCAAAGGTTACATTGAATTCTCTTTATCTCCCTTTTTTTCTCTCTAAAAGCCACCCTTTGTGTGTTGTGAAAATAGTTTATTTGTAGATGAAACTTGCTGAGATTTGGGAGGGAAACAAAATTTTTTTTGAATTGTTTGGGTATAATGTTCCATTGCCTTTTAGATGCAGCTCTTATGTGCTAATTTGGTGCAAATATGGGACTGATATAGTGTAAGTTTGGATAGGGCTGGAGGCAGCATACCAAGACTGTTTTGTAGCAGTTTTGGAGTGAAGTGGTAGCTTGGTGCAGGGTTGTTTTGTAGCAGGAAAGCAGACTGTTTTTTAACATAGTTTTGGACCTGTAGCAGCAAGCTTGGACTTGACAGCATATCATATTTTGGGGCTTTTCTTGATAGCATCATTTGTAGCATGATACAAGTCTGGTTTTATGGACAACATAATGGCAAGGTTTTGGAGATCGAGTCAAAGGAAAAATTCAAACAAGACAAAGCTTTAGGATTTGTAATTTGCAAAAAATGAAACTTTGTACTAATTTGAATTATTTGTAACATCTTGAATTATTCTGAATTTTAATCAAAAGATGTCATGAAGCAATGAAATTAACAAGTATACAAACACTTAGAAAAATTTCTAAGTCTTGTAAAGTTTGTCTTTCCAAAATGACCTTTAAATTTCTTGAGTTTTGATGATCAAATTCCATATTTTTTAATGTCTTGATGAAATGTGATCTTTGAAGCCCAAATTTAGTCAAAAAGTCAAAGTTTGACTTTTTAGTGTACAATTGACTTTTTCCATCAGCCGACCGAATTTCGTCTATCAATCTACTGATCTTGGGAGATGAGTTAAAATATGCGATTAGGTGAAAATAATGTATTTGGATCCTTGAAATCCATGTTTCAAACCAATAAGTCATGTACTAGGTCAAAAATCGAAGATTGGTCATTCTTAGTCAAAAACTCTAATTTTGACCATTTTGCCCTTTTGATGATTTGAACAACTTTCTTGGAAAATTGTGATCCCATCTTGATCGAATGATACATATGACTTCAAAATGTTTATATTGGTCCAAAATCTTGAAGTTTGACTGTAGGTTGGCCATAGTTGACTTTTTTCCAATATAGTTGATTTTAGGTTATCTAATCAATTGACTGAGCAATTTTGTGATCCAGGACTTGAAACTTGACAGGAACAATCTTAAGGATCCATAATGATCCATGAAAGTCATTTGAGATATTGGAAATCTAAGTGCCTTTATACAAACTTAAACCCTAATTTGAGGCATCAGTGTTGAGGAGATGGCTTGACCTAGTCAATACTTGTGCAAACTTGAATCATTGAAGATATTTGTGAGAAGCAACTTGAGAAGAGAGAAGGAAAATGTTAGGGTACAACAATTTCCCGTGTTCAATCTTCTTAAACCTGAAGAGTTAAATTAGTGGGTCTGCCATTCGTGGCTTGAAGGTGGAAGATGATTGAACACTAGAGTGCTTAGAAATTTGCACTTGATGATGTGTTGTTTGTATCGGGAATAGGCTTGAAGATCCCATTTGGAGAAGAGGTGAAGAGTTGTCGAAGGTGGGCTTAAAGATGCCATCTAGAATGATAGAAGAGGTCTGTTTGTTTGGTGACTTCACTAGGGAAATAATCTTAACCAGAAAAAAATATGTGTTTTGTTGGTTGATCTTTCATGCTAGAAAGAGGGTTAGTTGCATGCAGATGTATGCATGGCGTAATGACGTTCTAAAAATAAATGAGATTATGATGTATGCATTTATCATGTATGCAATAAGATGTATGGATGTGAATTTTATTGAAGTGAATCTTTGTCTCGAAAAAATGAATCCTTGACAAATGTTGGGGAGCTATGGGAAGTTAAATCTCGGAATGCTGTTGAAGAGTATGCATATCTTCAAACTTTGTTTAGAGTGTTTCCGTTGGGTATTCCTGTTTTGTTGTTTGGGGAAAACTCTGCTGGGGAACATTGATTTTGCTTGAGGGAAACTCTATAGAGAGTGTTGATTTATGCTTGGGGGAATAAAGTTTAGGAGCTTTAGTTGTCCGTTGCTCTATTGAGGAGTTATTTCTTGATTGGAGAGAATGAAAGTTATCTATTATCCGGTTGGATCCAGGCTTCGTAACAACTTACTAGGGAAGATGAAATTAACTATTATCTGGTCAGATTCCAGGCTTCGCAGTAACTCCAATGAAATCAAACTATTATTTGGTCGGGTCCAGTCTTAATATTAATTTTCTTGAGAGGATAAAGTTGAACTGACATCTGGTCGAATTCCAAGCTTCGCAGTAACTTGATTTTATCTGGTCAGATTCCAAGCTTCGCAGCGATTAAAGAAGTTAAACTATTATTTGGTCGATTTACAGGCTTCGTAGCAACTTGCTTTGAAAGGACGAAGTTGAATTATTATCTGGTCGGGTCCAGGTTTCAGCAACTTGAATTGTTATCTGGTTGGGTCCATGTTTCAGCAATTTGAACTTGAGGTTAATTGTTATCTGGTCGGGTCCAGGTTTCAACAACTCAAAACTGTTATTTAGTCGGGTCTAGTCTTCACAGTAACGTGTTTTGAAAGAGATGAAGCTGAACTAGTATTTGGTCGGGTCAGGGCTTCGTAGTAACTTGCTTGAAAGGAATGAAGTTAATTGTTATCTGGTCGGATTCCATGCTTCACAGTAACTTGGATGAAATCAAACTGTTATTTGGTCGGGTCTAGTCTTCACAGTAATTTCCAGAGGTTGACTGTTATCTGGTCAGGTCCCAGGCTTCGTAGCAACTTAAATGAACAACTATTCTCTGGTCAGGTCCAGTCTTCATAGTAATTTTCTTGAAAGGATGAAGTTAAACTGTTATCTGGTCGGGTTCCAGGCTTTACAATAACTTATTGGGATAATAATGACTCCGTTGAGGATTGTAATAACTCTACCGGGGATTAAGGGATTTTGTCCATTGATTTGTAATTGTCTGAGAAGCAAACTCAAGCTGGGGAATTTGCAGTTTTGTTGGGGAAATAAACCTTGTTGAAGAGAAAATTTGAAGACCTGTTGGAGAGGTGTTTCCTTTAGGGAAAAGCCCATAAGGCCCTTTTTTAGACCAACTCAACTGGGGATAGGGTTTTCCTAAGATTGAAACTATGGATATGGATTGTATGAATTCGTCTCTGTGGGTATGATCTTATTGAAGTATCTCTGTAGGGATATCCCAAATCCTTAAGGAGATGCTTGTTATCGTTTTTATGTATACGTTTGTTAACAGTTTAATCATGTTCATATGCATATGTTCATTCAATTTTAGTTATTGGACGCTTTTGCACTTAAAACAAAAAAAAAAAGTGTGTACTTCAAAGTATACTTGTATTGATGTTTGCCTATAAATAGACGTTTTTGTACAGGGAGACAAAGATCATAGTAAGAGCAAATCATTGAAAAAGATGAAAAGAGTACAAAGTGAAAGCAAAAACAATAGCCATGTGGAAGTGATCTCATTATGTCTCAACTCCGCTATTGCCCCTATGTCTTCAAACATTATCCATTGTCGTTGAAAGAAGTTGATTGGATTGATCTTGTACTTATTGAAATCGGACCTTGGTAATAAAGCTGGTTGTAGTGATCCAACGGGATAAAGTCGTACGCTTTATTCCTTAACTTTTGCCTGGACCGGCCTTTCGGGTTTTCAGTCCACTAGGATACCCATTCTTGCCCAAGCCGCCCTTTCGGGTTTTCAACTTGTCGGGTGTATAATCTTTTGCATATATCCCAAATTTTTTCCCGAACCTTTTTGGTTCGCCAGGATGCCTTTATTTTTGTCTAGGTATGTCAACCTAGCGGGTCATTTTTATGTGTAGTATTTTTTAACTATGTCCGTATTCACGAGATGTGGGAAATCTTTATCGTCCATAGTAGTCAGCATCATGGCCCCACCAGAGAAAACTTTCTTGACAACAAACGGCCCTTCGTAAGTGGGAGTCCATTTGCCCCTGGGATCGCCTTGTGGAAGAATGATGCGCTTTATTAATAAGTTTCTAGTCTGATACACTCGAGGCTTGATCTTTTTGTTGAAAGCTTTGATCACACGTTTTTTATATATTTAACCATGACAAACAGAAGTCAGCCTCTCCTCATCAATTAAGTTCAATTGATCTAACCTAGTCTGAATCCATTCATCTTCGCCTAGATCTGCTTCTTTCATAATCCTTAGGGAAGGGATCTGAACTTCAACAGGCAAGATAGCTTCCATGCCATAGACCAAAGAGAAAGAAGTTTCCCCAGTTGACGTTCAAGCTGAAGTACGGTAGCCATGAAGAGTAAACAGTAACATCTCATGCTAGTATTTATAGGTTACTACCATCTTTTGCATAATCTTCTTGATATTTTTATTGGCAGCTTCCACTGTGCCATTCATCTTAGGTCTGTACAAAGAAGAATTATGATGTTTGATTTTGAACTGCATGTAGAGTTCAGTAATCATAGCATTATTGAGATTGGTTCTGTTGTCATTGATGATCCTTTCGGGGATACTGTAACGACATATAAGGTTATGCTTGATAAACCGAGCTACAATGTTCTTTGTTACTGAGGCATATATGGAAACTTCGACTCATTTGGTGAAGTAGTTAATAATAACAAGGATGAAACGGTGTCCATTGGGAGCAGTGGGTTTGATCTCGCCAATCAATGCAATGCCCCACATTTCAAATGGCCACGACGCAACCATGACATTCAAGGGAATTAGAGACACATGGACCTTGTCGGCATAGATCTAACACTTATGGCAAGTCCTCGAATGATGGTGACAATCAGTTTCCATTGTTGACCAATAATAACCAGCTCTTAGAATCTTCTTGGCCATAGTGTGCCCACTATAGTCAGTTCCAAAGAGGCCATCATGCATGTCTTCCATGATCTTTTCTGCCTTCTTCTTATCCATACATCGGAGTATAGTAGAATCATGGTTGCGCTTGTACATGATTCCATTGCTTAGGAAGAATTTGGTTGAAAACCTTTGCAGGAATTTCTTATCATTGATGGAAGTTCCTTCAGGATACTATTGCTCTTCAAGATATCTCCTTACTTCATGGTACCATGGCTTCTCTTCGTCAGTGTCCAGCTCATAATAGTGTGCAGGTTTGTCAAATCTTTCGATTGTAATTCTGGGGGCCTCATTATCCCAATCAACCTTGAACATGGAAGACATCATTGCTAGGGAATCTGCCAACTGATTTTCTTCTCTTGGGAAATGTTCAAAAGTGACCTCCTCAAAGTATGAGATCAGAGTTAGCACAAGCTCTTTGTAAGGAATCAAATTAGGATGTTTGGTGTCCCGTTCTCCTTTAACTTGACTGATTACTAAAGTAGAATCTCCGTATACGTCCAAGAACTTGATCCTTAGGTCAATGGCAGCCTTTAGACCTAAGATGCACGCCTTGTATGTTGGTTGTATAGTCGAAGCACAATCTAGCAGTGAAAGGTGTATGGCAACCTTCGGGAGAAATAATCATAACACTAATTCCATTACCCAAAGCGTTGGAAGCTCCATCAAAAACCATAGTCCATCAGGATCCTTGTTCAAGTCCGTCATACAGTCCGGGCTTTTCACAGTCAGTTACTAGCATGATATTCTCGTTCGGGAATTCAAAGTTCATGGATTGGTAGTCATCAACGTCTTGATGGGCTAAATGATCCGCCAACACACTCCTTTTGATTGCTTTTTGTATAGTGTATTGAATATTATATTCGGTCAGAATCATTTGCCATCTAGCTATTCGACTGGAGAGAGCTGGCTTTTCAAAGATATACTTGATGGGATCCATCTTAGAAATCAACAAGGTGGTGTGAGTCAACATATATTGTCTTAGCCGGCGAGCAACCCATGCCAGAGCGCATCAAGTTTTCTCGAGCAGTGAATATCTTGTTTCACAGTCGATAAACTTTTTGCTCAGGTAGTATATTGCATGCTCTTTTCGGCCATACTCGTTATGTTAGCCCAACACACACCCCATTGAATTCTCTAATACCGTCAAGTACATAATCAAAGGTTTTCCTTCAACTGGAGGTTTTTGCAAGTACTCCTTAATTTTTTCAAAAGCTACGGGCAGTCGTCATTCCATCTAATTACTTGATCTTTCTTTAAGAGTTTGAAGATTGGCTCACAAGTAACAGTTAGGTGAGATATGAATCGAGCAATGTAGTTATGTCAACCCAAGAAATCTGGGGTAGTCAAGTCAAGATTTAAGGAATCTCTCAAAGATGCACAAATAGCCAGGGGCAGATCTCTATCTGAATCACTTGGGGCGTTGGACATGAATTTCAACAACGAATCTTGTGCGATCAAACAAACATCTTCTGGCAGTGTGGCAACACTTACTACTATGGACAGTGACAATTCTCTGTACCCGATGAACGAGGACATAGTCGGAAAATACTACGCATGAACAAAGACCCGCTAGGTTGACTAGCCTAGGCAAAAATAAGGGCATCCAGCGAACCAAAAGGGTTCGGGAAAAAATTAGGGATAAAAAAAATGTACACCCGGCAAGTCGAAAACCTGAAAAGGCGGCTTGAGCAAAAAAGGGTATCCCGATGGACTGAAAATCTGAAAAGACAGTTCAGGCAAAAGTTAGGGATTAAAGCGTATGACTACGTCATGTCATCTCGTCACTTGTCTAATCAGTAGAAGGTTTATTACCCTGATCTGCATTCACCAAGGACTCCAAGAGTTGGGATACTAGTTAAACCATCTACAAAATCCCCGGTTGATATTTTCTACAACATGTATTGAGACAAAGGCATTCTACTACAAGGTCACCGCCATATTCTCAGCTTACAACCTATTTATGTCAGGTGTTCTCATACCCTCGACAGAGAAAAATCTCCAAATTATTGCTCCAACGAAAACTCCTCAGTGAAGTCGCCAAGCTTCTCAAGATTCCCCAAGCGAATTATGGAGTTTCCCTTCCACAACAGACACATTCTGAATAAAGCAGATTCTCATCTAGAAACGGTTCAAGTACGATCCAAGGAGGGATGTCATCCTGATACTTACTCCATATTCTCATCTAGAAACTGTGTAGGTACGATCCAAAGACAGATGTCATCCTGATACTTATTCCAGACTATCTTCTAGCAACAATTCAGGTACGATCTAGAGACAGATATCATCCTGATACTTATTCAGATCATCTTCTAGTAACAGTTCAGGTACGATTCAGAGACAAATGTCATTCTGATACTTATTTCAACATATAGATCCATCCAAAAAGCCTCTGTAGGTGATTTCTCCAACAGGTACAGGGGCAAAAACGTCCTGATGTGAAGTCACCACTACATGCGACCCTGTTACGTCTACATCCTCACAGAGTAGAGGCAACCAAAGCTTTGACATCGGTTTCCTCAAACAGGAGTTACTTTCCCTAACAAAGTTCCTTTAGAGAGCCGACATCTATATCCCTCAGCCGAATTTTATAATCGCAAGCGGTTCATAAAGTTATTCTCCGGGGCAGAGTTTATTTCTCTGAATACATAAGCTCAATCCCTAACAAAGTTTATTCCTCCAGCTACAGAAGTTCATCCCCCCAGCGGAGTTTATTTCTCGGAATCGACAAAATCTTCCAGCAAAGTATCTCCTCTCTCAAACATAGTTATTCCCCTGCAGAGTTATTCTCAAGCAGAGTCTCTCCCTGGAAGAATATCACAAACAGAAAGGAGTAAATCCACGGCATAGTCATCTCCGTTTACCATCCCCAGCGGAAGTAGAAGAACCACTTTTTCTACAACGATCAGGAATTCAATTTCCAGTACTCTCTAGTGGCAGTCAGGGATTCATTTTCCCAGACTCAGACATGTCACAATAACATTTCATGTTCATACATCATGACGTGCGCATACATATTGCATACAGCATAATCTCGTTTATCTTGAGAACATCATCACACAATGCATTTCATGCATCGCATATAATTAATCTTGTACCTTTTCAAGAAAGATGGTTATCATCAACAATTCCAACAATTTCAATCCATGAAGCTACACGTCATATCTGCAGACAACTAATGGAAAATCAATTCTCGAAACCAAACGGGTCGACTAATCTACATGATCAAACGAAGCAACCCTACTACCCAGGTTCCTTCTCACAGCCCTACCATCCAGGCTTTCATTTCGAGGTAACCCTACTATCCATATTCCTTCTTACAGCCCTACCATTCAGGCTTTCATTTCGAAGTAACCCTACTATCCAGGTTCCTTCTCATAGCCCTACTATCCAGGCTTTCATTTAGAAATAACCCTACTACCCAGGTTCCTTCTTACAGCCCTACCATCCAGGCTTTCATTTTGAAGTAACCCCACTATCCAGGTTCCTTCTCATAGCCCTACTATCCAGGCTTTCATTTCGAGGTAACCCTACTATCCAAGTTCCTTCTCATAGCACTACTATCCAGACTTTCATTTCAAAGTAACCCTACTATCCATGTTCCTTCTCAGAACCCTACCATCCAGGCTTTCATTTCGAAGTAACCCTACTACCCAAGTTCCTTCTCACAGCCCTACCATCCAGGCTTTCATTTCGAAGTAACCCTACTATCCATGTTCCTTCTCACAACTCTACCATCCAGGATTTCAATTGGAAGTAACTCTACTATCCAGGTTCCTTCTCATAGCCCTACCATCCAGACTTTCATTTTGAAGTAACCCTACTATCCAGGTTCCTTCTCATAGCCCTACTATCCAGGATTTCATTTCGAAGTAACCATACTATCCAGGTTCCTTCTCATAGCCCTACTATCCAGGCTTTCATTTCGAAGTAACCCTACTATCCATGTTCCTTCTCATAGCCCTACTATCCAGGCTTTTATTTCGAAGTAACCCTACTATCCATGTTCCTTCTCATAGCCCTATTATCCAGGCTTTCATTTCGAGGTAACCCTACTATCCAGGTTCCTTCTCATAGCCCTATTATCCAGGCTTTCATTTCAAAGTAACCCTACTATCCAGATTCCTTCTCATAGCCCTACTATCTAGGATTTCATTTCGAAGTAACCCTACTATCCAGGTTCCTTCTCATAGCCCCATTACATAGGCTTTTATTTCGAAGTAACCCTACTACCCAGGTTCCTTCTCATAGCCTTACTATCCAGGCTTCTTTTCATGAATTACTTGACGCAATTTTGCATGGACTTATCCCGAGATATCCCTATACAGGTTCCTTCTCTTTTATCTCTGGACAACAGTTTACAACACTAAAACCTGGACCCGACCAGATATGGTCAATCTCATATTCCCCAGTAAGTCGCTGTGAAGCTCGGAATACGACCAAATAGAAACCAGTCTAATCATCCTTAACCAGTCACTGAAGCCTGGACTCGACCAAATAACAACTCACTTTTGTCTCATCAATCAAGAGTTAATTCCCCAGTAGAGCAATGGACAATCGAAGCTCACAAACTCTATTCCCCGGTGAAGTCCTCCTCAACGGCAGGTACAAGAATTCTCGTAAAGGAATCTCTTATGCGACTGATATCTTTTCTGGATGGATTCTTTAAGCCCATCTCCAATGATTCTCCGTCGCCTTCCAAATGGCATATGTAAGCCCATTCCTGATATTATCAATCAACACTCACTCCAGACGAGTGCAAATTTCTGGGCACTCCAGTGTTCAATCATCTTCCACCTTCAGATTACGAAAGGCAGACCAGCCAATCCACAACCTCAGTTTAAAGAAGATTGAACAGGGGAAGTTGTTGTACCCCAAAATTTTCCATCCCATTTTAACACAAAACATACTCCTAGAGGTCCTCTATTGCTCAAGTTGACTAAGGATTGACCAAATAAATCCTCCTCCTAAGACAATGAGCCTCAAACTAGGGTTTCACTCCTTATCAAGATGTTTGATTTCCAAGGGTCCTAAATGATTTCCATTGCCCTAATATGTACTCAATGTCATCCATGCCAAGTTTCACGCCTTGCACAAGAAGTTTGCTCAGTCAACTGCTCAAATGCCTGAAAATCAATTGTATTAGGTCAAAAGTCAACAGTGACCCACATACAGTTAAACTTCAAGATTTTTGGTCAAAATCAACATTTTGAATTAATATCCATCATTTGATCAAGGGTTGATCATGATTCCTTAAGGAATTCTCCTAATTCATCAAAACTCTAAAGTTGCTAAATTAGGGTTTCTATAGGAAAAGTTAACCAAACTTTGACCAGGCATAACTTTCTCATACTTTATCATAAATTTCTCATCCAAGGCTCATTTTTAAGAGAATCCAATTCCCTACAACGTATATTCAGCCCTCAAGTTCAAGAAATGCACTCATGAAAAGATATAAATTCAGACATTATAGGTCATTTTCAAAAGTCAACAAAAACACCTTTTGGGTCAAAGCTTCTTACATAAACATGGAAGATCCAATTGAGATGAAACCAAATAGGTTGCTTAGGGGACATCCTAATCTTTCTTAAAAGTCCAAGAACAACCTCTTAGGGTCAAAATTGAGAGACATATGCATTGTCAAAGTTGGCCATTTTTGGAAATTTTCACAAAGTCAACAATGCCGAAAATTGCATTTTTTCCACATGGGCCCATCTTTTCAAGATTGAATCTCAGTCCTAGCATGGTCCACGACCTATGGGACCCTCCATGCCTTATTCACTTATTTATTTAATTTATTTTGATTTTATTTATTTAAAGTTCAAATTAAATCAAATTAAATTAAAATAAATAAAATCAATGGAATGAGATTTGTTTTGGCATTGATTGAATATCTCATGAGCTGTCAAATAGCCAAACAAATCGTGCAAGCTTGAGAATGGGAAGAAATCTTCAAATATGGAAAGATTGGAATTAAAATTCAAGATCGTAACATCTTTTGATTCTTTCTAATTCTAATTACATAGATTGATTCTACTACATATAACAAAGTATTGCAACCCTAAAACGGAGATTTCATGCGCAACCTGCCTCCCTAAGAGCAAGAACAAAGTGTCAATTTTTGTCAAAAAAGTGTAGATCTGATTCTTCTCCCCAAGCAAATTCAAGGCATTTCAAGGACTAAACAACAATCCTTGGACCTCTAGGAAGCTACCACACTCATTCCCCAAGCCTGAAGCATCAAGAATCAAGCGCAAGAACAGTCACGGTTTATCTTTTTTATTCAAACTCGATTCCAATGATTTATCCATCATGAATATGTTTTAATCATATATCCATGCTTGCTATCACATTTGCAATGTTTTTGAATGGTTTAATCTGAGTTTAAGCGCATGTACAACCTTTCGCCATTGTTAGGGTTCCGAAGCTCCAAATTGGGGAACCCTGGCTAGAGGCAAACTTGGATAAAATTAGGGGTGATATTGAATTTAGGAGGTCATGAGCAATTGATTCATGTCTTTGGTTCTGATTAATATTGCTTGCATTGTATTTTGAGATGTTATAGGGTTATAGCTATGGACAAAAACTGTCACTATAGCTTTTAGTGACAATTTTGTCCGTAGGTAAAGGTTTAGTATAAAAAACGACAGTCCTGGGAAGAAGACAAGAGGTGGTAGCATACCACTGGACCGTTTGAATCCACACACGTTTTTTTGGGCATAACGCTCTTTTTCCCTTATTTTATTTTTGCTTAATTATATAAACGAATGACTAACCAGCGCAGATGGCAAAGGGCAAGGCATGTGAAGTGAAGGACCTGGGTTCGATCCCAGGTCCAGACATTTTTTATTTTCTGATTTTCTTCTTACAGATCCAGCGTATCTCCTAGCCAAGCGTCCACCATGCATCCTCAGATCCCACCCTTTGGATTATCTCAAAGCAGATCCAATGCTCCAGAATTGAAGACCCATGGTACACTCCCTGAAGGTGATCCCCACTGGATCAGAGGCAGATGGGCCAACTATTCTGGGCCTGGAAAATTCAATTATGCACCCCCAGTTTGCTATTTCATACCAGGCCCATTTTATTTCTTTTTAATTTCTTTATTTAATTATTGGTTTTAATTATTTTACAAAAAATCATTGTTTTTTTAATTAAATAAAAAAATCACAAAAATCACAAAAACATTAGAATTAGATTTTTTTTTAAAAAAATATTTAATTTCATTAATTAATTAGGTTAATTAGGATAACTTAAATTCCTTTTTCATAATTAAAATCAATTACAAATTAGTTTAATTTGAAAAATTAATTACTTTTCTCAAAAATCCAAAAATATTTTTATTCTAAATCAATTAGATTCGTTAAGCCTTAATACTTCGTTTAAATTATTCTCGCGCACATTTATTTATTTATTTATTCAATTAATGTAATTGCTCCGAATTTATAATAGCTTTTAATTTAGGTTTATTACTATTTTCATTTACTGTTTTCCCCAAGTTTTTGATCATGTAATCCCCCTCCCCAAAGCCTTATAATAGCTAGGTTTAAATTTCTCGCATTTTACTTTCCGTCATTATAAACTGTTAGATGATTGATAATAAGATTGTATGTGAAAGATAAATCAATAATTTAAAATAGTAGAAAACCCTAACTGTGCAAAGATAATTGACTGAAAAATAAACACTTGCACATGCTCACTCCTAGGATTTGCCCCACTTCGTTTGCCTTCAGAAAACGGTCACTATTCTTGAAATGTGAGAATTTTTAGTGGTTGTCCTCTAATTCGAAAGATCACTAGTCCCTCGATGACCCTTTCGATGTTGCCTCGGTAAAAAAGTGATCTTAGAACTTTAGGACAGTTACTAAGAGATCTTTCCCTGTTACTAAGAGATCTTTCCCTGTTGCCTTAAGTACTTGCTCAAAATAAACCTTTTACACCATACACTTTTAAACAAACTTTTCAAATAAAGTTTTCAAAAACACTTTATCACACTCTTGAGGACTGATACAAGGGTTACCATAAAGTGAAATGCCACACTAAGGCATTTTCAAAGCTTTTCAAAACACACACAACAACAATTTAAAAATGAGCAAGTACATAAGAGCCCGTGGAAAACCATGGATAGAAAGGGTGCTAACACTTTCCCTTTCTATAATCTACCCCCCGTACTCAGAAACATCTCGAAAAATGTTTTTTTTTCTATTCTTTTTCCCTTTTCCTTTGTTGGATAAAATAAAAGACGGTGGCATCTCTTGCTTACCGTACATTTGCGAACAAAAAACGCAAAACCAGTAGTAATAAAAAACAGTCAGTTCTGCCACCGTATCACAAAAGTGTTTTGAAAATATTTTGAAAGTGTTTATGAAAAGATGTTTTGTTTTGAAATGTTTGTGAGTAAGCGATTAACAACGCTCTACCTACTCAAGATTTCCCTTGTAATTTTCTTCCTCCTTTAGATAGTGATATCCTACCATTAGTTAGTAGGAAGCCCTATCGTTGGATGTGAAGGGACAGGAATGGGTTATCGCACAGTCATAGAAGGCAACTTATAGGGATGCTTTAACAATTATCATTAAGGGACTAGATCATTTACCAAAGGCAACATCGAGAGGGTCATCAACGGACTATGATCTTTATTTTCGAGGAACTTTGCCAAAGCGTCCCCACGTTCGAGGGACATGACTGTTTTTATCGAAAGGCAACAAGGGAGGTTACCCTATAGGTGCAAGTGTGTGAGGTGTGTTGTTTTAAATTTTTTAGTCTTGAATTAAGGTTAGTTATAGTTTGTTTTTATCTTTCCATACATGACCTAATTACTAATAGTAATAATAAAATAGTAAAGCAGTAAATGTGTAGAAAGTAAAAAGATGGAAAGTAAATCTAAGACTATTACAATGCTTTGGGAGAGGTACATGAATAATAAAAATGCGGAAAGTAAACCCTAATTACTATTACAAACCGGAAAGCAATTACAATAATCGAAAAAAGTGCGAGAATAATAAACCATGCAAAATGTAAAATAGGAAAGAGGAAAGCGAAAGGGTTTTTGGTGATTTTTTGATAAAAAGGTTTTAATGATGATTAACTCTAAAAACCTAATTAATTTTAATTAAAATAAAAACCTAAAAATCTAAATTGATTAAAAAAACCTAAAAACTTAATTAGGGTTTATGAAAAAAGGTTTTGAAAAAAAACATAGGTTTGTTAAAACGGTTTTAAGAAAAATTAGGGTTTGTTTTTAGGGAAAAGAAGAAAGAGTAAGAAAAATAGAGAAAAATAACCAAACTTCTAGGGGTGGATGTTGAACCCACGGTCTTAGAATTCCTACACAACCGATCCACTACTGCGCCAAGCGCGCGCTTGTGATAAGGAAGGAGAATTAACGCTTTTTGTTATCATCCTACAAAACATGTAAAATTATGGAAAAAAACTCAAAATGCAAAAAGGTTGGGATCGAACCCACGCCTTGGCATAGTAGTATCTTTAGCACACACGTTTAACCAATAGAGTGATGATACATCCATTGTTTTAACTGAAACGAAATAAACAAATATTAAACAAAACACATGAACCGGAGAGGCGCCAGAGCCCTAGCTCCGATCGTCTTCTTCGATAGTTTCCTGTTACGTTCCTACGAAATAAACAAATATTAGAAATCCAGGGGGACCCTACCCCCCTAAATCAAGGAATGCAAATCCAATGGAATGGTTAGTTTGGGCTTAATCACAATGGTTTAAGATCTATAACGAAAATCTCTTAAATCAGCATGAATGTGGCTATGCACTATTCAGCCATCATGGGGCTCTCACAGTAGGTCGTTCCTGCATTGTTGAACCACATGAAAACGTTAAATAAGTTAGTACATATTAATACGCAAGGAAAATAAATGTATGAAATTCATGCAAAAATAAAATTGATGCGACATGTATATACGGTTTTATGCCCTTTTGATCATGGCTATCAATCCAACCTTACCCTCTTGCGTTCTTGGAAGTGAATGGAAGGGTTAGTAGGCCTCAAGAGTGTCTGAAAGCTAGGGTTTCAAGTTGCCCTAGTTTGAATGATTTTTGTGACTTTTGGAAGATGTGATACGGTGGCAGAACCGACTATTTTTTGTTACTACTGGTTTTGCATTTTTTTGTTCGCAAATGTATGGTAAGCAAGAGTCGCCATCGACTTTTATTTCATCCAATAAAGGAAAAGGAAAAAGAACAGAAAAAACCTTTTCGAGATGTTTCTGAGTACGAGGGGTAGATTATAGAAAGGGAAGGCGTTATCACCCTTTCTATCTATGGTTTTCCAGGTGCTCTTAGGTACTTGCTCATTTTTAAATTGCTTTTGTGCTTGTGTTTGAAAAAGTTTTGAAATTTAACTTAGTGCAGCGTTTCACTTTATGGTAACCCTTGTATAAGTCCTAAAGGATGTGATAAAATGTTTTTCAAAACTTTAGTTTGAAAAGCTTGTTTGAAAGTGTATGTGTAAAAATTTGTTGTTTTGAGCAAGTACCTAAAAGTTTCTACCTACTCGAAGAAGTCTGTTCGTTTTCTTATTTCCTTTAGACAGCATTATCCTACTATTAAGGAGTAGGAAGCTCCATTGTTGGATTTTAAGGGACAATTGTAAGGGACGAAAGGGACAATTATGATCACTAAAGCAATGGTTAGGAAACCTTAGTAATTACCGTAGAGTCCTAAAGATCTTTCCGAGGCAACATTCGAGTGAGTCATTTTAGATCTTTCGGGACTATAGGGCAACCACTAAGACTCCCTATACTTCATGACCGTTTACCGAAGGCAACCGAAGTGGGGATACCCTAGGGGTGCGTATGTGCGAGTGTATTTGATTTCAGATATATTAGTCTTTGTGTTTAGTTTTCTAGCGATTGGTTTTATCTTGTTCATGCAATCCTATTAGCCACACATCTAACAGTTAATATATGTACAAAAATATAAAGTGCAGAAACGTAAATTCCTATGCTATTACATGGCTTTAGGGAGAGAGATTTAATTACAAGTCCAAAACCGGGAGAAATATAAAGGAAAACAATAAAAATGCCGTATAGTTTGGCTACATTGATATGTACAGAAATATAAAAGTGCGAAAGAAGAAAATGCGTGCGAAAAATTAAATACGGGAATTAAAGTTTAAATTCTAAGAAAACTTAATTAATGAAAGAAAATATTTTTTGTTATTTTTTAGGAAAAAGAATTAAGTTAAAAATGAAAGGAAATTAACTCTAAATAACCTAATATTTTTATATTTTTATTTGAGAAAAAATAATTAACTCGCAATTTAAACCTAATTTCTAGCTAATTTTAATTATGAAAATAAACCAAATTATCCTAATTAAACTAATCTATTTTCAAAATTAATTTTAATAAATAAGGAAGAAAAAACTAATTCTACACTTTTTTGTGATTTCTTGATATTATGATGTTTATGATTTTTTTAATAAAGGAAAATAATTGAAATAAAAGAAAATAAATAAAGCAAAAAAGAAAAATGGGTCGCGCTACAAAAATGAAAATGATGGGTGAGAAAGAAGCATAATTAAAATCCTAAACTGGACAAAGCCCGGTTTTACGCTGGATCCAGTATGGATAACATCTTGGGGTGCACCACGGGGACGCGATTTTGAGGCTTTAGATCTGACATTTTTAAATTCCTGCGTCAAAACTTAAAAGCAATGGTTCTAAAACATTCTAAACATTAGTATGAACATGCATGAACGCTTATAAACCATTTACAACGTAAGAATTTAGAGTTTGTAATTAAGAATTTTTACCCAACCGGAGCTACTTGGTGTGGCTATTTTAGGCGTGGACTGGCTTGGCAAGAGGCCTGAGTAGACTCCTGGAAGTCTCAGAAATGTGATTTGTCCACTTGTTTGGACTAATAGCACCTGAGAATATAGCTACGAACTCTTGCAACTTTTAGCAATTTTTTTGAGATTTTTGTAGAGCTTTCTTGAAGAGGAATTTTGTGTCTTTCAAGCTTGTGTGGCTCTATATTTATATAGGAGAATGAGGAGACAAGAAAGCATGGAAAGAATCTCCCTCATAATGTTGTGTTTTAAGACCATGATCTAAATTTGAAAAAATGCCATATTTGATGATTTCATGCCATTTTCACATGTGGGTGAACCTCGACATATTTGAAGGGTTATTTCATGAAATCAATTGGCATAAACCAGCATAAAACTTGCCCAAAATGGATTCACATCAAAATTTATATTATTTATTTATTTAATTCTGAATTTTAATGAATAAAATATCAAAATAAATAGCATAAATAATATAAAAATGTATGGGTGTGATTAGAGGTCGTGGACCATGTTAGGAATGAGTTTCAAACTTAAAAAGATTGGCCCATTTGGAAAAAAATCCAAGTTTGGTCAATATTTGCTTCATGCATTTTTCCAAAAATTGGACAGCTATGACAATGCATATCTCTCTCAATTTTAACCCTATGAGGGTGTTCTTAGACTTTTTATAAATCTTAGGATGTCCTCTAAACAACCCTTTTGGTTTCATATCAATTGGATCTTCCATGTTAACGTAAGAGCTTTGACCCAAAAGGTGTTTTTGTTGATTTTAGAAGGACCTATAATGTCTGAATTTATATCTTTAAATGAGTGCTTTTCTGGAACTTGAGGGATAAAGATAAGTTGTAGAGAATTGGATTATCTTCAAAATGAGCCTTGGTGGAAAAAAATTTGATAAAGTATGAGAAAGTTATGCCTGGTCAAAGTTTCGTTGACTTTTCCTGTAGAAACCATAATTTATCAACTTTTGAGTTTTGATGAATTAGGAGCATTCCTCGAGGAATCATGATCAACCCTTGATCAAATGATGGATATCACTTCCAAATGTTGATGTTGACCAAAAATCTTGAAGTTTGACTGTATGTGGGTCACAATTGACTTTTGACCTAGTATAGTTTATTTTCAGGTATCTGAGTAGTTGACTGAGCAAACTTTTTGTGCAGGGCATGAAACTTGGTATGGATGATCTTGAGGACCTATTAGGGTAATGGAAACCACTTGGTACCCTTGGATCTCAAACATCTTGCTTGAAATTGAAACCATAGTTTGAGGCTCTTTGTCTTAGAAGGAGGATTTGTTTGGTCAGTCCTTAGTCAACTTGAACAGTTGAGGACCTCTAGGAGTATGTTTTTGTGTGAAAATGGGAGGGAAAATTTTGGGGTACAACATCTGCCCCTATTCAATCTTCTTAAACCTAAGGATGTAGATTGGTTGATCTGCCTTTCGTGATCTAAAGGTGGGAGATGATTGAACACTAGAGTGCCCAGAAATTTGCACTCGCATGAAGTAATACTGATCGGTAATATCGGGAATGGGCTTACAAATGCCATTTGGAAGGCAACGGAGATTCTCCAAAGATGTGCTTAAAGATTCCATCCAGAAAAGATATCGGTTGCATAAGAGATTCCCTTGCAAGAATTCATGTACCTGCCGTTGAGGAGGACTTCGCTGGGGAATGTTGATTTATGTCCTGGGAAATAGAGTATAGGAGCTTTGGTTGTCCATTACCCTATTGGGGAGTTAACTCTTGATTGATGAGACAAAAGTGAGTTGTTATTTGGTCGGGTCCAGGCTTCACAGTGACTAGTTGAGGATGATAAGGATGACTGCTATCTGGTCGTATTTCAGGCCTCATAGCGACTTACTAGGGAATACGAAATCGACCGTATCTGGTCGGGTCCAGATTTTACAGTGTTGTAAACTGTTGTCCTGAGATAAAAGAGAAGGAACCTATATAGGGGTTTCTCGGGATAAGTCCATGCAAAACTGCGTCAAGTAATTCATGAAAAAGAGCCTGGATAGTAGGGCTATGAGAAGGAACATGGGTGGTAGGGTTACTTCAAAATGAAAGCCTGGATGGTAGGGCTATGAGAAGGAACCTGGGTGGTAGGGTTACTTCGAAATGAAAGCCTGGATAGTAGAGCTATGAGAAGGAACCTGGGTAGTAGGGTTACTTCAAATCAAACCTGGATAGTAGGGCTATAAGAAGGAACCTGGATAATGGGGTTACTTCGAAAATAAAGCCTGGATAGTAGGGCTATGAGAAGGAACCTGGGTGGTAGGGTTACTTTGAAATGAAAGCTTGGATAGTAGGGCTATGAGAAGGAACCTGGGTAGTAGGGTTACTTCAAAATGAAAGCCTGGATAATAGGGCTATGAGAAGGAACCTGGATAGTAGGGTTACTTCGAAAATAAAGCCTGGATAATAGGGCTATGATAAGGAACCTGGGTAGTAGGGTTACTTCAAAAATAAAGTCTGGATAGTAGGTCTATGAGAAGGAACCTGGGTAGTAGGGTTACTTAGAAATGAAAGCCTGGATAGTAGGGCTATAAGAAGGAACTTGGATAGTAGGGTTACTTCGAAAATAAAGCTTGGATAGTAGGGCTATGAGAAGGAACCCGGGTAGTAGGGTTACTTCGAAATGAAAGCCTGAATAGTAGGGCTATGAGAAGGAACCTAGATAGTAGGGTTACTTCGAAATGAAAGCCTGGATAATAGGGCTATGAGAAGGAACATGGATAATAGGGTTACTTCGAAATGAAAGCTTGGATAGTAGGGCTGTGAGTAGGAACCTGGGTAGTAGGGTTACTTCGGAATAAAAGCCTGGATAGTAGGGCTATGAGAAGGAACTCGAGTAATAGGGTTACTTTGAAATGAAAGCTTGGATAGTAGGGCTGGGAGAAGGAACCTGGGTAGTAGGGTTACTTCGAAATGAAAGCCTGAATAGTAGGGCTATGAGAGGGAACCTGGGTAAGGTTGCTTCGTGATGAGTTTGGGTAAAACTACATCTGAACCGAGAAGGAACATGGGTAAGGTTGCTTCGTGAGGAGTTTGGGTAAAACTGCATCTGAACCGAGAAGGAACCTGGGTAAGGTTGCTTCATGAGGAGTTTGGGTAAAACTGCATTTGAACTGAGAAGGAACCTAGGTAAGGTTATTTCGTGATGAGTTTGGGTAAAACTGCATCTGAACCGAGAAGGAACCTGGGTAAGATGACTTCGTGATGAGTTTGTGTGAAACTTCGGAAGGAACCTGGGTAGGGTTTCTTCGGGATAAGTCAGTGTGAAACTTCGGAAGGAACCTGGGTAGGGTTGCTTCGGGATAAGTCCGTGTGAAACTTCGGAAGGAACCTGGGTAGGGTTGCTTCGGGATAAGTCCGTGTGAAACTTTTGAAGGAACCTGGGTAGGGTTGCTTCGGGATAAGTCTGTGTGGAACTTTGGAAGGAACCTGGGTAGGGTTGCTTCGGGATAAGTCCGTGTGAAACTTCAGAAGGAACCTGGGTAGAGTTGCTTCGGGATAAGTCCGTGTGAAACTTCGGAAGGAACCTGGGTAGGGTTGCTTCGGGATAAGTTCGTGTGAAACTTCGGAAGGAACCTGGGTAGGGTTGCTTCAGGATAAGTCCGTGTGAAACTTCGGAAGGAACCCGAGTAGGGTTACTTCAGGATAAGTCCGTGTGAAACTTCATTTGGAAATGTATGAGAAGGGACCCATGTAAGATTTTTCAGGATAAACCTGTGTAAGATTGCTTCATGACGAACTTGTGTAAAGCTGCATTTGGTCACGCAAATAATTACTCTATTTAGTTTCAGGAGCTAATCTTGGACCTGCTGGAAATTGTTGTTGATAACCATCTTTCTTGAAAAGGTACAAGATTAATTATATGCGATGCATGAAATGCATTACGTGATGATGTTCTCAAAATAACTGAGATTATGTTGTATGCAATATGTATGCGCATGTCATGATGTATGAACATGAAATGTTATTGTGACACGTCCGAGTCTGGAAAAATAAATCCCTGACTGTTGTTGGAGAGTACTGGAAATTGAATTCTTGTCCGTTATAGAAAAAGTAGTTCTTCTACTTCGCTGGGGATAGTGAACAGAGATGACTATGTCATGGATTTACTCATGTTTGTGAATATTCTGTCGGGGAGAGACTCTGCTTGAGAATAAATCTGCGAGGGAATATCTCTGTTTGAGAGAGGAGATGCTTTGCTGGAAGATTTTTCCGATTCGGAGAAATAAACTCTACTTGGGAGATAAATTTATGAACTGCTTGTGACTTATAAAATTTGGATGGGGAATATAGACATCAGCTCTCTGAAGGAGCTTTGCTGGGAAACGTAGCTCCTGTTTGGGGAAGCCGACGTCAAATATTTAGTTTCCTCTACTCTGCGGGGAGTGTAGATGTCACTGGGACGCATGCTGAGAATACGGAAATGACTTTGCATCAGAACTTTTCTGCCCCTGTACCTGTTGGAGAAAGTACCTGCGGAGGCTTTATGGATAGCTTGAGTGTTATCCCAACTCATGAAGTGCTTGGTAACTGCCGATCAGAATGATGAGTCTTCTACTGATAGGCAAGTGACAAGATGATGGGACATAGTCGTATGCTTTGATCCCTAACTTTTTCCTGGACCGCCCTTTCAGGTTTTCAGTCCACCGGGATACCCTTTTTTGCCCAAGCCGCCTTTTCAAGTTTTCGACTTGCCGGGTGTACATATTTTTTTGTCTTTATCCCTAATTTTTGCCTAGGCCAGTCAACCTAGCGGGTCTTTAATCATGCGTAGTATCTTCCGACTATGTCCATGTTCACCGGGTACGGAGAATTGTCACTGTCCATAGTAGTGTTGTGGTACTGTCAAGAATGTTTTCTTGATGGCACATGATTCATTGCTGGAATGCGTGCGTAATTCCCCAAGCGATTCAGGTGGAGATCTGCCCCTGGTTATTTGGAACCTTCGGGGAGACTGCCCCAGGTGTGTTAGACATCATGTTATGCCCCTTGCTTATGGAAGACCTGTTATTGGAAGTGTCTTTCCCGCTGAGGTGATTCTGTCCATTGAGAGGATGTCTGTTCATTGAATATCCATTATGCGGATTTCTTTGTTGTCAAATAATTAGTCATGTGCAAACAGTGTCATTTAAAGAATGCAAAACTCATGTATGTCTTGAAATTTTTTTGAAAATGTGTTTTGTGTAGTAAAACAAAATTTACAAGAATGTGATATCAACTCAGGATTCGTAACAAGTCCTACAGGAGTCAGGATACCTTTGTAACAATATGCTCTCAAACTAACCCATGTTTCAGCTAGGACTTTTAAGGGTTATAATGTGGCCTAGTTCACGGTTTAAGAAACAAAGGATAAAGGCTCAAATTTATTTGTACCCACCCGTTTTTCGTGATGTCCTTCAGTCTTATGTTTAGTTAATTGCGCGTTTAGAATCCCAGTTGAGTTCTGGAGTATTGTCCTTGATGTTTCGGTGATGGTTCGGATATTGAAAGTTTATTTTGAATAGGAAGTCATTTTTGTAGTCTTCTTTCTGTTGAGGATTTGTAGGACCTATTTCTTTTTTTATTTTGTTATCCCTGTCTTTTTCCTGAACTATTTCTTTTGTGATTACAGTCAGCGGGATGCCCCAGTTCTTTTCTTACGTCCCCTTCATAGGTTTTGACTTAACGGGATTTTATTTTGAGAGATAATGACTGCCTGTCTTGACGATTATGCGGAACCATCACCGTCTTTTGTTTTGGAAGGACGTCTTCGATGCCATTCATTGTGTATGAAGCGGAAGATTGTGACTGAATGCGCCTCTGAATTAACCGAGAAAACTACCCTGCCCCAGGTTATGATTAAGGGTTTTAATTTGTGTGAAAGAAAAACTTCTACTTCTTTGGCTCAAAGGGGTTGACTATGGATTATCTTCCTTATACCTCCACTGTTTGGGATTTGAAGCAATGCCTGCACATTGTTAGTGGGGTCTGTTCAAAAGCATACTATAAAGATTGTGGTATCGTTTTCGTCATCCTTCCTCTAAGGCTTAGAGTTTTTGACCGAGAGTTGAATATCACGAAAAGGAAGTATACAACAGTTTAAGTATAGTGAAAACATATTAATTCAAGACAAAACATGTGTAATGCATTAATGAAATAATAAAGTTTTGACATGACAATAATTTTTTGAATAAGCAAAGAAAATACAACTTGAGAATTAAATGAACAAAAATGCTTTCAATCCTAGCCATGTTTTAGTAGGGGAGTAGTGATCACGTTGGGAGTCTTAGGAGGGTCGAATTCGATCTCCTTGACATCAATCATATTCTGAATCTTGTATTTTAGCGCCCAACTATCGTTAGTATCGTGCCCCAGGCTACCAGAATGATAAGCGCACCTTGCATCAGGATTATAGTTGGGAGAAGAAGTCTTCGAGTTTAGATGAGGGTTTATCACCGTAATCAACTTCATCTTCAACATGTGTTGCAATGCTTGTGACAATGGCATGTTAATTTGGGTGAACTGCCTTTGAGGTCTTTCTACCCTTGGCTGATTGTTTTGTTGTTGAGTAGCTGTAGGCCTAGGTATCATCACAGCCCCTACCGTTGGACGACACTCAGCTCTACTCTGATCTCTTGAGTTATAAATGGCATTGACCTCCTTCTTACCAGTGAATGGCTTCTTCACCGCACTTGACGAGGTGTCTTTCAGGATCTTGCCACTTCGAATCCCAGCTTCTACCCTTTCTCCAGTCAATATCAGCTCGGTGAAACCAGCTGAGGAGCTACCAATCAAGTGATTGAAGAATGGACCAGACAGCATCCCAAGAAACACGTCAACCAACTCTCTATTAGATAAAGAGGGTTGGACTCTCCCTGCCAAATCTCTCCATTTCTGCGCATAGTCCTTGAAACCTTCGCTTGCACCCATGGACATACTCTGGAGTTGAGTACGGGTAGGGGCAAGGTCAGCGTTATATTGATACCTCTTATAAAAAGCTACAACTAGACCTCCCCAGTTGTGGACATTGGTTCCCTCCAGCTGATAGGACCACTCAAGCTGAGTCCCGGACAGATTGTCCAAAAAGAAATGGACCCACAAGTTCCTATCAGTTGTGTGAGGTTGAATCTTCCTCGCGTAGGAATGGAGATGAAGCTTGGGACAAGACACCCTATCATACTTCGCAAATACCGAAGCCTTGAACTTCTGTGGGATGACTACCCCATATATCAAACCCAGCTCTTCAAAATCCAGCCTTGGTATTCTTTGGATCTCCATCGCGCTCAGACGATCCTCTAATTGTCTGTACCTATCCTCAGTTGGGGGATACTGTTCATCATTGTAGTCAGATTCATCCTCAAAAACTCTCGGACTAGGGTCTTCCTCCCTTGTTTCACCCCATTGGTTCTCCCCTTCTTTGGATGAAGAGGTCAGATCAACCATTTGCTTCAACGGTCCCCTAAATTTTCTGCCCAGATTTAGGACACCGACGGTCTTCTTCTTCTTCTTCTTCTTCTCTTTCAGAATAAGGGCCTTCAGATCTTCCTGCCCTTTGGCCAAGGCCACGAACATTTGCTGAAATTGGGCATTTTGTGCCTGTAGATCCTTGATGCTTTGTTCAGAAGACATTATTGCTGAAATAAACAGCGAAGAAGATGAGAAACCTGTTACGGTACATGTTTATGCAATGTCATGGATGATATGCGTATGAAATGATTTCAAGGATCCTTAAAAAATCAAATTTGTTTAACCAAAAGAAACACACATTAATTGTATTAATAAATTTGAATTGTTACAAAGGGTGCCTTTTAGGCTTACAATAAAAATAAGACTTAAAGCAAAGAAAAAAATTAGGTCTCCCAGAAGCGCGTCCTCTTTGGTGCAATGTAGGCGTTTATAATCCTTTCTTCATGAAGTAGCCTAGTGAGTTCCAGGACCTTCTTCTTGCTGGCGTAGCATTGAGTTTCAAACGTATCCCGCTCCTCTTTAAGTTGAACCCAGGATTTTTGTAACTCCCCATGATTAGTTGGCATGTCAGGATGAAGAATAAGAGAAGGAGTGTCTCCTTCAGTAACCGGTTCCATAATCATAGGTAGGATGGTGGGGTAAGGCATCATAAGACTTTGGGCGTGGACTTGTACCCATCTGAGATAAGGCTCAAGAGGGATTGAGATCTTGTGCCCCAGGGTCTTGCTATCAACTCTATGTACCATGCCCTAAGCTCGCATGAACCTTTTACGGTAACCCTGGACATCATTCTCATAGTCGAAGGTGATTCCTTGGATAAGTGTATTATGAGGCCGACAAATTTGGGTTGGGATTCACTTCAGAGGCCCAAAAAGCTGTTCGACATTCTCGTGTTGGGGGACCACCTATGTGTATCAGCAATCAGGGAATCAATGCAATAGAAGACAATGATGGCAGCTGTGACATGTAGGAATGGATTTTTCCAACCATCGGCGGAGGGCTCAACAATTGGGAGGCCAAATATTTCATTCCTATTAATTTTATTCAAAAGTAATTGTCTTTTAATATTTTCAGGCTTGTAATATTTAAACAATTCAGACTTTTTTAAAACCTTGTGTCTTACTCGAGGCACAACGGTCCATTTGTGAGGGTTGTCACTTCATTCTCATATGTCATTAATGAATCATAGACGTTTTTGCATCAAAATTTGTTTTCTTTGTCTTTTATATCTTACATTTTATTTCTTTCAAAGGTAGATATGCTCTTACACACACTCACATATTAAAAATGCAGATCTACATCCACTCAGGATCCCATGGGTAACAGTTATGCTATGGCCAATTGTGACTTTGAAAATCTGATCTACCAAGTCGATAACGAAGGTGAGGAAGATTATGAAGTGCCAGGGGAGTTGGCAAGGTTGTTGCAACAGGAAGAAAGGACCATTCAGCTACATGAAGAGCCGGTCGAAAAAGTTAACTTGGGAATTGAGGAAGACAAGAAGGAGGTCAAGGTGGGTGCCAATTTGGAATCCAGTGTCAAGGAGCGCCTGATTCAGTTATTACACAACTATGTTGAGATCTTTGCTTGGTCGTACGAAGACATGCCGAGACTTGATGTAGACATTGTGGTACATCGTCTGCCTACAAAGGAAGATTGTCCCCCAGTAAAGCAAAAGGTTTGTCGCATGAGGCCCGATATATCAGAAAAGATAAAAGCAGAAGTCATAAAGCAATTCAATGCCGGATTTTTGGCTGTCACCTCTTATCCCCAATGGGTGGCCAATGTTGTTCTTGTACCTAAGAAAGATGGTAAAGTGCGGATGTGTGTGGACTACAAAGACTTAAACAGGGCAAGCCCCAAAGATGATTTCCCACTCCCCCACATCGACATCCTAGTTGACAATACGGCACAACACAAAGTGTTTTCCTTCATGGACGGTTTCTCGGGCTATAACCAAATCAAAATGGCACCTGAGGATATGGAGAAAACGACCATTGTTACACAGTGGGGCACTTTCTGCTATAAGGTCATGCCATTCAGACTGAAGAATGCTGGGGCAACTTATCAACGCACCATGGTAGCTTTATTTCATGATATGATACATCATGAGATATAGGTCTACATAGACGATATGATATCCAGATCGCAGACGGAAGAAGAGCACCTTGATCACTTACAGAAGTTGTTTGAGAGGCTGAAGAAGTACAAATTGAGATTGAATCCAAACAAGTGTACATTCGGAGTACGGTCTGGTAAACTCCTAGGCTTTGTCGTCAGCAACAAAGGTATCGAAGTTGATCATGCCAAGGTTAAAGCGATACAAGAAATGCCATCTCCTCGTACTGAAAAGGAAGTCAGAGGATTTTTGGGACGTTTGAATTACATCGCCAGGTTCATTTCTCATCTGACAGCTACTTGTGAGCCAATCTTCAAGCACTTGAAGAAAGATCAAGTAATCAAATGGAATGACGAATGCCAAGTTGCTTTTGACAAAATCAAGGAATATTTACAAGAGCCTACAGTGTTGTTACCACCCGTCGAGGGAAGACCTTTAATCCTGTATTTGACTATTTTAGAAAACTCAATGGGGTGTGTGTTGGGGCAGCATGGCGAGTCTGACCGAAAAGAGCATGCTATTTATTACCTGAGCAAAAAATTTTCCGACTGTGAAACAAGATATTCACTGCTCAAGAAAACTTGCTCCGCTCTGGCATGGGCTGCTCGTTGGCTGAGACAGTATATGCTGACCCATACTACTCTGTTGATATCTAAAATGGATCCGATAAAGTACATCTTCGAGAAGCCCGCTCTTTCTGGGAAAATAGTGAGATGGCAGATGATCCTGACAGAATATGACATACAATATACTACCCTGAAAGCTATAAAGGGTAGTGTATTAGCTGATCATCTCGCTCACCAAGTTATGGAAGACTATCAGTCCATGAAGTTCGAATTCCTGGATGAAAACATCATGACGTTAGACAACTGTGAAGAAATCAGGCCATATGACAGACCTGAACAAGGATCCTGATGGACCCTGTTCTTTGATGGGGCATCCAATGCACTTGGCAACGGTGTCGGTGCTATACTCATATCTCCGGAAGGATGTCATACTCCTTTTACTGCCAGACTTTGCTTCAATTGTACAAATAACATGGCAGAATATGAAGCATGCATCTTCGGTCTCAAAGCTGCCATAGACTTGGGGATCAAATACTTGGATGTATTTGGAGATTCAACTTTGGTCATCAATCAGGTCAAAGGGGAATGGAACACCAAACACCCAAACCTTATCCCTTATAAAGAACATGTGTTGACATTGTTGCCGCATTTCGAGAAGATTACCTTCGAGAATTTCTTGCAAGAAGAAAATCAGCTAGCCGACGCATTAGCTACAATGTCATCTATGTTTAAACTTAATTGGGATGACGAGGCTCCTCAAATCACCATTGAGCGGATGGATGAACCAGCCTACTGTCACGAGATCGGTACTGAAGAAGTAGTGGACCGACCTTGGTTCCATGAAGTTAAAAGGTATCTCGAGTCTCAGGAATACCCCGAAGGAGCTTCAGTGAATGATAAGAAGTTCCTAAGAAGATTCTCGGCTAAGTTCTTCCTTAGCAACAACATTTTATACAAACGCAGTCATGACTCTGTATTGCTTCGGTGCGTAGACAAGGCTGAGGCTGAAAGGATCATGGTTGAATTACACGAAGGCACTTTTGGTACCCATTCCAGTGGGCATACAATGGCAAAGAAAATCCTACTAGCAGGCTATTATTGGTCTACCATAGAGGCAAATTGCTATCAACACTCTCGGACTTGCCATAAGTGTCAGATTTATGCGGATAAAGTGCACGTACCTCCGGTTCCTCTAAACGTCTTGACATCTCCTTGGCCCTTTGCTATGTGGGGAATCGATATGATTGGGGAAATTAAGACAACAGCCTCCAATGGACACCGCTTTATCTTAGTAGCCATCGACTATTTTACAAAGTGGGTTAAGGCAGCTTCCTTTGCTTCCGTTACTAAGAATGTGGTCGCCCGATTCATCAAACAGAATCTCATCTATCGATACAGTATCACAGAGAGAATCCTCACTGATAATGGTACGAATCTAAACAACACTATGATCACCACCTTGTGCGAGCAATTCAAGATTCAGCATCACAATTCTTCCCCGTACCGGCCAAAGATGAATGGTGCTGTAGAAGCTACTAACAAAGACATTAAGAAGATCATAAAGAAAATGACAGTCACATACAAAGACTGGCATGAGATGCTACTGTTCGCTCTCCATGGGTATCGTACCATAGCTCGCACATCAACTGGGGCAACACCCTATTCTCTCGTATATGGCATAGAGGTTGTCTTGCCTATTGAGGTCCAGATCCCCTCTCTAAGAATCCTGAAGGATGCTGGTTTGAATGAAGAAGATTGGATCCAGACTCGGTTTGACCAACTAAACTTGATTGATGAGAAGAGGCTTACAGCTATCTATCATGGTCAGATGTATCAAAAACGCATGATCAAAGCTTTTAATAAAAAGGTCAAACGTCAGGTATATCGGATCAGTGATTTGGTAATCAAGGGTATCATTTTGCCACAAGGTGATCCCAGAGGCAAATGGACCCCTACATATGAAGGGTCGTTTGTAATCAAAAGCATTTTCTCTGGTGGAGCAATGATCTTGACCACTATGGATGGTGATGACCTCCCGCACCCTGTAAATACAGACATAGTTAAAAAATACTACGCATGATAAAAGACCCGCTAGGTTGACTGGCCTAGGAAAAAATAAGGGCTTCCCGGCGAACCAAAAGGGTTCGGGCAAAAATAAGGGATAAAAATGAAAAAATCTGTACACCCGGCAAGTCGAAAACCTGAAAAGGCGACTTGGGCAAAAAAGGGTATCCCGGTGGACCGAAAACCCGAAAGGGCGGTCCAGGCAAAAGTTAGGGATGAAAAGCGTATCACTATGTCCCATTGGACCACCCTACGATCTAACCTCAGTATCAACTATCAAGCTCAAATGGCATCAATCAATCTAATCAGCTTCAGACAAGCAGCAAAATAAGAGGACGCTCGAAGACACAGTGGCAATAGCAGATTTGAAACCTAATGGGATTGTTGCACATAGTTGTTTTCTCTTTGTTTTACACAATACTGTATATCTTTCATTTTACGGCGGCGTTCTCTTACTAGAGCTTCAAATTCCTTGTAAAAAAACGCCTGTTATAGGCCAACTTCAGTAATTAATACAAGTCATTTTACAAAACTATTTGTTTTTCTTTTTCTGTTTTGTTTTTGCAAGAACATCCAATGATTTATTCTTGACATATGCACTTGAATATGATTGTTGTTCACAAATATTTGCATAGGAAACAAAAGATAATTGCTCATAACTTAAGAAACAGGGACGAAAAGCTAAAATGTCAAAACCGACAGTTACCCTGTCCAGCGGGTACCATGGCAGAGACAACTTTGGAGCATAGTCGTCAGTATATATGACCTTGTAACATCGATACTCCCCATAAAGTAGAGGTAACCAAAGCGTTGATACCAGTTCTCTCAAAACAGGAAGTAATTTCCCCAGCCAAGGGTCGTCCAGAAGCCTGACACCTATGTCCCCCAGTCAAATTTCATAATCAAGAGTGGATCATAATAAACTTCTAACTCCCCAAGCAGAGTTTATTTCTCTCGATACAAGAGCTCACTCCCCGACAGAACCCATTACTTCAGTTATCAGAAATTCACCTTCTAAGTTGTTCACCACAGAGTTATTCTCAAGCAGAGTCTCTCCCCGGTAGAACATTCGTAAATAAGGAACAAATCCCCAACACAATCACTTCCATACATCATCCCCAGCGGAAGTAGAAGAGTCGTATTTCTCTACAACAGTCAAGAAAGGCTTTTCTCCCCAGCAACGGTCAAGGATTTATTTTCCCAGACTCGGATATATCACAACCAACATCTCATACTCATACATCATGACATGCACATACATATCACATACATCATAAAATCATTTATATTGAGAACATCATCTCACAACGCATTTCATGCATCTCATATAACTAACCCTGATATCTTTTTAGGAAAGACAATTATCATCAACAATTCCAGCAGTTATACATGTCATATCTACAGGCAACCAAGGGAAAATTAGTTCCCGAAACCAAACGGGTCAACTAATCTACATGATCAAATGAAGTAACCCTACTATCCAGGTTCCTTCTCACAACCCTACTACCCAGGCTTTCATTTCGAAGTAACCCTACTATCCAGGTTCCTTCTTACAAGCCTACTACCCAAGATTTCATTACGAAGTAACCCTACTATCCAGGTTCCTTCTCAAAGCCCTACTACCTAGGCTTTCATTTCGAAGTAACCCTACTATCCAGGTTCCTTCTCACAACCCTACTACCCAGGCTTTCATTTCGAAGTAACCCTACTATCCAGGTTCTTTCTCACAGCCCTACTAACCAGGCTTTCATTTCGAAGTAATCCTACTATCCAGGTTCCTTCTTACAACCCTACTACCCAGGCTTTCATTACGAAGTAACCCTGCTACCCAAGTTCCTTCTTCCTTATCTCAGACAATAGTTTACAACACTGTGAGGCTTGGACTCGATTAGATACGGTCGATTTCACACTTCCCCAGCGAGTTACTGTACAGACTGGACTCTGACTAGGTATACATTCTACTTTCACTCCCTCAATCAGGAGTTAATTCCCCAGTGGGGTAATGGACAACTGAAGCTCCTAGACTTTACTTCCCAGGATATAAACCAACATTCCCCGGCAAAGTCCTCCTCGGCAGCAGGAACAGGATTTCTCGCCAAGGAATCCCTTATGCAACCAATCTTTTTTGGATGGCATCCACAAGCCCAGCTCCGACAATTCTCCATCATTTCTCCAAATGGCATCTGTAAGCCCATTCCCGACATCACCAATCAGTATTACTTCATGCGAGTGCAAATTTTTGGGCACTCTAGTGTTCAATCATCTTCCGCCTTCAGATCACAAAACGCAGATCAGTCAATCTACATCCTCAGGCTTAAGAAGATTGAACAGGGGCAGCTGTTATACCCCAAAATTTTCCCTCTCACGTCTCGAGGACTCTTGGAATTACTTCAGTCAAGTTTCAAGCCTTAGACCACATTTTCTAAGAAGAATCATTCAAATTATCAAAAGGGGGCAAAATGAGCAAAATCGGAGTTTCAGCTGGAAAAAGTCAACCGAACGCCAAAAAGTCAAACTTTGATTTTTGACCAAATTTGGGTCCCAAAAAATCACATTATGTCAAGACATCCAAAAAATGAAATTTGATCATCAAAAATCAAGAGAATCAAAAATCCAACTTTGCAAGACTTTGAAATTTTTAAAGTATTTTCTATACTTGGTTAATTTCATTTGCTTCCTAACATTTTACTACAATTCCAAATAATTCAAAATGATGCAAGTAATTCAAGTTATTACAAAGTGGCATTTTTGCAAAATTACAAATTCTAAAACTATGCCTTGATTGAGTTCTCTAAAAAAAAAACCTTGCCACAATATTTTTTGCCCTTGACATAATGTGCATGAAATATTCCAAGACTAAATTTGTGTCATGCTACAAATCATATTGTCCAAAGTTGAACAAAGTGTGATATGCTACATTGCCACAACACCCTAAAATCTGCTCCATACTTCCCTACAAGAAACCTTGTGCTATGCTACACCACAAGTATGCATGCTGCCCAATACAGCCCAAAACTGCTCTATGCAGTCTGCCCAAAACCTGCATCATAACAGCCCCAAAATTGCACCAAAATGGCAAAGGAAAATGATGTGAAGAAAGTGTCAAAACAGTAGGCAAAAACAATTCAAAATAACTTATTTGGTTTTCCCCCTAATCCTCATTCAAAGGGCCTACGAAAGGGACTGTCTCATAAGACACAAGGGTTGGATTTTTGAAAGAGGATTAGGGGAGAGAATAGAGAGTTTTGTTGGGCAGAAAAATAGTATCCTTTGAAAACCTGACTGATTCATTTTCAAAAACCAGTTCTGTTCTTATTCAAAACAGAACCCCAACCCATTACCCCACCATATAAACTCTCCCCTAAGCCAAACACCTCATCACCTACAAAGATGATCCAAACATAAAAACAGTCCATGTAGTGCTATTCATCTTCACCTTCAAAAACACCAAGAAAAAAAACAAATAACAGTACAGCCTAACTCAGTTTCAACAGTCCGGAGCAACTTACTGAAAGCATTCAGATCTAAAACAGCCGGTGTAGCCCGAAAGGTAAGTCTTCTTGACTTGATATCTTTTCATACATCATTGACAATTTGTTGTTTTTGAAGATATGATGTAGTATTTTATTATACCTTTAAACTAGTCATTTGCTTATGGTTTAGGTTTATTCAATCATTTGTTATTTATGTTCATCCATCATATGTTGTAAGCTAACCTGTACAGACAAGAAAAACAATGTTTAAAGCAGGAAAATACAGCATGTATCGACACATATCCTCATGTGTCGACTCATCCTAGTGAAAAAACAGGGTATGAGTCGACATATAACCCCCATGCATTGACTCATACTGATTTCAGGTTACAAAACATAAGTGGGAAAAGACTATGAGTCGACACATACGTGTTTCGCGTCGATGCAAGGAGGTGTATGAGTCGACACATCCCATTATGTGTCGACTCATACTGAGCAGATTTTGTTTTACAGGAGTAAGGAAAATCTATGTGTTGATGCATAGCAGTATGGGTCGACACATAGCAGTTCAGAATGCATTTTTTCCTTTGTTCTGCACTATTTTTACATTGTTTTCATTATTATTCGATATGGTTGTAATATTTCAGCTTCCACTTCATCCCCATTATTAATTTGTACCCCCACCCCCCTAAAGTGATGTAATAGCTTAGATTTTATTTTCTGCATTTTTACTTGCTTTTCATATATTGCTAGTAAATATGATGTATGGCGAGATAAAATCAACAAGTAGATGACTTTCAAATACAAGACAAAATGCATGCAAACCAACACACTTGCACACTAGCACCTCTAGGGTAATCTCATCTTTGTTGCCTTTCGAAAAAATAGTCATGTCCCTCGAATATGGGACGTTTTAGCAAAAACCCTTCGATAAAAAAGGATCATAGTCCCTCGATGACCCTCGATGTTGCCTTCGGTAAACGATCTAGTCCCTAAAGATATTGCTAAAACGTCTCATAAGTTGCCTTCTATGACTATCCAAACGTCCAACGCCCGTCCCTTCACATCCAACGATGGGGCTCCTTACCAAATCAATGGTAAGATATCAACATTTAAAGGAGAAAGAAAAGAACATTCAAGACCTTTCGAGTAGGTAGATTCGCTCTTAGTTACTCGCTTGCTCACGACAAAAATATTTTTACACCAACACTTTCATCTCAAAACATTTTCAAAAGACAAGACCTTTTGTATACGTTCTTATAGAGACGAGAATCATTGCAAAACATCTTTTCAAAACCAATTTCAAAAACACATTCCACAAACACATCTTTGAACTATCTTTCGAAACAAAACTTTGTACGCGTTCTTATAGAAACGAGAACCATTACAAAGAGATTTTTCAAAACACTTTCAAAGCCCACACCACAAGCACATTGTTAAATAAAAGCAAGTGATCTAAACAAGTAACTAAGAGCCCATGGAAAACCATGGATGAAAAGGGTGATAATACCTTCCCTTTCCATAATCTACCCCCCGAACCCGAGAAATAATCTCGAAAGGTCTTTCCTGTGCTTTTTTACCTTTCCTTTTGGATAAAAGAAAAGTCGATGGTGACTCTTGCTATCCCCACAAATGCAATCAAAACACAAAACATCAAGTCAGTTCTCCCACCGTATCACAATTTTCTTTGTCAATTCTTCATCCTTGAACTTCAGTGAAGCTAACAGAAGAAGAACCAAGCTATAAGACTTCCTAAATCGTGCTAGCCAAGTCAAGTTTCAGAGCTTTGAATTTGAACTTCAAAAGGTAGATTCCTTCACCAATTCTCTCAAACTTTGGTACTGTAATAAAGCTCTCGTCATTCTGATTCTAGTCGCAACATTTGTTTTCAACTGGAAGTGAGTTTTGGCCATGAATTTTCAAATCCCTTTTCAAATCTTTCATTCCAAAACGACTGAGCTACACCTTACATAAAATTTTCGCGAGGGTACCATTGGAATCGTCTTGAAGAGACGAAGTGAATGGTACCAGTCTCGAGCTCTAATTTTTCCATTTCAGAGACCTGCAATTTGCATGGCTGGAGGTTGAAGATGACCAACATGTCATCTCTCAACCAATGATATTGAGCCACTTTTTTTTTTAATTCTGATTTTAATAAATGACTAAGTGTTTTATTCACTAATGTCCATGATATGCACAGCGCGCCAGATCCCATTGGATCTGATTACTAATGTGTTTTGACATTGATCCAATGGTCTACATCTTTTTGGTTTTTATTTTATTTTATGATTTCATATTTTATTTGTTTTAAACTTCAAAAATTCATTAAAAAATCATTTTAACTTAAAAAAATCTTAAAAAAATCTTAAAAATACTTTTGATTTTTCTCTTTCTGCTTATTGACTTTTGATTATGCCTTCAAAGCCATGGTTAATGCTTAATTCTTGCCATTTTTGTTCACCACTGCGCCCCTGTAAATACAGAGCTAAAGCGCAAGCAAAAAAGGACACGCACCAGAAAACCACACCAAATTCTCCAAACCTTCACGAAGTTGTCAGAATCGAAACAATTTTTACAGGCCTCAACAACCCAAAACAAGCATTCCACTCACTCCCTGAAGGTTCCAGGAGACGTTTCTAAGCATTAGGCAGGTCCAACGCACGCATGATCATCATTCACTCAATCCCTCTGTTGGTAACTTTCCTTTGATCTCAAACTCATTCAATGTGTAATTTAAATCCATACTAATCACATATCCATGTTATTGTTGATGTTTGTGATTGTTTAAATGTGTCATATACAAGTTAAGTGCAAGGATGAGATCGTGCCATTGCTAGGGCGCGATTCATATTTTCCTTTGAATCTCATGATTCATGGCGTTTCAAGACAAAATAACTTTCGATTCAGGCTCAGGGGTTTCGAATTAGGATGATACAGCCACAATCTGTCGAATCGAAGACCAGATTCGGCCCAAGTTTGGAATTTTGTTTTATTTTTTCTAATGAATTTCTTGCAGATCCAGTGTTCCCAGATCGAAGGAGCACATCATACACCACCATTCTCCTGCTGCCAGATGCTGGCCAATCCAGATCCAATATCCCCAAACATGCAGTCCATCATGCACTTTCGACAATCTTCTTCATTGGATTGAAAGGCAACTTGGGCCTCTTTTTGATTCAGACATGCGCCCTGAAAATTGCACCTCTTTTTTTTCATTTACTACCTGGTCCATTTATTTTTTTTGTTTATTATTTTATTTCTTCTAGTTTTAATCAACATAAAATCAGATAGAAAAATCACAAAAAATTAGGTTTTAGTTTTTTTTTAATTAAGATTAATTTTGTTAGTTAATTAATTAATTACCTTAACACTTTCTTAAAATTAAAATTAAGTAGACTTAGATTTTATTCTCTTTTATTAAACAAAAAAAACAGCAAAAAGATTTCATTTCTTAGAATTTAGACGTCCTTTCAATTAGCGCACATTTATTATTTTAGCATTGTTATTTTTATCATTAATGTATTTGCTTATGGGATGTAATAATTTTAAACTAGGACTTTACCTTTTTTTTGCTTTATTTCCCAGTTTGGACTTGTAAATTCCCCCCTCCCCGAAGCCATGTAATAGCCTAGTGTTGTACCCCAAAATTTGTCCTCTCATTTCTCAAGACATTTCTTACAAAGATTTGCGAAAGCTCAAGCTTGCACTAATATTGACTAGGTCAAGCCATCTCCTTAACACTGATACCTCAAGATTAGAGTTTTAATTTGCATAAGGATAATTAGACTTATAATACTTCAAGTGACGTTTTTTGATCATTATGGACCTTCAAGAATGCTCATGTCAAGTTTCAAGTCTTCTCAGTCAATTGACCAAGAGACCAAAAATCAATTGTACTGATGAAAAAGTCAATTGTAGCACCAAAAGTCAAACTTTGACTTTTTGGTCAACATTAAGTCTCAAAGATCAAAATTCATCAAGAAATTAAAAAATATGAAACTTGATCATCAAGAAATCAAGAAAGTCAAAAGTCAATGTGAAAATTCAAACACTTCAAGACTTAGAAACTTTTCTAAGTGTTTTTTATACATGATAATTTCATTTCTTCATGCCAACTTTTCACCATGATGCAAGATGATTCAAGGAAAACTTCCAACATGAAAGTTGTAGATCTCAATGAGATCTAAAACTCTGTAGGTCAGGACTTTTTCTAGAAATGCTTGGATTTTGAGTTATAAATTCATGAAGTCATGGCATTTTTGAATAAACACTTAGAGAAATTTTTAACAGTTTTAGTCAGGATTTTATCCCAACTTCTTGGCATTTTTTCACATAGTTACAAGATGATTTTGTCAAAATGGGAAACATGAAAGTTATAGATGGTGTTTCAAGCTTTCCAAAACATCAAAGAGCATGAATTTATCATATTTGAGCTAGGAGATTCAAGGATCTGAAGTTGGACAATCATTCTTGATTTACAAGGCAGATTTGTGATGAACAAGGAATCAAAATCTTAGCCATGCTGCATAATCTTCAATTTGCAGGCATATTGACTTGCAAATCTATCCATAATCAGATGTTTACACAATTTATTAAACCATTATCCAAGTGGTTTGAGTATTGTCTATTGCATCTTTCCATTTTTGGCACAAAGGCACCATTGCCATTCTTGCAAAGTTCACTTTAATCATAAAGTCAATTTCTTGAGCCTATAACTTGTTGTTCTAATCACACTCAACTTTTACAAGTCAGAACAAACATGTTTAAAGTGATAAACCACTTTAGATAGCTTGGTACAAGCATTAGAAACATGTTCTTCATGCTTGCTTCAAAAACAAGCAAGATAGCCATAACATGGGATTCAAAATCTGAGTTGTTTGAAGTCTCAAACCTTCTCTATAAATAGAGAGGTCAATTGCAAGAGAAAGGGGCCATAAAATAGAAGGAGAAACTAACACTCAAACTCATTTTTTCTGTCAAAAAACTAGATTTGTCCATAAAACCTCCATTTTTGAGCTTTGAAGTTTAAATCTTTGAATCTCATACCTTGCAAGTTTTCTCCAAACAAACCATCCAAGCACTTCACATACACCATATAGAAGTTGTTCAAACATAATAGTAACTTCTGTAACATCATTATCACCATCTTCCAAATTTCAAAAACATACATTGCAACTTGACTTGGTTGGAGCGGTTCAACCATTTTCAGTATAAAAGAAAGGTTGGAGTTACTTCAAGAAGGTTCAAAGGAGCTCGATCAATCACCACTTTACACCCAGAAACATCTGTAAATGTTCTAAAGCTTCCGCTTCGAGAGGTAAACTTTCTCAAACTGTGATATCATTGTTCATACATCATTTGCTTTTGCACTCAAAAGATATAACAAGACAGATCAAAGAGAAAAAACTAACAAAAAGCCAGACCAGAGGTTGACATGGGTGCCCGTGTCATACGACACAACCCGTGTCAGCTTAATTGGGTTGAAAAACATAGTAAAATGCAGGGACAGAGGCTGACACGGGTGCCCGTGTCACATGACACGACCCGTGTCAATGTTACTGGTGCATACACGAGCAGAAAAAAGATGGACAGGGGGTGAAACGGGCGCCCGTGTCACGTGACACGGCCCTGTCAGATTGGCTGGAATAAAAAAATCCAGAAAAGTTATGGACAGGTCCTGACACGGGCGCCTGTGTCCACTGACACGTCCTGTGTCAGCTCATGCACCAAATTTCTTGTTTTTTTGAGATTTTTTAGCTTATTTTGGACATATTGCATTGCTTGGAAATGACCTAACATTATAAAATCTTTGTTTTCAAATGAAACCTCAAAAACATTTTTCTAAACAATTAGTTTTTTTTAAGTTAACTTAGACTTAGGTTTTTCTTCAATGAAATTAATTACAAAACATTTTCTATAAAGAACCCAAAAAAACAATTTCTCTCACTTTACATCTTCTTGCATATTTTACTATTTTGCATTATAAATTATGTAATTGTCAAAGCCTTGTAATAGTAATTAGGGTTTACTTTACTTGTCATCCCCATTTGTAAATTTGTATACCCCCTCCCCTAATGATGTAATAGCGTAGTAATTTTACTTTCCGTAATTTATCGCCTTTATATAAATGTTAGTAATTAGGATTTGTATGGAAAGATAAAATCAACGAATTAGCAAATCCTAAGCCAAGATAAACAAGCATGTAAATCAACACATTTGCACACTTACATCCTTAGGATAATTCCACTTTGTTGCCTTACAAAAATGGCCATGTTATGCATGTGGGGTATCTTAGCAAAAAGCAATCAAAAATACAAGATCATAGTCCCTCAATGGCGCTATCAAATGTTGCCTTTCAAAATTATCTTAGTCCCTCAAGGAGAATTGCTAAGATATTTCACAATATTGCTATCATGGCTATACGATGACCCACGCCCGTCCCTTTACATCCAAAGATAGGGCTTCTTACCAAATCAATAGTAAGATAGCAATATTAAAGGAAAGGAAGAAATGAACTAAGACTTTTGAGTAGGTAGATTGTTCCTAGTTGATTTCACAATTTCAAATCAAACACTCTTGCTTATTTTCAAAACAAACACCAACACTTTTAAAAAAACACTTTCAAAAACACTTTCAAAACATCTTCCAAACTTGAAACATTTTCAAAAGCTCAACACTTTGTATATGTTCTTACGAACGAGAACTATTACAAAGTTTGCCTAAACAATGACGCCTTTTCAAAATACTTTCAAAACCCCCACAAAGCACATTTTAAAACAAAAGCAAGTGATGTAGAAAGCAACTAAGAGCCCATAGATAACTATGGATGAAAAGGGTGCTAACACCTTCCCTTTTCATAATCTACCCCCTGAACTCAAGAAATAATCTTAAAGGTCTTTCCTGTTCTTTTCAGCCTTTCCTTTTGGATAAAAGAAAAGTCGATGGTGACTCTTGCTAACCGCAATATTTGCGATAAAATGCAAAACAACCAAGTCAGTTCTCCCATTATATCACAGAACTGGTGACTCTGCTGGGGAATATTTTAAAAGTGGGGTTACCTTAGGGTTATATCACATTTATTTGCTTTCATTGTTTGACTTGTATGCTTTACATTTTGGTTCTTTGTTTGGGTTTGAATCCTCTACCCGGATTTTGGATACCTTATAGGTAAGTAGCAATACATTGTGGAAATTGTGTGGGGTATACCGATATGGTCTAAGCAATAGCTATGTTAGTGTGACATATTTGTAAGTATTGGTAGCCCTTGAGTAGTCAAGGAGAATACGGGGCCGCTGAGTGATGTCATGAAGCACTAAGGAACTTCTAGAACCTTTTTGACAAACTTGGCCATTAGGACGTAGTGAGATGACCGACTTTGGTGCAGTCTGTGATACGGTGAGAGAACTGACTTGTGGTTTTGCATTTTAATCGCAATTGTGCGGATAGCAAGAGTCACTACCGACTTTTCTTTTATCCAAAAGGAAAGGTAAAAAAGCACATGAAAGACCTTTCGAGATTATTTCTCGGGTTCGGGGGGTAGATTATGAAGAGGGAAGATATTAGCACTCGTTTCATCCGTAGTTATCTACGGGCTCTTAGTCACTCTCTAGATCACTTACTTTTAATTTGATAATGTGCTTGTGGTGTGGGCTTTGAAAGTATTTTGAAAATATCTTTGTAATGGTTCTCGTTTCTATAAGAACGCGTACAAAGCTTTTTTTCGAAAGATAGTTCAAAGATGTGTTCGTGGAATGTGTTTTAGAAAGTGGTTTTTAGAAAGATATTTTGCAATGGTTCTCGTCTCTATAAGAATGTATACAAAACGTTTTGTCTTTTTGAAAATGTTTTTGAGATGAAAGTGTCGGTGTAAAAAAAAGGTTTTTGTCGTGAGCAAACGAGCAACTAGGAGCGAATCTACCTACTCGAAAGGTCTTAAATATTCTTTTCTTTCTCCTTTAGATGTTGCCATCTTACCATTGATTTGGTAAGAAACCCCATCGTTAGATGTGAAAGGACAGGCGCGGGTCAATCGTACAATCATCGAAAGCAACTTATGAGACGTTTTAGCAATTTTTCATAAGGGACTATATCTTTTTATCAAAGGCAACATCGAGGACATCGAGGGACTACGATCTTTTATCGAGGGGTCTTTGCTAAAGCGTCCCATATTCGAGGGACATGACTGAATTTCCGAGGCAACGAGCGAGGTTACCCTAGATGTGCGCGTGTGAAAAAGTGTGTTTGATTCACGTTATTTTATCTTTGAAATTAGGTTATCTAGCGATTGATTTTAAATTTTGCCATGCACGCCTAATTACTATACAGTATAAAGAAAACAGTAAATTGCGGAAATTGAAATACTACGCTATTACAAAGTTTTCGGGAATGAGGGTACAATTTTTACAAATGGGGATGAGTCGAATGCGATTAAAAGTTCAAATAGCAAACAATACAATCAAATCGAATTTTAAAAATTAATGAAGTAAAAATTAATTAATCAAAGTAAAAATATGAAAATGAAATTCTAAGTATTTGCCTAAAAAGCTTGGAAAGAAAAGTAAAATCCTAATCTATTAAAGAGGACATCTAACTAAAGGAAATAAATCAAAATATATGTTTTTATCTTTTAGCATTTTTTTTATAGTATAGAAACTAAATAAATTAAAAAAAGAAAAGGTTAACTAAATGATAAAATATTAACTATTAGAACTATTCACAAATTTCTAATTTAAACTAACTAAGAAAAAAAATTTAACTAATTTAAAAAGTTGTATTTAAAAAAATTAATTGAATCTTAAAAATTAAAATAAAACTAAAACTAAACTAATCTTGTCATAAGGGTAAATAGTTAGAAACAAAATAAAGAAAAGTCTTGGCAAGGTGTTGAACCCGAGTCACTTAAGTTATTAGAGATATGCTTTACCATTGAACTAAAGCCACTTATCTGTTATAACTAAGTTTTAATTAGTAGATAAAGTGAAATGCTGATAATAGGATTGGGCCAAAAGGCCCACTGGGCCGACCCGATTGGGCAAGAAACAAGGGGAAAAATTGGGGAAACCCTAAGGGTTGTAATGGCGTGGCGTTGTGGACTTGTTAGAAGGGGAAATGATTAGAATTAACATCTGTCATTATTCCCCATGAAACGATTAAAGGGGAATCTGGAACAAACATTAATGACTTCATCTCTCTCCTGTTAGTACTCAACCCATCGTTTTCTTAAACCTAACTCCAACCCATTTGTCATCCTCTCTCTAACAAAACGTCACCATCAACGATTCTCCAATTTCTGAGTCCTGCCACTTACTTCATCGATCCTCTCTGAACTCGGCCGTGAATCATCAATTGTTCTCCGGTTGATGGAGTAGGCGCTGTTGGAAACCGATTCCATCCTCTTGCTGTTTTCTACTTTTTTCGTTTCTACATGTTGTCGGTTTCAGTGATAATGGACAGAGGGGCGACGGAATACGGCGGAAGAGATGTTCATGGAAGAGAGAGTTGTAGATGATGTTAACAGTTTCGTTGGTGGTTAGTGGAGTTTTCTTTTTATAGATAAGTGATGAATGTTTTACTGCTCTTGCTGATTTTCTTTTGGGTAAGCTTTGATTTATACAGTATACTGTTATAATAACTTGTTTGTGTGTTTTTGTTTTAACAGAATTCTTATGACAATAAAAGAGCAAACAAAACAAGATTGTATGTTTATGAGGCCAAAAGGAATGCTTACAAAGATTGTTGGTTATTGTTACGGTGACTCCACGCTTTTCTTTGACAGGGAAGTTTGATTTCTGTGAACCTTTTGTTAAGCCTTCTGTATTCTTGAGTATAATTTTTCTGAAGGGTTATGTGAGGGAATATGATGATAATTGTTAGGACTTATGTATGTTGTTATTTGGTGGCTATGGTTATTGTATGAACTGTTTTTTTCTTTGTATATTTTGATGATGATGTTGCTGGTTGTTGTTACGATGACTCCATGCTTTTCTTTGACTGGGAAGTTTGATTTATGTGAACCTTTTGTTAAGCTTTATGTATTCTTGAGTATAATCTTTCTGAAGGGTTATGTGAGGGAAGATTGTGATAATGGTTAGGACTTCTGTATGCAGTTATTTGGTGGTTATGGTTATTGTATGAACTGTTTTTTTTCTTTGTATATTTTGATGATGCTGTTGCTGGTTGTAGCGTGATGTTCTGTATTCTAGGTTTTTTGTATGTTGTTATATGGACATTAATGAGTAAAATGGAGGGAAAAATAATCAGCTTGATTTTGAATGTAACAAAGTATTTCATGCCAAACTGTTCTATTGCTTTGTTGATGCAGACTTTGGTTTTTGCTGAAATTGTGCAATTGCTAGACTGTCTTGGACTAACCTGTAGGCTAGTTTTGCAGCAGGTTTTCAGACTGCCAACTGCTTTTTTTTTGTTGCAGCAGTGCAGGTTGTAATGCAGTCCTCTTTTCTCTTTACAATATTTGCTTTATTTGTGAACCAAAATACATATTTTTGTGATTTGCAATGAGCATATTTGTTTGGGCCGATGATAGGACAAAATTGAGGCTTTTGTTGGGCTTTAATCTTTGATTTGTGATGCCGCTATTTCTAAATTTTGTATTTGCCTATTGTGATTTCATTACACCGCCTTTTTTCCTTTTGTGAACCAAGGTTTACCTTTGTGATTTGTAAATGGAAAATAAAGCCCATGATTGAAACTAATTTGTATGAGGCTTTGAGCTTTAGCACATAATTAAATGACCTCTTAATTTTTCTGATTCCAAGCATAACCCTCATGATGAGAAAAATTTGTTCTAAACAAAAGTTCTTGAATTTTTCACATGCTTGCTAATTTTTCTTTCTTGTTTCATGTACGAGCAACTTGGGCAATGAGAGAGAACTGGTGAGGAATGACTTGAAGTAATTGGTCAAGACTTGAAGATGAAGAAAGTTCCCCTGTAGCTTAGCATATTGTTAGGAATTTTAGTAACATCGCGAATCTTGTAATTAAAATTACGTGGTTTAGAAACTTGTAAAGCGCATTCCAATTCACTTGTAAATTTAAATGACGAATCCCACTTTATTTTGTAAAATTCAAATAATGCAGTCTTGTTGTAATCCTTCATTCTTGATTCAATTTGAATTTGTTTCTAAGGTTTGGAAAAATTGAATATTCTTTGACACAATTTAAATTACGAGCACGATTTGGATTTTTCTCAGTGGCCCATGAACTTAAAAATGCCTCTTGAGGAAAGAATGAGACTTGGATCTTGATGAAATATGAAACCCATATTTGTGTGATTTGAACATATGTCTTGCTTGGTAACTTGAACCTCAAGAAAATCCAACGCTTTTGTAATTTGTATTTCAAGTAAAACCAGAGTGTCTTATCTTTCAAACTTCAAATCAAATTCATTCAAAATGACATCGTCTGCCATGCCTGATTAGAATGGAACTTCGTTGCCAAACAAACATGTTTTGGAGTACATTTGTCAATCTTGTAGAATTAACCAACTTCAACAAACTTCAGTTAAGAACACTTAGAAATCAACTAAAGTCTCGCGATGATTCAAATTTTTTTAAAGTCTTCCAACACAATTTTTTCTGATCTTTGGAGATAAACTCATGTGCGACATCACGTATGACCATAAACAGGAATAATCGTCTCAAGGTCTTGTAATTTGAAGAAATTACAATTCTTATAAATTAGACGACTATTATTTGAAATTAGGTCAAACTTCACGATGCGACTTCTAACGCACTCGAATTTTGGTGATCTTCTACGCGTAATCAGTTCTTGATTTGTGAAGAGAAATTGGAGATAGCATTAAGAAGAATCGTACGCAAGAAAAACCACTCAAAAATATTGAATGATGAAGAAGTTTACAAGCACTTGAACTTGTTCTCGCAAAAGGGTTGATTTTGGGGTTGCTGTAGTTGTTTTCAGTTATTTGGACCATTTATTGAGCAAACTTGCCATACGAGGTTTGAAAACTGGCTCAAACAAACTGGAAGAGATATAAAAACCCATGAAGACCAATTGAGACCTTGAAAACTCAACTTTCTTTGAGAAATGCAAAACCCTAATTGTTGATTTACTGCTTAGGGAGAGAATTCGTCTGATCAAATTCTGAGCCAAATTGAGTATCTGAGAAACTCTAGGATAGTATCTTGTATGAAAAATGGGAGTGCAAATTTTGAGGTACAACAACTGCCCCTGTTCAATCTTCTTAAACTTGAAAAGTGAGATCGACATGTTCATCGTTCGTAGCTTGAAAGTAGAAGATGATTGGACACTAGAGTGCCCAGAAATTTACACTCGATGATGTATTGGTTGATTGTGTAGTTAATGGGCTTAAAGATGCCATTTGGAGAAATGATGGAGAGTTGTCAGAGATGGGCTTATAGATGCCATCCAGAGGTTATTGTTGATAGAAATGGACTAAGTCTGAACTTGACTTTAACCGGAAAAGAAAATCAGAATAAACCTTTGGTTGATTTAAACTGAAAGTAGCAGAAGTATTGAATGTTGTTTGACTGGAAAGAATCAGAGTAAATCCTGGAGTGATTTAAACTGAACCAAGAGAGGTCTTGGATTAACCTTGATTGGGAAGCATCAGAATAAATCTTGGTGTAATTTATCTGAACCAAAGAAAATTGTCTACCAGCAAGAATCTGGAGAATAATCAAAACGAATCTTTGAGAGATTTATCTGAACCAACAAGAATCTGGAGAAGAATCAGAATAAATCATCGAGAGATTTATCTGAAACAGAGAAGATAATTGCGGAAAAGAATCAGGGTACACTGTTGAGAGACTTAAACTGAACCGGCAGGAGTCTGGAGAAGAATCAGAACAAATCGTTAAGAGATTTATCTGGACCAGTAAAAATTTGGAGAAGAATCAGAACAAATTATTGAGGGACTTATCTGAAACATAGAAAATCTGGAGAAGAATCAGAATAAACCTTTGAGAGATTTATCTGAACCAGTAAAAATTTGGAGAAGAATCAGAATAAATCGTTGAGAGATTTATCTGAACCAACAGAGGTCTGGAGAAGAATCAGAACAAATCGTTGAGAGATTTATCTGAACTAGTAAAAATCTGGAGAAAAATCAGAATAAACCGTTGAGAGATTTATCTGAATCAGTAAAAATCTGGAGAAGAATCAGAATAAACCGTTAAAAGATTTATCTGAACCAGTAAAAATATGAAGAAGAATCAGAATAAACCGTTGAGAGATTTATCTGAACCAGTAAAAATCTGGAGAAGAATCAGAATAAACCGTTGAGAGATTTATCTGAACCAGTAAAAATCTGGAGAAGAATCAGAATAAACCGTTGAGAGATTTATCTGAACCAGTAAGAATCTGAAGAAGAATCAGAATAAATCGTTGAGAGATTTATCTGAACCAATAAAAATCTGGAGAAGAATCAGAATAAGCCGTTGAGAGATTTATCTGAACCAGTAAGAATCTGGAGAAGAATCAGAATAAACCGTTGAGAGATTTATTTGAACTAGTAAAAATATGGAGAAGAATCAGAATAAACTATTGAGAGATTTAAACTGAACCAACAAAAGTTCGAAGGAAATGTTTGCTATGCAGATGGTCGACTAGTTCTTTCTCGGGAATTGATCTGTAATTGACTTGCTGAAAATATTTGTCTGTCGGAAATTTGTGGATGATAATTTCCTGTCTATTGATTCTTTCCTGAAAAGGTGAAGAGTTAATTGTATGCAATGCTATGATGTATGCAATGCATGGTATGATGTTGTTTTCTCAAAATAAAGGAGATTGCACTGTATGTACTTGTGTTGTCAATGCTATGACGTATGAATGCAAATGTATGGACATAAAGATTGTTCATACTGTCGTGTTGCTGGAGTCGGGGAAAATAAATCCCTGAGTACTGCTAGGAAAGAGGAGTGTAAGTCTCTATACTTTGTTGAAGTTGAAGCATTTGATGGATGAGTTTCCCTTTTGTTAGAGAAATAAACTCTGTTGTGGAAGGGGGACGCCGTGCATTGCTTGTGGACTTCGTGAAATCCTGTTGGGGAATCCTAAGAAGCCTGGCGACTTTCATTGGGGAACCTTTGGAGCGGTAGTTGGAGGTTTTGCTCTGTCAGGGATATGAGAGTGCTTGATACCACTAGGCTGCATATCGGGGATACGTTAGTGATCTTGTAGTAGGATGTCCTTGTTTTCGCTCTTGCTGGGGGAAGTACCTGCGAGGATTTTATGGAATAGCCTAAAGATATTATCCTGTTTCTTAAAGCCATTAGTGATTGTCTTTCTATTTTCTGGTCATTTGTAAATAGTAATCACGTTCAAATGCATATGTTCAAAAATAAATCATTGGACGTTTTTGTGAATAAAACACAGAAATAAGAAAAACAAATAGTTTTGCACTTTCAAAAGGGATATCTTTGTATTAACTTGAATAAGTATTTTTGTACAACGAGACGAGCATTCTAGTAAGAGAGTGTCGTCGTAGACAAATGAAAATTGATACAAAGAAAGATAGCTATGTGAAATAATCTCATGGGGTTCCCATCCTTCCATAGTCTTCGTGTCTCTGAGTGTCTTGTCTACTTGTCACCTTGGTGAAGCTGATTGGATTGATTTGAACCGTTTTGAGCTGGTTGATTGACGTTGAAGATTGTCTGTAAGATGATCCAACGGGACATAGTCACGCACTTTAATTCCCTAACTTTTGCCTAGACCGCCCTTTCGGGTTTTCGATCCACCGAGATACCCTTTTTTGCCCAAGCCGCCCTTTCAAGTTTTCATCTTGCCGGGTGTACATATTTTTTTTGTATTTTATCCCTAATTTTTTCCCGAACCTTTTGGTTCGCCGGGATGCCCTAATTTTTTCCTAGGCCAGTCGAACTAGCGGGTCCTTGTTCATGCGTAGTATCTTTTAACTATGTCCGCATTTATAGAGTGTGGAGGGTCATCCCCATCCATAGTGGTCAAGATCATTGCTCCACCAGAGAATATGTTTTTGATCATAAATGGTCCTTCGTATGTAGGAGTCCATTTTCCCCTGGGATCACCTTGCGGCAGTATGATGCGCTTGATCACCAGATCCCCGACTTGATATACTTGGCGTCTGACCTTTTTGTTGAAAGCCTTGATCATTCGTTTATGATACATTTGACCATGGCAAACAACATTAAGCCTTTTATCATCAATTAAGTTTAGTTGATCAAGTCGAGTCTGGATCCAATATTCTTCGTTCAGCCCAGCATCCTTCATAATCCTCAGAGAGGGGATCTGGACCTCAATAGGTAAGACAGCCTACATGCCGTATACAAGAGAATAGGGTGTTGCCCCGGTTGATGTGCGAGCTATGGTACGATACCCGTGGAGAGCAAAGGGTAGCATCTCATGTCAGTCTTTGTATGTGACTGTCATTTTCTGTATGATCTTCTTAATGTTTTTGTTAGCGGTTTCTACAACGCCATTCATCTTTGGCCGATAAGGGGAAGAATTATGATGCTGGATCTTGAATTTCTCGCACAAGGTGGTGACCATAGTGTTATTTAGATTCGTACCATTATTAGTGAGGATTCTCTCTGGGATACCGTACCGGTAGATGAGATTTTGTTTAATGAATCGAGCGACAATATTCTTGGTAACGGAAGCGAAAGAGGCTGCCTCAACCCACTTTGTAAAATAGTCAATGGCCACTAAGATGAAGCGGTGTCCATTGGAGGCTGTTGGCTTGATTTCCCCAATCATATCGATTCCCCACATAGCAAAGGGCCAAGGAGCCGTCAGGACATTCAGAGGAACCAGAGGTACGTGCACCTTGTCAGCATAAATCTGACACTTATGACAAGTTTGAGAGTGCTGATAGCAATCTGCTTCCATGGTAGACCAGTAATAACCTGCCCGTAGGATCTTCTTTGCCATCGTATACCCACTGGAATGGGTACCAAAAGTGCCTTCATCTAGATCAACCATGATCTTTTCAGCCTTAACCTTGTCTATGCAACTAAGCAATACAGAGTCATGGCTACGTTTGTAAAGAATGCCATTACTAAGGAAGAACTTAGTAGAGAATCTTCTTAAGAACTTCTTATCATTGATTGAGGCTCCTTCTGGATATTCTTGAGCCTCGAGATACCTCTTGACTTCGTGAAACCAAGGTTGGTCCACTACTTTTTTAGTGTTAATCTCGTGACAGTGTGTTGGTTCATCCATTCGTTCGATGATGATCTGGGGAGCCTCGTTATCCTAATTAAGTTTAAACATAGATGACATTGTGGCTAACGCGTCTGCTAGCTGATTTTCTTCTCGCGGGAAATGCTCGAAGGTAATCTTCTCAAAATGTGGTAGCAATGTCAAAACATGTTCTTCATAAGGGATAAGGTAAGGGTGCTTGGTGTCCCATTCCCCTTTGATCTGACTGATGACCAAAGCTGAATCTCCAAATACATTCAAGGATTTGATCCCCAAATTTATGGCAACTCTGAGACCAAAGATGCACGCTTCATATTCTGCCATGTTGTTTGTAAAATTGAAGAAGAGTCTTGCGGTAAAAGTAATATGACACCCTTCAGGAGATACGAGTACAACACCAATACCATTTCCAAGCGCGTTGAATGCCCCATCGAAAAACAGAATCCATCGGGATCCTTGTTCAGGTCCGTCATATGGTTTGATCTCTTCACAATTGTTTACTGTCATGATGTCCTCATCTGGGAATTCAAACTTCATGGATTGGTAGTCTTCCACAACTTGATGAGCAAGGTGATCAGCCAGTGCAATGCCCTTTATTGCTTTCTGGGTAGTATATTGTATGTCATATTCCATCAGGATCATCTGCCATCTTGTTATTCTCCCAGAGAGAGCAGGCCTCTCGAAGATGTATTTTATTGGATCCATTTTAGATATCAACAAGGTAGTATGAGTCAGCATATATTGTCTTAGCCGGCGAACAACCCATGCCAGAGCGCAACAAGTTTTCTCGAGCAGTGAATATCTTGTTTCACAGTCGGTAAAATTTTTGCCCAGGTAATAAATAGCATGCTCTTTTCGGCCAGACTCGGCATGCTGCCCCATCACACACCCCATTGAGTTTTCCAAAATAGTTAAATACAAGATCAATGGCCTTCCCTCGACGGGTGGCAACAACACATGAGGCTCTTGTAAGTATTCTTTGATTTTGTCAAAAGAAACTTGGCATTCGTCATTCCATTTGACTACTTGATCTTTCTTCAACAATTTGAGGATCGATTCACAAGTAGCTGTCAGGTGAGAAATGAATCTGGCAATGTAATTCAAACGTCCCAAAAATCCTCCGACTTCCTTCTTAGTACGAGGAGAAGGCATCTCTTGTATCGCTTTAACCTTGGAAGGATCAACCTCGATACCTTTGTTGCTGAAGACAAAGCCTAGGAGTTTACCAGATCACACCCCGAACGTGCATTTATTTAGGTTCAACCTTAGCTTGTATTTCTTAAGCCTCTCAAACAGTTTCTGCAAATGATCGAGATGCTCTTCTTCCGTTTGAGATCTGGCTATCATATCTTCCATGTAGACCTCTATTTTGTGATGTATCATGTCGTGAAATAGAGCTACCATGGCACGCTGATAGGTTGCCCCAACATTCTTCCGTCCGAATGGCATGACCTTATAGCAGAATATGCCCCACTGTGTAACAAAGATTGTTTTCTCCATATCCTCAGGCGCCATTTTGATTTGGTTGTAGCCTGAGAAACTGTCCATGAAGGAAAAAACTTTGTGTTGTGCCGTATTGTCAACCAGAATATCAATGTGGGAGAGTGGGAAGTTATCCTTTAGGCTTGCCCTATTCAGATCTCTGTAGTCCACACACATTCGCACTTTGTCGTCTTTCTTGGGCACGGGAACAACATTGGCAACCCATTGGGGATAAGAGGTGACAGCCAAGAATCCAGCATTGAATTGCTTCATGACTTCTACTTTAATCTTTTCTGACATATCATGCCTCATGCGGCGAACCTTTTACTTTACTGGAGGACAATCTTCTCTTGTAGGCAGACGATGTACCACAATGTCTGTATCAAGTCTCGACATGTCTTCATTCGACTAGGCAAAGACCTCAACATAATCGTGCAACAACTGAATCAGACGCTCTTTGACACTGGGTTCCATATTGGCACCCACCTTGACTTCTTTCTTGTCCTCCTCAGTACCTAAGTTAACTGTTTCAATCGACTCTTCGTGAGGCTGAATGGTCCTTTCTTCCTGTTGCAACAACCTGGCCAATTCCCCTGGCACCTCACAATCTTCCTCACCTTCGTCTTCGGCTTGGTAGATCAAATTTTCAAAGTCACAATAGGCCATAGAAGAAACGTTACCCATGGGATCCTGAGTGGATGTAGATCTGAATTTTAATATGTGAGTATGTGTAAGAGCATAACTACCTTTGAAAGAAATAAAATGTAAGAAAGAAAAACAGAGAGCACAAAATTTGTATGCAAAAACATCCATGATTCATTGATGACATATGAGAATGAAGTGACAACCCTCACAAATGGACCGTTGTGCCTCGGGTAAGACACGAGGTTTTTTAAAAAGTCTGAATTGTTTAAATATTACAAGCCTGAAAACATTAAAAGACAATTACTCTCGAATAAAAGTAATAGGAATGAAATCTTTGGCCTCCCAATTGTTGAGCCCTCCGCTGATGGTTGGAAAAATCCACTTGTCCATATAACAGTTGCCATCACTGTCTTCTATTGCATTGACTCCCTGATTGCTGATACGCAAAGGTGGTCCCCCGGTGCGAGAATGTCGAACAGCTCTTTGGGCTTCTGTAGTGAATCCCAAACCAAATTTGTCAGACTTGTAGGGGATATCCGGAAGTTGACCCCAGATGGTACACCTGCCTTCTTCAACTACTGCTCTAGCATCTTTCAAAGAGGCCATCTTCAGTGGAGGTCTGGTAATCTTCAGAACTTTGGGAGTAGACTTGGTTACCGCAACTGTTTGTGGAACCTCCTCAAAATTCTGACACGGAGTCTCAATGAATTCACCATCCATTTCAACATACCTGAAAGAGTTCAGGTGGCTAAACATGTACTCCTCCTCCCCGTGAACTGTGACAATCTTTCCTTTGATCGAGTATTTTAGCATTTGATGCAGGGTAGAAGTGACGGCACCAGCACCATGGATCCAAGGTCGACCCAATAGACAAGAGTATGAAGGGCGAATATCCATCACATAGAAAGTTGAATCAAAAGTCTGAGTTCCAACTTTTATGGGGATATTAACTTCTCCGTGCACTGTCCTCTTAGAACCATCAAAGGCCCTCACTATGATATTTCTAGGTTTTAAGGTGAGTCCCTCGCAGTCCAGTCGGTCGAGAGCATTTTTGGGCAAGACATTCAATGATGAGCCTGTATCCACCAGAACATGGGCAAGTGTGGTGCCCCTGCATTTAATGGAAACATACAAGGCATCATTGTGCTTCCTTCCCTTAGAAGTTAAATCAGCGTCGGAAAAGCCCAATTCGTTATTAGCAGTTAGACTGGCCATACAATTCTCAAATTGGTCGATGGAGGTCTCTTGGGGCACGTGGGCGGTCTTGAGAAACTTTACCAAGGCTTTGGCATGGGCCTAAGAACACAAAAGTAATGATAACAATGATATCTTTGAGGGGGTATGCCCCAACTGTTCTATGATGTTGTAGTCACTTTTCTTGATTATCTTCAGTATTTATTCTATCTCCTTTCTAGAAGATTCAAGGATGATCTCGGGACGCTCTCTCGCTTGGACAGGCTCATTCAAGACCTCTTTGCCCCTTGTCTCGGTAGTAGGGATAACAGTAGGGGTATCACTGGGAGTGTTAGTAGGAGTGGTAGTGGGAATGATCACAGGAGTAGCAACGGTCTTTGGAGAAATCCCAGGTGAGAAGACTCTTCCACTTCTTGTTATCTTACTGGTCCCAGTGATATTACCGATGTCAAGATTAGTATCCCTCGCAACTTTGTCTTTGTCGGCCAACTGACCTTGCTTGACGCCATAATAATAGACGTCAGCCCCATAGTTTCAGGGAAAAACTTTATCTGAGGAGTATGATATTGGTCTTGGCATAGTGATGATTAGAGGTGCAGACCTTAGAACAGATGTAATCCTGACGGGTCTTTTGGTGGAGACCCCGGGAGGATTGTTGGAAATGGTGATTATCGAGATATCTTGATAAGAAGTTCTGGTAAGAGGAATATTTTCAAACAATATTTCTTTGCTAGTCATCAGGCGTTGACCGCCTATCTTTAGTAACAAACAACCATTTGGTAGAGACTTGCATAAGTGACAATTCTTATCACAACCCGGGAACATACCGACTTGCAACAGATTCTGTTTAATGGTCAACAAAGGAGTAGTTAAGTCATTCACGGAGGAGACGAAACGATCATTATCAATGGCGTTGACACCTTGACCATGTCTGGGCATTGGCGCCATTATTACATTAGGTGTTTCTGGGGGATCAAACTCAATCTCTTTCGCATCGATAAGGTCTTGTACCTTATTCTTCAAGGCCCAGCAATTGTTTGTATCATGCCCCTGGCTTTCAGAATGATAGGCACATCGAGCATTCGGGTCGTAGCAAGGAGAAGCAGTGTTGTGATTCTTGGGAGCTTCTTTTAAAGTTGCCAGATTGGTCTTCAAAAGGTGTGGCAAGACCTGGGACATGGTCATGTTGATCTGGGTGAACCGTCTCATGGGCGCTTCTGGATTGCGCCGATAATTTCACTATTGATTTGGCACAGGATTAGAAATCATAACAGCCCCTACCGTCGGGAGACGTTCAGTTTTGTTTTGATTCCTATGGTCATATGCAGCACTGACCTCCTTCTTTCCAACAAAGGGTTTCTTAATCATGCTCGATGATGCATCTCTTTGAATTTTGCCATTTTTATACCGGCTTCGACCCGCTCACCAATCATAATTAATTCAGTAAATCCAGCTGAGGAACTTCCGACCAGCTGGTTGAATAATGGACCTGATAAGGTGTCTAGGAACATATCCACTAATTCTCTGTCAGATGGAGGGGGATGGAATCTGCTTGCGAGATCCCTCTATTTTTGAGCATAGGTTTTGAAACATTCACCTGCATCCATAGACATGCCTTGCAATTGCGTCCAAGTTGGAGCTAAGTCAGCATTATACTGGTATTGTTTGTAGAAGGCGACGACCAAATCTTCCCAATTGCGAATATTGGTCCCTTCCAACTGATAGAACCAATCCAACTGCGTCCCTGACAAGCTCTCTTGGAAAAAATGCACCCATAGATTCTTATCAGCCGTATGGGGTTGAATCTTTCTGACATATGACCTTAAATGCAGCTTCGGGCAAGAGACACTGTCATATTTAGCGAAAGTGGGGACCTTGAATTTTTGCGGGATAACAACCCATGAGACAAGTACTAACTCTTCAAAATCCAATCCGGGTACCCTCTGGACCTCCATAGCATTCAAATGATCCTCTAGCTCTTTGTATTTATTATCAACAGGAGGATACTGTTCCTCAGAGTAGTCAGATTCTTCCTCTTCTTCGGATGCTGGGTTGTTGTTCACTTCCTTGGTCCTATCTTCTTGATTATCTCCTTCACTCGATGATGTTGCAAAGTCCAAAGTCCGTATGGATTGTCCTTTGAACCTTCTTCCCATGATCACAATACCGGTTGGTTTCTTCGCTTTCTTCTTCTTCTCTTTGGCCAGTATAGTCTTCAACTCCTCTTGTCCTTTTGTCAGAGTCAAGAGAATTTGTTGAAACTGGACATTCTGCGCCTGAAGATCTTTCACTGTCTGTTTAATATCCATCTCACTGAAATAAATAGTAGAAGGATAAGGAGACCTATTGTAAGAAACCTGTATGATGTTATGATGAATGAAGATGCAATATGCAAATGGTTTCAAGGAAATTAGAGATTTAAATTTGTTCAAACAAAAAAAGAACACACGTTATATTAATAAATCCAAGTTTGAGTACATCATGCCTCTTTGGGCTTACAAGGAAAGGAACAAAATACAACAAAAACTCTTAAGACAGAAAGGTTGAACGCATCCTCTTTGGAGCGATGTAGGCGTTCAGATTCCGCTCTTCATGAAGCTGCTTGGTGAGTTCTAGAACCTTCTTCTCACTGGCGTAAAATTGGGCTTCAAAGATGTTCGCTCTTCTTTCAACTGAACCCAAGATTTATGCAAGTCTTCGAGAGAGGTAGGCATGTCAGGATGAAGGACATTGTATGGGACGTCTCCTTCAACAACAAGATCTATGATAACTAGGAGTATGGAAGGGTAAGGCATCACGAGACTATGAGCGCGAGCCCGTACCCACCTAAGGTAAGGCTCGAGAGGGATAGAGTTTTTGTGTCCCAAAGTCCTATTGTCTACCTTATTCACCATTCTCCAAGCTCGTGTAAACCTCTGGCGGTGACCTTGGTCTTCTTTGTCGTAGTCGAACACCAGACCTTGAATGAGCATCTCATGAGGGCCGTCTCCTTGGGCATACCCAGACTGTCGAAGAGCTAAGCAGGGGTCATAGGTGATACCCCCTCTAATACCAAGCAGGGGGACGTTAGGGATTTCCCCATAGCGATCAATGATAGAGACATCTTCCAAGGATCTCGAACACCAATGGATGTCAGAATGGGTGAGGGACATCATCCTTTGAGACCATGTTAGTCTTTGCTCGTTCTTTAATGCTGATTGAGATAGGTGTGAAGTGAACCACTTAGCGAGTAGGGGAATACAACACAAGAGAGTACCTCTTTTCTTCATGGTGCGAGTATGAAGGCAATGCAAGATGTCTCCCAGTAAGGTAGGTACCGGGTTGCGAGAGAGAAAGACTTTGATGGAATTAACATCTATGAATTGGTCTAAGTTGGGGAATAAAACCAAACCATAAATGAGAAGAGCCAGGATGTCTTTAAAATCTTGAAAATCCATGTCGTCCCAGAATGAACGAGCCTTCTCCAATATAAACTTGGCTAGGAAACCTTTAACCCTGCTTCTTGTCTCCCAATTGGCTATGATGTCGGCTCTCTTTAGATGCAAAGCTTCAGCGATGACTTCAGGTTTTGGAATCCCCTCTAAACCGGTGAACAATATCTGATCAAGCACGGGCACCCCTAAGAGTAGAGAGAACTCTTCCAGTGTAGGTACCAACTGATAGTCCGGGAAAGTGAAACAATGATGTACAAGATCAAAGAATTGGAACAACACACACATCATATCTTCTTGGAAACTGGATATAGCCAAACTTAGGAGTCAACCGTATTTATTGGTAAAAGGAGAATCCCCGGGAACTCTTGAGGCTAACTCCTGAAGTTGAGGGTGTGCTTTTACAAAGCTGATTCAGATGGTGTTCCTCCGGACGGAATTCATGACCTACAAAACAAAAACAAAGATAAATTTCTAAATCCTTGAAATGGTTAGTAAGCATGCGTATGATGCTTATGATGTTTATGATGTTATGTACAAGTAAATATATACACACACAACAAACAAGTTCCTATGTTTTAGGCTTGCATGGGGTTTTATAGGTAAGTACCCTCTTGGAGTTCAGTTGGCTCAACCTGTCCTATTAATAGTGATCAGGTTCTAAAGGATCTCAATATCACCGACCTTTCTCTTAGGAATTGTCTCAGCATAATCAATATTTTCTTGGGGCCGAGATATCCCAAAAGTCTAGCCTCAATGAGTGTAATATCGAGTATCAACCAATTTTCAGCTCTACACCGAAATTGATTATCTCACTATGTTCTAATGGCCGAGTTTGTTCAATTAGGGTTCTAAAGTCAATTAGTGCTTTCTGACGCCACTCAGAGGCCCCGTATTCTCCTCGATTCACCATGAGGGATACCGGTACCCACAAATGCGTCACATTAACGTAGCCATAGCTTCAACCATATCGGTCTACACCGTACAATTTCCACAATCTATTGCTACTTACCTAAACAGGTGTCCCAGATCCGGGTGGAGGATCAAAGCAAACCCAATACAAAAGAACAAAATATAAAGCATGCAAAGAAACAAGTAAAAGTGATCTAACCCTAAGGTAACCCAACTTTTATTTTATATCCCCAGCAGAGTCGCCAGTTCTATGATACAGTGGGAGAACTGACTTAAGGTTGTGTTTTGATCACAATTATGCGGATAGAAAGAGTCGCTACCGACTTCTTTTATCCAAAAGGAAAGGTAAAAAAGCACAGGAAAGACCTTTCAAAATTATTTCTCGGGTTCGGGGGGTAGATTATGAAGAGGGAAGGTATTGGCACCCTTTTCATCCATAGTTATCTACGGGCTCTTAGTTACTCTCTAGATCACTTACTTTTACTTTGAGAATGTGCTTGTGGTGTGGGTTTTGAAAGTATTTTGAAAATATCTTTGTAATGGTTCTCATTTCTATAAGAATGCGTACAAAGCTTTGTTTTGAAAGATAGTTCAAAGATGTGTTCATGGAATGTGTTTTTGAAAGTGGTTTTTGGAAAGATATTTTGCAATGGTTCTCGTCTCTATAAGAACGTATACAAAATGTTTTGTCTTTTTGAAAATGTTTTTGAGATGAAAGTGTCAGTGTAAAAAAAAGGTTTTTGTCGTGAGCAAACGAGCAACTAGGAGCGAATCTACCTACTCGAAAGGTCTTAAATATTCTTTTCTTCCTCCTTTAGATGTTGCTATCTTACCATTGATTTGGTAAGAAGCCCCATCGTTGGATGTGAAGGGACAAGCGCGGGTCAATTGTACAATCATCGAAAGTAACTTATGAGACGCTTTAGCAATTTTCGTAAGGGACTAGATCTTTTTATCGAAGGCAACATCAAGGGACATTGAGGGACTACGATCTTTTATTGAGGGGTCTTTGCTAAAGCGTCCCATATTCGAGGGACATGACTGCGTTTCCGAGGCAACGAGCGAGGTTACCCTAGATGTGTGCGTGTGAAAAAGTGTGTTTGATTCATGTTATTTTGTCTTTGAAATTAGGTTATCTAGCGATTGATTTTAAATCTTGCCATGCACGCCTAATTACTATACAGTATAAAGAAAATAGTAAATTGCGGAAATTGAAATACTACGCTATTACAAAGTTTTCGGGAATGAGGGTACAATTTTTACAAATGGGAATGAGTCGAATGCGATTAAAAGTTCAAATAACAAACAATACAACCAAATCGAATTTTAACAATTAATGAAGTAAAAATTAATTAATCAAAGTAAAAATATGAAAATGAAATTCTAAGTATTTGCCTGAAAAACTTGGAAAGAAAAGTAAAATCCTAATCTATTAAAGAGGACATCTAACTAAAGAAAATAAATCAAAATGTATGTTTTTATCTTTTAGCATTTTTTTATAGTATAGAAACTAAATAAATTTAAAAAAGAAAAGGTTAACTAAATGATAAAATATTAACTAATAGAACTATTCACAAATTTCTAATTTAAACTAACTAAGAAAAAAAATGCAACTAATTTAAAAAAGTTGTATTTAAAAAAATTAATTGAATCTTAAAAATTAAAATAAAACTAAAACTAAACTAATCTTGTCATAAGGGTAAATAGTTAGAAACAAAATAAAGAAAAGTCTTGGCAAGGTGTTGAACCGGGGTCACTTAAGTTATTAGAGATATGCTTTGCCATTGAACTAAAGCCACATATATGTTATAACTAAGTTTTAATTAATAGATAAAGTGAAATGCTGATAATAGGACTGGGCCGACCCGATTGGGCAAGAAACAAGGGGGAAAAATTTTGGGAAACCCTAAGGGTTGTAATGGCGCGCCGCTGTGGACTTGTTAGAAGGGGAAAGGATTAGAATTAACATATGTCATTATTCCCCATGAAACGATTAAAGGGGAATTTGGAACAAACAATAATGACTTCATCTCTCTCCTGTCAGTACTCAACCCATCGTTTTCTTAAACCTAACTCCAACCCATTTGTCATCCTCTCTCTAACAAAACGTCACCATCAACGATTCTCCAATTTCTGAGTCCGGCCACTTACTTTATCGATCCTCTTTGAACTCGGCCGCGAATCATCAATCGTTCTCTGGTTGATGGAGGAGGCACTATCAAAAACTGATTCCATCCTCTTGTTGTTTTCTACTTTTTTCTTTTCTGCATGTTGTCGGTTTCGGTGATAATGGACAGAGGGGCGACGAAATACATCGGAGGAGATGTGTGTGGAAGAGAGAGTTGTAGATGGTGTTAACAATTTTGTTGGTGGTTAGTGGTGTTTTTTTAAAAAGATAAGTGATGAATGTTTTACTGCTCTTGCTGATTTTCTTTTGGGTAAGCTTTGATTTATACAGTATACTGTTATAATAACCTGTTTGTGTGTTTTTGTTTTAACAGAATTCCTATGATAGTAAAAGAGAAAACAAAACAAGAGTGTGTGTTTATGAGGCCAAAAGGAATGCTTACAGAGAGTGTTGGTTGTTGTTACGGTGACTCCACGCTTTTCTTTGACATGGAAGTTTGATTTATGTGAACCTTTTGTTAAGCTTTATGTATTCTGAGTATAATCTTTCTGAAGGGTTATGTGAGGGAAGATGATGATAATGGTTAGGACTTCTGTATTCTGTTATTTGGTGGCTATGCTTATTGTATGAACTGTTTTTTTATTTGTATATTTTGATGATGCTGTTCCTGGTTGTTGTTACGGTGACTCCACGCTTTTCTTTGACAGGGAAGTTTGATTTCTATGAACCTTTTGTTAAGCTTTTTGTATTCTTGAGTATAATCTTTCTGAAGGGTTATGTGAGGGAATATGATAATAATGGTTAGGACTTCTGTATGCTGTTATTTGGTGGCTATGGTTATTGTATGAACTGGTTTTTTTCTTTGTATATTTTGATGATGTTGTTGCTGGTTGTAGCGTGATGTTTTGTATTCTAGTTTTTTTGTATGTTGTTATACGAACATCAGTGAGTAAAATGGAGGGAAAAATAATCAGCTTGATTTTGAATGTAACAAAGGATTTTATGCCAAACTGTTCTATTGCTTTGTTGATGCAGACTTTGGTTTTTGCTGAAATTGTGCAATTGTTAGACTGTCTTGGACTAACCCGTAGGCTGGTTTTGCAGCAGGCTTTTAGACTTCCAACTGCTTTTTTTTGTTGCAGCAGTGCAGGCTGTAATGCAGTCCTCTTTTCTCTTTACAATATTTGCTTTATTTGTGAACCAAAATACATATTTTTGTGATTTTCAATGAGCATATTTATTTGGGCCGATGACAGGATAAAATTGAGGCTTTTGTTGGGATTTAATCTTTGATTTGTGATGCTGCTATTTCTAAATTTTGTATTTGCCTATTGTGATTTAATTACACCGCCTCTTTTCCTTTTGTAAACCAAGGTTTACCTTTGTGATTTGCAAATGGAAAAGAAAGCCCATGATTGAAACTGATTTGTATGGTGCTTTGAGCTTTAGCACATGATTAAATGACTTCTTAATTTTTCTGATTCCAAGCATAACCCTCATGATGAGAAAAATTTGTTCTAAACAAAAGTTATTGAATTCTTCACATGCTTGTTAATTTTTCTTTCTTGTTTCATGTACGAGTGTTGTAGTTGTTTAGTTATTGGCATGCATTTTTGGTAAAAGCAGGTGTGTGAATGTCATGACTGATGTCATAACATTCTAGTTTATTAGGTACCTTTGCAGAAAAATATTGTCATACAGGTGCTGCTGTTTATAAGTGTGTATCTGAGCATTTTGCAAAAAGATCACATTTACCTAAATCAGTAGACAGGTTTTCAGATGTCATAACAAATGTTAAGACATCCTGTTCTGAACTAACAGTTATGCAGTTTGGGTAATTCTGAGTTTTTTCAGGAAAATGACTCAGTCTTTCCAGAACAGAAAATCTCGTGGACTTGGGGTTAACCTAGCTCAACCCTAACCTGGTTGATAAAGTCCTGTGACCTAGTCTTAAGGTCAAACGGAATTAACCCTAGCTTTTTGTGGAAACCCTAACTGAAGATGCAACTGCTATATATTCAACAGAGCTGCTGTTTTGGAATTAATCTCTTTTTGACAGAAGATCATTTAGAAGCTGTATAGTTTTTAACTATTGTAATCCAAGCAAGTATAATTGTGATAAGTGACTTGGAATAGGTTTTAATTGTAAGGGTTGTGTACCACTCAAAGCTTTGAAGCAAGAGTGTTTTTGTGTCTCTTGACTAAAGCTTTGAAGCAAAGTCAAGTTAGGTTTATGTATCACTCAAAGCTGTGAAGCAAGAGTGTTTGTGTTGCTTGATTAAAAAGCTGTGAAGCATAATCAAGTGTATGTTTTTGAAGAGTGTCTTCATCAATTCATTAGTCAAATTGTTTTAAGTATCACTGCTGTGATTGAGGGGGAGTGAGTAGGAACTCAGGTTTAAGTTGTACTTAGATTGAAGTTGCATTGGGTAGGTCTTAAGTGAAGGAGATTAACTGGTTAGTTTATTCCTGAATTAATATCTCTTATAGTGGATTTCCTCCCTGGCTTGGTAGCCCCCAGAGTAGGTGTTGTTGCACACTGAACTGGGTAAACAATTGACTGTGTTCTTTACTATTTTTGTATTTACTGTCTTATAGAAAGTCAGATACGGTGTCATAACATTGAACGTGACATTGAGTATCTGCAGCCAGAATTTCAATTGGCATCAGAGCAGGCACCCTGCCTGTATTACTGGGTGAGATCTAGGGATATCACTTTCTGGCACTATGGACAAAGAAGGAGTTTTTGGAAATAGACCACCCATTCTGGATGGAACTAATTATGACTACTAGAAACCTCGTATGATTGCCTTCTTAAAATCTCTGGACAAAAAGGCTTGGAGAGTTGCTGACAAAGGATGGAACCATCCCACCATAACTGAGAAAGATGGGACAATCAGTCTGAAGCCTGAGGAAGATTGGAGTAAAGAAGAAGATGAGTTAGCCCTGGGAAATTCCAAAGCTTTAAATGCCTTGTTCAATGGAATTGATAGAAACATTTTCAGACTAGTACATCAATATGAACTGGCCAAGGAAGTTTGGGACACTCTCAAAACTACCCATGAGGGCACTTCCAAAGTAAAAATGTCAAGGCTTCAGATGTTGACTACCAAGTTTGAGAATCTAAAAATGATGGAAGATGAAACCATTCATGAGTTTCACATGAACATCTTGGAGATTGCCAACACCTCAGGAGCACTGGGAGAAAAGATGTCAGAAGAAAAATTGGTGAGAAAGATTCTCAGATCCTTGCCTAAAAGATTTGCAATGAAGGTAACTGCTATAGAAGAAGCCCAGGACATCAACAAGTTGAAAGTGGATGAACTTATTGGGTCTCTTCAGACTTTTGAGACGGGGATCACTGAAAATGGTGACAAGAAGAACAAGAGCATAGCACTTGTATCCAACACTGATGTTGAAAACAAGGAGGATGAAGAAGAAAATATTTCAGAAGCTGTAGCCATGCTTGGAAGACAATTCAACAAACTCATCAAAAGAATAGATCCAAAGTCAAGGTTTAATGTTCATAACATTCCCTCTGACATTGACAGTTCCAGCAGAAGACCAAGGTCAGAAGAGAAGGGAAATCAAGGCAGAGGAATTCAATGCCATGGTTGTGAAGGATTTGGGCATATTCGAGCTGAATGTCCTACCTTTCTTAAGAAACAAAAGAAAGGAATGACTGTTACTTGGTCTGACTGTGATTCAGAAAGTAATTCTGAAGAAGAATCTGCCAAACTAGTTACTGCTCTAACTGGTGTTTGTACCTCTGAAAGTGACACTAGTGATGAAGAAGTGACATTTGAAGAACTGGCTGATACTTACAAGAAATTGTGTGTCAGAAGTGCTGAAGTCTGTGTGCAGAATGAGAAACAATCAAAACTCATCATAAAGCTGAAGGCTGAAAAAAGGTCAAACCTTGAAACTATAAGTCATCTAGAAGGGGAAGTTCAATTGCTGAACTCACAACTGAACCAAATGACCAAATCTGTCAAGATGATGACTAATGGAACTGACAAATTGGAAGAGATTCTTCAAGTGGGACAAAATGTGGGAAACAAATCTGGACTAGGATTTGTGGAAGCTAAGAAATCTGGTGCAGACAAGAAGATCAGGCCTGTTAAACAAATGTCAAAGCAGATGTCTCAACACAACTCTCAACATCAGAAACAGAGATATATGAAGAAAAAGTACCAAAGATGGAGATGTCATCATTGTGGGAGGTATGGCCACATAAAGCCTTTCTGCTTCAAATTGCATGGATACCCTAATCAAAACTCAGGTGTTAAACCTAAGTCAAAAAGGGTACCACATACTCCTCAATGGAAGAAAAAGGCTACTGCCCTGATAGCCCACACTTCCCTGAGAGTCTCTGCAAGGGAAGGCTGGTACTTTGACAGTGGGTGCTCTAAGCACATGACTGGAATAAAGAACATTCTCAATCATGTTAAACCTCACACCACTAGTTATGTGACCTTTGGAGATGGTGCTAAAGGTGAAATCAAAGGAGTTGGTAATTTGGACTGCCCTGAAGTTCCAAATCTAAATGAAGTTCTATTGGTAAAAGGCCTGACTGCTAATCTCATTAGTATCAGTCAATTGTGTGACCTAGGATTCAAGGTTAACTTCTCAAAATTTGAATGTCTAGTAATTAATGAAAAACTAGAAGTGGTAATGAAAGGAATCAGATCTAAAGATAACTGTTACTTGTGGCAGCCTGAGAACACTAATAACTCCACTATGTGTTCCATTACCAAAGAAGAAAAAGAGATGAAACTGTGGCACCATAAGCTTGGCCATCTTCATCTAAGAAGATTGAAAAGAACTATCTCTATGGAAGAAGTCAGAAGGATTCCAAGACTACAAATAGATAAAAGGAGGGTTTGTGGTGATCTTCAAATTGAAAGGCTTGGTAAAAAGAGACATGTTTATGATGTGGTGAATAAACTTGAAGATGGATGTGCTGTCAGAACCAGAAGTAATCATGACAAGGAATTTGGAAACAACAAGTCTAATAAATTCTGTTTCCCAGAAGAAATGAGTCATGAAGTCTCTTCTCCTATATCTCACCATCAAAATGGAGTTGACAAAAAGAAAAATAAGATCATACAAGAATCTGCCAGAGCTGTGATTCATGTCAAAAGAATGCCTTCCCAACTCTGTGCTGAAATAGTTGCAGCTGGTAGTAGCTGTTCTCAAAATATCTGGACAAAACAGATGCTCACTGAGTATAATGTCTCACAAGATGTTGTGACATTGTATTTGACAATCTGAATACAATCAATATTTCCATGAACCCTATTCAACATAGCAGGACCAAGCATATTGACCTTGTAGAGAAGAAGTCAATTAAACTGGAACATGGTATCATTAAGTTTCAGCTGGCTGATTCTTCTACCAAGGCTCTTGTTGGAAATCATCTTGAAAATTTGAGGGGCAAGATGGGTATTTGCTAACGTGAGAAATTATAGCAATTAATTTTGCTTAAAACAAGGGTTGAAGGAGTTATTTGTGTTAAGTCTATTTTTAGTGGGTTAATCATTTGTCTTTCCAATTCTTTCAAAATTATTAAGAAGTTGAATAGACTCTCATTTGCCTCCTACCTCACTCGTCTTTGCAACCTATTACTTTCTCTCAATCAAAGTTTTCTCTCAAATTGCTACTGGTGCTCTAAGTCAATCAAAATGTCTCAAACATCATCTTCAACCAAGGCGACCACTTCATCTTCATCATCTGACCAAGATTCTCGAGCAATCACCACATGCATAGATTCTGATGTCCTGGAGATCACTCCTCTCAGAGAAATGGCAACTGACCCCTCCAAAGTCAAAAAGCTGAGAACTAGGCATGCAGGAAGAGCTCAAGCTACTGCTTCTGGTAATCCTTCTCATCCTTCTTCCTTTGTACCAAATAGGGAAGGATCAGCTCAAGTTCATCAAGCAATTGCTAGGCTTGTGACAATAATACTAAGAGGAAACCAATCTGTACCGGGGATTTATGTCCCATTAAATCAAGAATCAGCAAGCCCAAATGTGGATGTCTCTGAGAATGTAGATGTCTCTGAGAATGTTGTGACACAAAATGACAACATTCAGAACCCTTCAGAAAAGACTGTTGATCCACCTATCATTGATGTGGATGAGGAATACTCAGACAATGATTTGATTGCTAATGTAAACCCTAGCATAGCTAGGAGAATGATGAAAAGAAAGGGTAATCAGAATGATGCAAAATGTATGACCAAAGATAAACCTGCTGTTAAGAAATCCAAGGCTGAAGGCAAGACTGAGGTAGAATCTGTGAAAACTGGTCAGTCCAAAGGGAAGGTGAAAGCTCAAGTGCATACTGTTAGACAACCAATTACAAAGAAAAGAAAAGAACCTGAGACTTCTGATTCTGATGAGGAATCAGAGTTTGAGATTGATGCTGAAGAAATTCCTATCAGAAGGAAACTCCCCTCCAGCAAAATTGCTAGAGTTCCTGAAGTCCCAACAGACAACATCTCTTTTCACCATCCTGACAATGCAATCAGATGGAAGTATGTGTGTTTGAAGAGAATAGCTTTAGAAAGAGAGCTAAACAATGATACCATGGAGTGCAAGGACATCATGGACCTGATTAAGAATGCTGGACTGATGAAGACAGTGGTAAAATTTACCAAGTGTTATGAAAATCTGGTCAAGGAGTTCATAGTTAACTTGTCTAATGAATATGCTGATGGAAGGTCAGCTAACTTTGAAAGTGTTTATGTTAGAGGAAGAAGGGTTAATTTCTCTCCATCAGAAATTAACAAATTTCTTGGAAGATAAAATGAGGATTGTCCTGAACTGGAAGTCACTGACAATGAAGTTTGTCAAACCATCACAACAAGACAAGTGAAGTGCTGGCCCTTGAAAGGCAAGCTAAATGCCAGCAAACTTAGAATGAAATTTGCCATCCTGCACAAGATTGGTGCAGCCAACTGGGTCCCTACAAACCATAAATCAACTATCTCCACAGGATTGGGGAGATTTATTTATGCTGTGGGAACCAAGACTGTTTTTTACTATAGCAGGCATATTTTTGAACAAACTTTAAAACATGCTGGTAGTTATGCTGTCAAAGGCCCAATTTCCTTTCCCTCCCTCCTTTGTGGAATTATCCTTGCACAATACTCTGATATCCTGGTGGCAAGAGATACTGCTTGCAAAAGAGCTCCTGCTCTTGGGTTACACTACAAGCTGTTTCAGGGATCTCATGCTCCTGATATTGTCATAACATCAGCTGAGACATCATCTGTAAAGACTCAGTCCAAAACATCTGATGTTATAGCTGTATTGAAAGAGACCTGCAAAGAGCTGGAAGCTAGGAAAAAGACCCTAGAAAACCTAATTGCCAGGTTAGAAAAGGAGGAAGCTGAAGGAAACAGAAGGGAAGAGGGTGCAGAAGCTGAAGATCATCTCAATACTGAAGAAACTAGCTCCTCTGAGTCTGATGACAGTGCTTAAAGATTGGTGGAGTTGCTGATTGGTGGAGTAGATGCTGGTCCCTGGTGGAGTTTGCAAAGTGTGTTCAGTTTTTGTCTTGTTGTGTTACTTTTTCTGGATGACTGTATAAATTTTAAGAACATGTATCTTTGGCCCATTTGTGGCTAAAGAGGGGGAGATATATTTTGGTAGACTTTATTAGACATTCTATTTTTCCGCAGTCATATTTATTCTGCTGCTATCTATCTCTGATTGCTTAGGGGCTTTAGCCAAACATCTACCAAAGGGGGAGTTTGTAGTTGTTTAGTTATTGGCATGCATTTTTGGTAAAAGCAGGTGTGTGAATGTCATGACTGATGTCATAACATTCTAGTTTATTAGGTATTGTTTTATTAGGTACCTTTGCAGAAAAATATTGTCATACAGGTGCTGCTGTTTATAAGTGTGTATCTGAGCATTTTGCAAAAAGATCACATTTACCTAAATCAGTAGACAGGTTTTCAGATGTCATAACAAATGTTAAGACATCCTGTTCTGAACTAACAGTTATGCAGTTTGGGTAATTCTGAGTTTTTTCAGGAAAATGACTCAGTCTTTCCAGAACAGAAAATCTCGTGGACTTGGGGTTAACCTAGCTTAACCCTAACGTGGTTGATAAAGTCTTGTGACCTAGTCTTAAGGTCAAACGGAATTAACCCTAGCTTTTTGTGGAAACCCTAACTGAAGATGCAGCTACTATATATTCAACAGAGCTGCTGTTTTGGAATTAATCCCTTTTTGACAGAAGATCATTTAGAAGTTGTATAGTTTTTAACTATTGTAATCCAAGCAAGTATCATTGTGATAAGTGACTTGGAATAGGTTTTAATTGTAAGGGTTGTGTACCACTCAAAGCTTTGAAGCAAGAGTGTTTTTGTGTCTCTTGACTAAAGCTTTGAAGCAAAGTCAAGTTAGGTTTATGTATCACTCAAAGCTGTGAAGCAAGAGTGTTTGTGTTGCTTGATTAAAAAGCTGTGAAGCATAATCAAGTGTATATTTTTGAAGAGTGTCTTCATCAATTCATTAGTCAAATTGTTTTAAGTATCACTGCTGTGATTGAGGGGGAGTGAGTAGGAACTCAGGTTTAAGTTGTACTTAGATTGAAGTTGCATTGGATAGGTCTTAAGTGAAGGAGATAAACTGGTTGGTTTATTCCTGAATTAATATCTCTTATAGTGGATTTCCTCCCTGGCTTGGTATCCCCCATAGTAGGTGTTGTTGCACACTGAACTGGATAAACAATTGACTGTGTTCTTTACTGTTTTTGTATTTACTGTCTTATAGAAAGTCAGATACGGTGTCATAACATTGAACGTGACATTGAGTATCTGCAGCCAGAATTTCAAGTGTGATACGGTGGGAGAACTGACTTGAGGGTTTTGCGTTTCGATAGCAAATATGCGGATAGCAAGAGTCGCCACCGACTTTTCTTTTATCCAAAAAGGAAAGGTGAAAAAGCACAAGAAAGACCTTTAGAGATGTTTCTTGGGTTCGGGGGGTGGATTATGAAAAAGGAAGGTATTAGCACCCTTTTCATCCATGGTTTTCCATGGGCTCTTAGTTACTTTCTAGATCACTTGCTTTTGTTTGAATGTGTACTTGTGATGGTGATTTTTAAAAGTATTTTGAAAATGGAACTTTATAATGGTTCTCGTTTCTATAAGAACGCCTACAAAGCGTTTGTTTCAAAAATAATTCAAAGGTGTGTTTGTGAGATGTGATTTTTGAAAGTATTTTGAAAATGGAACTTTGTAATGGTTCTCGTTTCTATAAGAACGCCTACAAAGTGTTTGTTTCGAAAATAGTTCAAAAGTGAGAGTGTGGGTAAAATGTTTTTGTTGTGAGCAAGCGAGTAACTAAGAGCGAATCTACCTACTCGAAAGGTCTTAAACGTGCTTTTCCTCCTCCTTTAGATGTTGCTATCTTACCATTGATTTGGTAAGAAGCCCCATCGTTGGATGTGAAGGGACGGGCGTTGGGACGTTTGTATAGTCATAGAAGGCAACATATGGGACATTTTAGCAATGTCGTTTTAGGGACTAGATCGTTTACCGAAGGCAACATCGAGGGTCATCGAGGGACTACGATCTTTTATCGAAGGGTCTTTGCTAAAACGCCCATGCTCGAGGGACATGACTATTTTCTGATAGGCAACGAGTGAGATTACCCTAAGGGTGCATGTGTGCAAAGTGTGTTTTATTGCATGCATTTGTATTTGATTTTTAAGTTGTCTATTTACTGATTTTATCTTGCCATACATCCTAATTACTAGCAATATATGAAAGCAAGTAAACATGCGGAAAATAAATCCTAAGCTATTACATCCCTTTAGGGGGATGGGGGTACAAATTTACAATGGGGATGAAGTGGAGACTGAAATATTACAACCATATCAAATGATAATGAAAACAATGTAAAAACAGTGTAAAATAAAAGAAAAACTGCATTTTGAACTGCTATGTGTCGACCCATGTTGCTATGCCTCGACACATAGCTTCTTCCTGACCCTGTAAAACAAAATCAGTTCAGTATGGGTCGACACATAATGGGATGTGTCGACTCATGCACCTTCTTGTATCGACACGAAATACATATGTATCGACTCATAGGCTTTTCCCTGCTCTTGTAAAACAAAATTTGCTCAGTATGAGTCGACACATAATGGGATGTGTCGACTCATGCACCTTCTTGCATCGATGCGAAACGCGTATGTGTCGACTCATAGTCTTTTCCCACTTCTGTTTTGTAACCTGAAATCAATATGAGTCGATGCATGGGGGTTATGTGTCAACTCATACCCTGTTTTTCCACTCGAATGAGTGGACACATGAGGATATGCGTTGATACATGTTGCATTTTCCTGCCTTAAACATTATTTTACTGAATGTACATGTTAGTTTATGGCATATGATGGATAAACATGAATAATAAATGATTGAATAAACCTAAACCTAAAGCAAATGACTAGTTCAACAGGATAATAAAATACTACAACTTGTCTTTAAAGAACAACAACTTATTAATGATGTAATGATAAGATATCGAGTCAGGAGGACTTACCTTTTGGTTGCACTGGTTGTTTTAGATCTGAATGCTTTTCCAAATGATGTGATAACCTTGTGAGTCTTCAGGAAGCTGCTCTTGACTGCTAGAACTGAGTTGGACTGTACTGTAATGTTTTTGGTGTTTTGAAGATGGAGATAAATAGCAACACATGAGCTGTTTTTGTGATGTTTTGGACCACCTTTGTATGTGATGAGTTGTTTGGTTTAAAGGAAAGTTTGTATGGTGGAGTAATGGGTTGGGGTTCTGTTTTGAACAAGAACAAATTTGATTTTGAAAAATCAGTCAAGGTTAATAAGAATACTGTTTTTCTGCTCAATGAGACTCTCTATTCTCTCTCTCTCTGCCTCTTCCAAAATCCAACCCCTTTGTCTTATGAGACAGTCCTCTTCTGTAGACCCCTTGACTGTGGTTTAGGGGGGGGGAACAAATAAGTCATTTTGAATTGTTTTGGTATACTGCTTTGATACTTTCTGCACAAAAATTTTCTTTTGCCATTTTGGTGTAATTTTGGGGCTCTCATGGTGCATGCTTGAGCTGACTGCATAGAGCAGTTTTTAACTGTATTGGACAGCATGCATACTTTGGATGTAGCAAGGCACAAGATTTCTTGCAGGGCAACATGGTGTGTTATGGCAATGTGATATCATATTTTCTTCAACTTTGGACAACATAGTTTGTAGCATGTCACAAATTTGGTCTTGTGCATATTATGTCAAAGGCAAAAATATTGTGACAAGGTTTTAATCAAGACATAGTTTTAGAAATTTATAATTTTTCAAAATGTCACTTTGTAATAACTTGAATTACTTGCATCATCTTGAATTATTTGGAGTTGTAGTAAAATGCCATGAAGCAAATGAAATTAACCAAGTATAGAAAATACTTAGAAAAATCTCAAAGTCTTGCAAAGTTGGATTTTTGATTCTCTTGACTTCTTAATGATCAAGCTTGATATTTTTGAATGTCTTGATGAAATTTGATTTTTGGGTTGTAATGTTGACCAAAAAGTCAAAGTTTGACTTTCTAGTATGCAATTGACCATTTTGCCCTTGTGCCTATTTCAAGCCTAAATTGATGTATCAATGTTGCAAACTTGACCTCTTAGAATATCTTGTGAGCAAATACTTGAAAAATGAGAGGGAAAATTTTGGGGTACAATAGCTACCCCTGTTCAATCTTCTTAAACCTGAAGAGTTAGATTGGCGAGTTTTGCCATTCGTGACTCAAAGGTGGAAGATGATTGGACACTAGAGTGCCCAGAAATTTGCACTCGGCGATGTGATGCTAGGAGGAATGGGCTTAAAGATGCCATTTAGAGAGGTGATAGAATCTTGCTGGAGATGGGATTGTAGATGCCATCTAAGAATGCTTGTTGAATTGTAATTGTAAGCTGAAACTGAATGAGTATCAGAATGGCGTCCGTGTCTGGAGTGTATATGAGCTGTATCAAATAGTTGAATCTGAATGAGCAACAGAAAAGCATCTATGTCTGGAGCGTATCCGAGCTGTATCTGAGCTTGAATCTGAATGAGCAACAGAAAAGAATCAGTGTCTGGAGCGTATCCGAGTTGTATCTGAACTTAAATCTGAATGAGCAACATAATGGCTTCCGTGTCTGGAGCGTATCTGAACTGTATCAAAAGCGGGATCTGAATGAGTATCAGAATGGCGTCCATGTTTGGAGCGTATCTGAACTTGAATCTGAATGAGCAACATAATGGCTTCCGTGTCTGGAGCATATCTGAATTGTATCAAAAGCGGGATCTGAATGAGTATCAGAATGGCGTCCGTGTTTGGAGTGTATCTGAACTGTATCTGAAAGCTGAATCTGAATGAGTATCAGGATGGCATCCGTATCTGGTGCGTATCTGAAACTGTATCTGAAAGCTGAATCTGAATGAGTATCAGGATGGCATCCGTATCTGGTGCATATCTGAAACTGTATCTGAAAGCTGAATCTGAATGAGTATCAGGATGGCATCATATCTGGTGCATATCTGAAACTGTATCTGAAAGCTGAATCTGAATGAGTATTAGGATGGAGTTCGTGTTTGGAGCATATCTAAACTGTATCAGGAAGCTGAATCTGAATGAGTATCAGGATGGCGTCCGTGTTTGGAGCGTATCTGAAACTGTATCTGAAAGCTGAATCTGAATGAGTATCAGGATGGCATCCGTATCTGGAGCGTATCTGAACTGTATCAGGAGATTGAATTGTTTGAGCTGGTCGAGTAGATATTTATCCTGTCTGGTTTCAGGTATTAATCTTTGACTTGAGAAAGAAAGATAATTTTCCTGGCTTGCTACAGGTATTAATCTTCAGTCTCTTCATGTAGATAGTTTTCCTGGCTTGTTACGGGTATTAATCTACAATCAATCGTCCACAGATAATTTTTCTGGCTTGCTATAGGTATCAATCTGGAACTTGAAAAGGTTGGTTGACGAGATAGTTGTCCTGGCTGGTTTCAGGTATTAATCTCTGACCTGAGAAAGAAAGATAGTTTTCCTGGCTTGTTACAGTTATTAATCTTCAATCTCTTCATGTAGATAGTTTTCCTGGCTTGTTACAGGTATTAATCTACAATCAGTTTTCCACATATAGTTTTCCTGGTTTGCTACAGGTATTAATCTGGAACTTTGAAAAGGTTGTTGGTAGCCATCTGTTGATTGACCCTTTTTGTTCTGAAAAAGGTAAAATGTTAGTTGTATGCAATGTCATGAGGTATGAAATGCATAATGTCATGATGTTCTCAAAAAATAAATCAGATTGTGTCGTATGCACTTTATCATGTATGTAAATAGGAGGTATGAAATGTGAAATGTTTATGAATGTATTTTTGTCTTGGGAAAATAAATCCTTGACAAATGTCGGGGAGTTGTTAAATCCTGGACTGTTGTTGAAGAGTTGGTGTGTCTTCAAACTTTGCTTAGGATGTTTCCATTGGGGATTCCTGTTTTGTTGTTTAAGGAGAACTCCGTTGGAAAATATTGAAAACTTTGTGGGGAGTATGTTTATTCCTGCTTGGGGAAAGAGTTCAGGAGTCTCGATGGTCTGTTGCTCTACTGGGGAGTCGAAGTTGAACTGATATCTGGTCAGGTCCAGGTTTCGCAATAACTTGTTGTAGAGTAGTCTACTGGGGAAGAAGAGTTATGGTCCTTTGATTTATAGTAGTCAGAGAGGCAAACTCAAGTTGGGGAATCCTACCGTTTGTTGGGGAAATAAACCCTGTTGCCGGTCTGCTTGAGAGGTGACGACTTCGTTGGGGAAGTCTTTGAAGATTCTTGAAGTTGTCTCCGCTAGGGAAAGGTTTTCAGAGATTAAACTCTGGCTGGGGAATCATCCTGTGAGAAAGATTTTTGGGGAGATTTGTTATTCCCCCTAGTAGCAAGTGCTTCTGGCACTGCCTGGAAATGTTTGACTGTATGTAACCCTTTGTCGGGATTGACGTTCAATGCCCCAAGTGATGGACATGGAGACTTGCCCCTGGTTGCTCTACAATTCTTGAGAGATTTCATTGGAATCTTGACTGAACTGCCCCAGGTGTGCTGGATAGTGACATGTCATGCCCCCTTGTTGATAAGAGATTTTTCAATGGAAGTGTCATCTTTCTTGAATTAATTTTGTTCACTGAGAGAGCTTTCGTTCACTGGATATTCATTGTGTGAATTTCTCCGCTGTCAAACAATTAGCCATATGCAAGCAGTGATATTCAAGTAATGCAAAGTTTATGCTTGTCTTGAAGTTTTGAAAAATGCGTTTTTAGCAAGTAAAGAAATTTTGTAAGAAAAATTTAACTCAGGATTTTGAGTAAAGCCTTATAGGAGTCAGGATACCTTTTTGTAACAGTATGCTTTCGAACTAACCCATGCTTCAATTAGGATTTTTGAAGGGTTGTAACGTGGCTTGGTTCACGGTTTAAGAAACAAAGGATAAAGGCTCAAATGTATTTATACCCACCCGTTCTTCGTGACGTTCTTCAGTCCTAAACTCAGTTAATTGTGCGTTTGAACTCCAATTGAGTCTGGAATGACGTTTTGGTGATGGTTCAGACAAGTTTAGTTTATCATAAGGAATTCATTTTTTGCATCAATTTTTTTGTTGTTGAGGATTTGTAGTGACCTCTTTCTTTTGATTTGTTATCCCTAATTTTTGCCCGACTGTTCTTGTTTTGAGATTATAGTCAGCGGGATGCCCCAGTTTTCTTTAAGTCTCCTTCGTAGGTTTTGACTTAGTGGGATTTTATTTTCTTGAGAGATGATGACTGCCTATGTGATAGGGAACCATCACCGTCTTTTGATTCCAGAGGAATGTTTCTTGACGTCATTTGTTGTATTACAAGATGAGAGTTTGCGGCTTAACGCGCGTTTAAATTAACTGAGACTACCCTGCCCCAGGTTTTGTTTAAAGGTTTTAATTTTGTGAAAAAGAAAAACTTCTACTTCTTTGGCCAGAAGGGGTTGACTAGGGATTATCTTCCTTATAACTCCATTGTTTAGGATTTGAAAGAAACGTCTGTATATCGTCAACAAGGTCTGTCCAAAAGCATACTGTATGAGATTATGGCATTGTTTTCGTTATCCTCCCTCTAAAGGCTTGTAACTTTTAGCAAAAGTTGAATGTCATAAAGTGAGTAAAAAACATAGTTTAAATGTAATGAAAATGAAATAATTCAAGACAAACATATGCAATGCATTAATGAAACAAAGTTTGACATTAATAGATAATTGTTTAAATAACAAAAGAAATTACAATTGAAAATTCAAAATGAACAAAAGCCTCTTTGTCTGAACTTGTCACTTTAGATGGTGAGCCTTTGAAGGATGACAGAAGAACTCAGTCTTACCATCTTGTGTGAACTCCAACATTCCTTCGTCGACCAGGTTTTGAATCTTATACTTCAACGCCCAACAATCATTTGTATCATGCCCAGGGCTATCATAATGATAAGCACACCTTGCCTCCGGATTGTATTTAGGAGAGGAAGTCTTCGGGCTCGGATGAGGGTTTATCACCATAATTATATTCATCCTCAACATGTGTTATAATGCTTGTGACAATGGCATGTTGATTTGGGTGAAGTGCCTTTGGCAGAAGAATTCAATTTGGCCATCTTGTGTGAACTCCAGCGTTCCTTCTTTAATCATATCTTGAATTTTATTTCTTAATGTCCAACAACTATTGGTGTCATGTCCAGAACTGTTGGAGTGGTACGCACATCTTGCATTTGGATTGTACTTCGGAGAGGCTGTGTTGGGATTCTGAGGGGGGTCTTTCAACGTAACCATCTTGGCCTCCAACATGTGTTATAGTGCTTGAGACAATGACATGTTGATTTTGGTAAAGCTTCTTTCAGTTGTATTCCGCTTACGCCGATTACCCTGTTGTTGTTGGCGAGGTTGTTGTTGGGTTTGTGACGCTGAAGCAAATTGGGGAGGTCTTCTCTCGGCTTCTTGTCTCAAGGGAGGCTGAATGATGACTTGATCCCCAATCTCAGATGTTTACCCCATTTGGTTACATCCATCCCGACGAAGCTTGTTGATGAGGACCCTCAGCTCTTCTTGTCCTTGTGCCAGGTTTTGAATAAGAGCCATCTGGCCCACCAGCTGTCCCATCATTTGGACCCTCATTATGCCTATTTCAGTTTGTAGCCTTTCCAACTGGTCATCTCTGTCGTCCCCAGGGTTTCCCATGATCATGCCCCTGGTGAGGAGAGCCTTGACCTCTTCTTGTCCCTTGGATAGGTTCAAGAACATCTCTTGAAGTTGAGCGTTTTGAGCCTGGATGTCCTTGATAGTCTGTTCTAGAGCCATCTCTACTGAAATAAACAGTAGGAAGATAAGGAGACTTGAATGGGAGAAACATGTTATGATATGATGCATGATATGTGGATGCATGTTTTCAAGGATCTCGCGGGGTAAACACAAGAAAATGTTAGAAGTTGAACTTCGATTAACAACTTTGATTGGAGAACTTTGTATCGGTGGATGTCTTTCCACGAGAATTAAGCTCACCATGTCAAGTGGGTCATAGCCCTTGACTCAAGTCGTTTGTACTTGATTTTTGACGGTGTTTATTTAGAGGAAAATAAATCCTCTTGCCCCCTGGGTAGACGTCTGGTTCAACGTGACCCTCCATCAAAGACCCTCGAGATCCTTGAAATGGTTATTGAAAATGCTATGGTATGATGTTATGATGTTATGTACAAATATGCGAGGTAAGCAAGTGTATATACAAATAATCATATTCACACAAAGCAAATAAATCCTTAGGTTCAGGCTTGCATGGAGTTTGTAGGTAAGTACCCTCTTGAAGTTTAGTTGGCTCCACCTGTCCTAAAAATAGTAACCGGGTTCTAAGGAGCTCAATATCATTGACCTTTCTTTTAGGCATTGTCTCAACTCAATCAATCTTTTCTTGCGGCCGAAATATCCCAAAAGTCCAGTCTCAATGAGTGTAGTATCGAGTGTCTACCAACTTTGGACTGCACCAAAGCCGGTCATCTCACTACGTCCTAATGGCCAAGTTGGTCAAGTAAGGTTCTAAGGTCAGTTGATGCTTCATGACACCACGCGGCAGCCCCGTACTCTCCTTGATTCGACTCAAGGGTTACCGGTACCAACCAAAGTTCCACATCAACATAGTTACTGCTTCAACCATGTCGGTATACCCCGCACAGTTCCCTCGCAGTCTATTGCTACTTACCTAAAAGGTTCCCCCAAATCCAGGTGTAGGATTTAAAACAAACCCAAACAAAGAACCAAAATGTAAAGCATACAAATCAAACAATGAAAGCAAGTAAAGGTGATCTAACCCTAAGGTAACCCACTTTTATAATTAATCCCCAGCAGAGTCGCCAGTTCTATAATACGGTGGGAGAACTGACTTGAGGGATTTGCGTTTCGATCGCAAATGTGCGGATAGCAAGAGTCACCACCGACTTTTCTTTTATCCAAAAAGGAAAGGTGAAAAAGCACAGGAAAGACCTTTAGAGATGTTTCTTGGGTTCGGGGGGTAGATTATGAAAAGGGAAGGTATTAGCACCCTTTTCATCTATGGTTTTCCATGGGCTCTTAGTTACTTGCTAGATCACTTGCTTTTGTTTGAATGTGTGCTTGTGATGGTCATTTTTGAAAGTATTTTGAAAACGGAACTTTGTAATGGTTCTCGTTTCTATAAGAACGCCTACAAAGTGTTTGTTTCGAAAATAATTCAAAGGTGTGTTTGTGAGATGTGATTTTTGAAAGTATTTTGAAAATGGAACTTCGTAATGGTTCTCGTTTCTATAAGAACTCCTATAAAGTGTTTGTTTCGAAAATAGTTCAAAAGTGAGATTGTGGGTAAAATGTTTTTGTTGTGAGCAAGCGAGTAAATAAGAGCGAATCTACCTACTCGAAAGGTCTTAAACGTGCTTTTCCTCCTCCTTTAGATGTTGCTATCTTACCATTGATTTGGTAAGAAGCCCCATCGTTGGATGTGAAGGGACGGGCATTGGTACGTTTGTATAGTCATAGAACGCAACATATGGGACGTTTTAGCAATGTCGTTTTAGGGACTAGATCGTTTACCGAAGGCAACATCGAGGGTCATCGAGGGACTATGATATTTTATCGAAGGGTGGGAGAACTGACTTGGGGTTTTGCGTTTCGTCGCAAATGTTTCGGTTTAGCAAGAGTCGCCATCGACTTTTATTTTATCCAAAAGGAAAGGTAAAAAAGCACAGGAAATACCTTTGAGATGTTTTCTTGATTTCGGGGGGTAGATTATGAAAAAGGAAGGTGCTAGCACCCTTTTCATCCATGGTTTTCCATGGGCTCTTAGTTACTTGTTTAGATCACTTACTTTGCTTTTCTAATTGTTTGAAATGGTGCTTTGTGTGGTTTTGAAAGTATTTTGAAAAGAGGCCATTGTTTTGGCAACTTTGTAATGATTCTTGTTTGCAAGAATGTATACAAAGATGTTTGTCTTTTGAAAAATGTTTCAATATTTTGAAAGTTGTTTTGAAATTGTTTTGAAATGTGTGTGTGATAGTTTGAAATTAGCAAGGATTGTTTTTGAAATGATCAAGTAACTAGAAGCATCTACCTACTCAAAAGTCTTTCCTACACATTTTATTCCTTTGACATTGTTGATTTACCACTGCATTGGTAAACAACCCTATCTTTGGATGTTAAACGGGACGGGCGTGGGTCATCATATGACCATGATAGAAATGTTGCCAAGTATCTTAGCATGCTTAAGGGACCAAGATCATTTGTTTTTAGGCAACCTTGTATGGCGTCATCAAGGGACTATGATCTTTTGTTTTGTTTTGTTTTGCCAAGATACCTAGCATGCATACCATGGCCATGTTTTAAGGAAACCAAGTGGATGAAACCCTAGGGGTGCTTATGTGCAATATGTTGTCATTTTTCATGCTTTTTTTTAATCTTGCATTAGGTCATGCTATTTGTTTGATTTTTGTCTTATCATACAAACCCTAATTTACTAAACATGTATATAATGCGATAAATTGCGTAAAGTAAATCTAAACTATTACAACAATATTATGGGAGGGGGGATACAAGTTTTAAATGGGGGATATTTGCACAAAATAAAACCCTAATTTACTATTACAGCCAAATTGAATTTATTGTACAATAAATAAATAAGCAATTATTTAAATATGCAATAAAATGTAAATATGCAAAAAAAATGTTTTGGAATTGTTTTATGTATGAGAAAATAAAATATTTAAAGTTCTAAAAATAAGAAAAATAATTTTATTATTTTTGAAAGGGGAAACCCTAATTTTGTTTTTAAAAGAAAATATTGTTTTCTATTATTCTCTTTTTATCCATTTATGTACAAGAAATAAATAAATAATATTATTAACAATTGTTAAAAAATAAGATATGTGTGAAAATAATTATTTTTATGTGAAAAAATAATAAAATAAAATGTATAGTATTTTAAAACTATTTACAAGTTTTATTTAAGAAAATAAAGTATAAAACCCTAATAAACCATTTATTATGTAAAAAAATAAAATAAAAATAAAGAAAATATTTTTGGGTGTTTTTTATCATTTGGAAAAAATGAATGCAAGCATAAAAAATAAAATATGCAAGAAAATACAAAAATATAAAATAATAAGTCAGAGGGGTGCAAAAGCAAAATGGGGAGGGGGTGCAAAAAGTCAAAAATGCAAGGCCCAAGCGCGCCAGGCCCAGACAACTTCGTCCCTGACATCTGCCTCTCCAAACGCGCGTGTTCTTCTTCAAATCCTGTTCTTGCTCATGCTTGCATGAAATCATAAACTTACAACATGAAACTTATAGCATTTTTAATTACGATTCCAACCATATCCATTTTGTGACCTAACTCTCAAAGGACAGAGAATTTTAATGGCCCTAATTCCTGACCTAGTTTTTTCATGAACTTCAACAATCAAATACTCTTAGCTAAGTTAATATAAATGGAAACTATGCATATGTACAACTTCACCAACTTAAGGACTACATCTTTTGCTTCACAAACTTAAGCTTAAGGATGCCTAAATAGAGAGATAGAAACTTGACAAATACCTTGTTCAGTTGAGTTTGGATATGGAAATATGGGAACTTTGAGTGAGGCTTGAAGTTCTTGTGAGCTTCCTTGAAGTTCCCTCAAGCTTCTCCAATACTCAACTTGCCTTGTAGATGCTTGAAACTTGCTGCACGAGTCAACCTGCAACCTTGCAAAATGAAAATGGTGAAGTGTGAAAGTGAGCTCACAGTTGCAAGACAGGGGCCTGGATAGCTTGGATGGGATGTATGTAATGTGTTTGAAGTGATTCAAAGCAAAACGCACGAGGCAAAATGGAAATGGCTTTGATTTTGCAGAGGCTGCCCTGTTTGGGCATAAAATGGTGTTTTTTGTGTTTGAGGGTGTTTGAGGTGTTATGAGTTTGTGTCTTATACTTTTACAATGTTCTGAGGTTGTTTGGAATGATACCAAGTCTTGCCTTTATCAGATACACAAGCTTACTTGACTTTTGCAAGTTTACTTGCTTTTGAAGAAAGTTTGAGATGACAATGCCCAAGGCCTGTACAGGCTAGCTTGAGGTCTGATGAGAGTTGGTGTACTTTGCCTGATGTTTGTGGATATTGTTTGCAACAAGAGATCAAGTCCATGGCTAAAGAAATACAAAATTGCAAAAAACATGCTTTATCAAAGTAGTATTGTTAACTTTATGCCATAAATGGATTAAACTCTTGTGCAACGCTCTATAGGTCAGAATAAAGCCAATATAAAATGTGTTAGCATTCAATTATGGATTGTAGAAAGAATTAGGACCTGTAATACCAAGTACAAGCATGTTCGAAACTGATTTGCAACTTGTAACATTGTGAAAATGCCTTGAACAAAAGTGATAAATTTCCATTTTCATTTCTTCGATTCTCCCTAACCATAAATGATCTTGGAGAGTTCTTGGACATTTTGGAAAGCTTGTAACATGATCTACAATCCATATTTGAAATGAAACTTGAGATATGTTGTACCCCAAAATTTTCCCTCCTCTTTTCCACAAGAAATCACAACATCGGGCTTTTCCTAATTTTTCAGATTGGTTTAAGAATCGGTCAAACAAACTTTTCTTATCAGTCACACAAAATTAGGGCTTCCATTGATTTAGAATCAGTTCAAGCAGATTGTTAGGGTTTGTTTGAGTTTGGCTCAGGGTTTGATCAGGCGGACGCTTCTTTGACAATAAATCAAGAATCAGGGTTTGCACGCGCATTCTCGGAAGAATTTGAATCCACAGTGTCTTAATTGGCTGTTACACTGCTTTGATGCCTGCTCAAGATTTCAGTTTGTTTCTCAAAAAACCTGAACCTCTGGGTTAGAAGCTGAGGCTTCTGGTTGAAAATTTGCAGTGTTTGGTTTAATCAGTAAAAGGAAAGGCATATGGACGTTTGTTTGATTAATTGTGCAATGCTTATGGTTAATTGGAACACCGGGTTTATTATTGGTTAATGCGAAGTTGCAAGACTACAGTGTTTATTAATTATTTATTTTATCTAAGTTAAAATAATTGGAATGCATTTCCAGGCGTTTTAATTCAAGAGACTTAAATAAATAAATAAACAGTGAATTAGAGAATTATATGACAAAAGGACTTTTATTTATTTTTAATCATTGGTACAAGTGTTATTTAAATACAATAATTTTATTTATAAGTATTTATAATAATATTTATTACAAATGATTAAAATAAAATAAAGCTATATCCTAATTTTCTTGAAGTCTTCATATTCTACTGTTGCATCCTTTGCTCAACTGGTATTTACCTGCAAAAAGAAAAAAGAAAGAAGTCAAACACAGATGAATTAAAAAAGAGCATTTTCAGACAGTTAATCAAAAAAATTCATCATTAAAGGTGGTTGGCCAGAATCATATTGTTTTGATTTTCATCATATTTTTCTCACCCTCTTTGCAAATCACAAGAAGACTCTCTCCTTGGTTCACAAAGAGTAAAGAAAAATTATTTTACAAGCATATGAATCAATTGAACAAAATGCACAAAGCTACATGAAAAGGGACAAGCTACTGAATATGCCAAAACAAGTTGCAAAGTTCAAACTGAAACAAACAAGTTGCAAAAATCAAATTGAACAAACAAGCTACTTGAAAAGGCAAACCAAATTGTCCAAAGAAATTGTCCAAAGAAAATACAAGAAGCTGTCAAAACTGTCCAAAAAAGCCAATAAAGCTGTCAACAAGTACACAAAAGGCAGAAAATCTGGAAGACAAGAGATATGCAGAGGAAAGACAAAGTGCAAGAAACTTGTAAAGCCAATTTCATCATTTCCCAACCAAACACCTTTTCAGAAACAACTATTCTAAAGCAATATAATATGCTTTAATAGAGAGAGAAAAGAGAGAGAGAGAAGTAGAGAGGCTTACAGTGGGCAGGCTTAGGAAAAGGATATAACAAAGAAGTATCAGAACAGTCAAGAAAAGAGGCAGAATACACATAGAGAGGCATAACACAAAAGCTGTAAAGACATCCTGCATCAAAGCCTCTCAAAAAACAAATAAACTTCAAACTGCCTCAAGCTTAGAAACTAGGCTCACTCAAACCTGTTACAGCATGGAAGCCTGCCTTTAAACCTGTTCAAGACTTCAAGCCTGAAGCAACTCAAACCTCCAACAAACAACAAACCTGTCTCAAGCCTTATTCAAACAAAACTCAAATAAGCAATCAAAGAGCCTGTCAAAAACATAACAGAAGCAAGCTTAAAAGTTTGTTCATCCAAAAACCTGCATCAAAACACAAACACAAACCTGTGTTCAACCTGCATAAGCTTCACCCAACCTGTCCTAAACAAACTGATAAGTCTTTCAAGCCAAGCAAGCCAACAAACATATAACCTGTCAAACTGCATAGTATTCAAAGCCAAAATGCCTCAGAACCAAATCATCATAGGCTAAAATCCAAACTCTCAGAACTAAAGTTCATCATTGAGTAACACAGCATCAAGAGAGGAAAAGAAACTCAGAAGAGAGCAATACTGAAGCAAGCAATCTCAGAGTTATCATCATCAAGTTATCAGAACAACAATAAGCAAGCAATCTCAGAATAATCATCAAAAAGTCCAAGTCTCTCAGAACCAAGGTTCGTCATTGAGAAGCAAAAGCAACAACAACATCATCGAACTCAGAAACGGGAAAGCAAGCAAAAGAGGAAAAGAAGTTTCAGAAACAGATGCCCTAGGGTTTTCAGATTGCAACTATCATCATTAAACAAGGTTAAAGATACCAAATACCAGGAAGGCCACAAAGCTAGCATCACCAGTCCCTCTGCCTCCGGCCACCTGAGACGCGCCGCCGTCCTCCTCCGTCTCCTCTCCAAAGGTAGTAATTCTTCCCTTCTCCTTAACACCTCACACAAACATCAAATAACATAAAGATCAGAACTTGTAAAAAAAAAATCAATAACAAGCAAAACTTGAAACCCTAAAGCGCATGAAGGAGAAACAGAATCATTACCTCTTTACCACCGCCTGAGCAACCATGAAGAGGAGGAGGTGGAGGCGTCTCATCTGGCAGCTGGGGCGAGGAGGAAGTCAGAAGCTTGGCTCAAGAAAGATGAAGAAGACAACGAAGGCGAAGAAGAGAAGCGGCGCTGTTCAAAGCACAAACCCTTTTTCTGAAACAATACAAAACAAACCCTAACAAATTATCAAACCCGGTTGGGCCTGCCCCATCAAAACTGTTAAGCCCATTTGACTATACACCCCCCCCCCCCTTTTGCTTAAGTCTGTTTGTTCTTGTTGCTTGGGCCTACCCCTCATATTAACATACTAAAGCCCATTTAACTCCTTTTTTATTTAAACTAATACTCTTTTTTTGTTATCACATTATATCTTTTTTATACAATTTATTTTGTTAAGAAAAACAATATATTGATTTTTGTACAAAAACTTTTCTTAATGTTTATTATATTTTACAAGAAATATGTAAATATTAGATTTAATTAGGTTAATAGATTTTTGTCTTAAAACTCTTTTTAATAAATCTTTTTACATAAACTTTAAAACATTAACAAAATACATAAACAGTAGATTTTTTTATCAAGTTAATTTTTTCTTTTCATTAAAACTTTTGTTTATACTTAATTAACAAAAACACAAAAAAATAAATAAATACTTAATAAATACATTAGGTTAACAATTTATATCATTTGTAAATAATCACATACATTGCACAATACTTTTATTTTTATACATTGCTATATTTTACATTGAGAATGCGATTCGATTTGGTTGTAAATAATATTTGGACACTACTATCCTGATATGACTCATCCCCATTTGTAAATATTTGTACCCCCATCCCCGGATGCTTATTTGTAATAGCTTAGACTTTAAATTCCCGTAATTTATCGCTTTTCATATACTGTATAGTAATTAGGGTTTGTTTGCGAAGATTCAAAATCAACTGCTAGATAACCTAATACAAAGATAAATGCATGACAATCTATACACCATTCACACTTGCACCCCTAGGGTAATCCCGCTTGTTGCCTTCCAAAATGGGCCATGTTGCATGTTGAGTGTCTTTGGCAAAACAAAAACAAATCAAATGATCATAGTCCCTCGATGACGCTTTCGAAGTTGCCTAAACAAAATGATCATAGTCCCTCAAGCAAATTGCCAAAGACACTTGACATTATTGCTCTCATGGTCTAAACGATGACCCGCGCCCATCCCGTTAACATCCTAACACAAGGTTGTTCACCAAATACAATGGTGAAACAACACTGTTAAAAGGGTTAAAACATGAGAAAAATCTTTGAGTAAATTTAGGGGTAGACAACTCTTAGTTACTTGATCAAACTTGCAAAACACACTTGCCTACTTTCAAAACACACTACACAACACAACTTCCAAAACAAACTTTCAAAAAACATTGAAACGTCTTTTCAAAAAGACAAACACCTTTGTAAAACATTCGAGTAAAGAATTGTTACAATGGTTGCCTAGACAAAGGCATCTTTTTCAAAACATTTTCAAAACCACACACACAAAGCACCATTTCAAACAATTGAAAAGCAAATGCAAGTGATCTAAGCAAGTAACTAAGAGCCCATGGATAACCATGGATAGAAAGGGTGCTAATACCTTCCCTTTCTATAATCTACTCCCAGAACCCAAGAAAATATCTCAAAGGTTTTTCCTGTGCTTTTTAACCTTTCCTTAGGATAAAATAAAAAGTCGGTGGCGACTCTTGCTAAACCGAAACATTTGCGAAAACAAACGTAAAACCTCAAGTCAGTTCTCCCACCGTATCATAGAACTGGCGACTCTGCTGGGGAAAAAATTAAAAGTGGGGTTACCTTAGGGTTTTAGATCACCCATACATACTTGCTTTGATTGCTTTGATTGCTTTACTTTTTTGGGTCCTTGTTTGGGTTTGTTGTAAATCCTACACCCGGATTTGGGGGCACCTTTTTAGGTAAATAGCAATAAAACTGTGAGGGAACTGTGCGGGGTATACCGACATGGTTGAAGCAGTAAGCTATGTTAGTGTGACATATTTGTGAGTACCGGTATCCCTTGAGTAGTCAAGGAGAATACGGGGCCGCTGAGTGATGTCATAAAGCACTAACGAACTCTTAGAACCTTAATTGACCATCTTAGCCTTTTTAGGGGTTGTGAGATGACCGACTTTGGTGCAGTCCGAAGTTGGTAGATACTCGATACTACACTCATTGAGGGTTGTTTTCTTGGAATATTTTGGTCGCCAGTTAAGTGGCTAAACCAAAACAATGAACACAAAATAATCCAATGATATTGAGCTCCTTAGAACCCGGTTTCTATTTTAGGACAGGAAGAGCCAACTAACTTCAAGAGGGTACTTACCTACAAACCCCATGCAAGCCTAAACCTAAGGACTTGTTTGCTTTGTGTGAATATGATTGCCTGTATATACACTTACTTGCATAGATGTACATAACATCATGACATCATATCATAGCATTTGCAATAACCATTTCAAGGATCTCGAGGGTCTTTTGATGCAGAGTCACGTTGAACCAGACGTCTACCAAGGGGCAAGAGGTTTTCTCCTCTAAATAAATGCCATCAAAGATCAAGTACAACAACTTGAATCAGGGGCTATGACCCACTTGACATGGTGAGCTTGATTCTCGTGGAAAGACATCCACAGGTGCAAAGTTCTCCAATCAAAGATCGAAGTTCAACCTCTAACATTCTCTTGTGTTTACCCCAAGAGATCCTTGAAAACATGCATCCACATATCATGCATTGCATCATAACAGTTTTTCCTTTTCAGGTTTCCTTATTCTCCTACTGTTTATTTCAGTAAGAGATGGCTCTAGAGAGGACTGTCAAAGATATCCAGGACCAAAATGCTCAACTTCAAGAAATGTTCTTGAACCTGTCCCAGGGGCAAGAAGAAGTGAAAGCTCTCCTCACAAGGGGCATGGTCCAGGGGAATTCAAGCAATGCCAGGAGTGATCAGTTGGAAGAGCTTCAGTCCGAGCTGACTGCAACGAGGATCCAAATGATGGGACAATTGGTGGTCCAGATGGCTCTCATCCAGGACTTGGCTCAAAGACAAGAGGAACTCAGAGTTCTCGTCAACCAACTGCTTCGGGACAACCAAGTGGGGCAAACATTTGAGGTTGAAGAGCAAGTCATCATTCAACCCCCTTTGAGACAAGAAGACAAAGGAAAGGCTCCTCTACTTGCTTCAGGGTCACAAGCCCATCAACAACCGCGTCAGCATCAACGGGGTAATCGGCGTAAGAAAACTACGTCGGGAAGACAGTTCACTGAGACTGACATACCGTCATCTCTAATACTGGAACGCTTGTTGGAGGTCAATCTCACTGCTTTAAGGGATCCTATTCGGAAGCCCAATACCTCCGCTCCTAGCTATCATCCCGACACATTTTCTGTATACCACTCCTATAGTCCGGGACACGACACCGACGACTGTTGGGCCTTGAAGAACAAGATTCGAGATCTGATTGACATTGGAGAGCTGAGATTCATGCCCGATGGCGAGATGAAAATCTTCCGTTAAGGGTTTCTCCACCTGAAATGACAAAGCTCGAACTGAGAGACTTTTGTTCTATTTGAATTTTCAAAGTTGTAATTCCTTTTGTGATTCAAACAATTATCTGTTGATGTCAAACTCTGTTTCATTAATGCATTGCATATGTTTGTCTTGAATTCATCCATTAGTTTTCACTACTCTTATGCTTTCTTTATGATATTTAACTCTTGATAAAAAGCTACAAGCCTTTAGAGGGAGGATGACGAAACAATACCATAATCTCATACAATATGCTTTTGAACAGACCTTGCTGATGATGTACAGGCATTTCTTTCAATTCCCAAACACTGGAGTTATAAGGAAGATAATCCCTAGTCAACCCCTTCGAGCCAAAGAAGTAGGAGTTTTCTGTTCTAAACAAATTAAAACCTTTGATTTAAACCTGGGGCAGGGTAGTCTCTCAGTTAATTCAAAAAAATATGTGCATTGAATTCGCAAACCCTCAGTTCGTAATACAACGAACGACATCAAAAAAGAAATACATTCCTTTGGAATCAAAAGACAGTGATGGTTCCTTATCGCATAGGCAGTCATTATCTCTCAAAAGAGAAAGTCCCACTAAGCCAAAACCTATAAAGGAGGCTTAAGAAAGTCGGGGCATCTCGCTGACTGTGATCTCGAAAACAGGAACAGTCAGGAAAAAGTTAGGGATAACGAATCAAAAGAACGAGGTCACTACAAATCCTCAAACAACATGAAAAATGTTGCAAAAATGACTTCCTTCCCATAAAATTCAATTGGTGTGAACCATCACCAAAAAAGTCGTTCCAAATTCGAAAAGAGTTTGACGCACAATTAACCGAGTTTAGGATTGACGAACATCACGAAGAGAGGGTGGGTAAAAATATACTTTGAGCCTTTATCCTTTGTTTCTTAAACCGTGAACCAAGCCACGCTACAACCCTTCAAAAGTCCTAATTGAAGCACAGGTTAGTTTGAAAGCATACTGTTACGAAAGGTATCCTGACTCCTGTAAGGCTTTGCCCTAAATCTTGTATTGAATTTGTCTTATAAAAAGTTTTCTGCTAAAAAACGCATTTTTCAAAACTTCGAGACAAACATAAACTTTGCATTGCTTGAATATCATTGTTTGCATATGGCTATTTGTTTGACAGCGGAGAAATTCACACAATGAATATCCGATGAACGAAAGCTCTCTCAGTGAATAAAATCAATTCAAAAAAGGATGACACTTCCATTGACAAAACTCCTATCAACAAGGGGGCATGACATGTCACTATCCAGCACACCTGGGGCAGTCCAGTCAAGGTTTCAACAGATCTTTCAAAGTTCAGTTCACCTGGGGCAGTCCAGTCAAGGTTTCAACAGATCTTTCAAAGTTCAGTTAACCTGGGGCAGTCCAGTCAAGATTTCAACAAATCTTTCAAAGTTCAGTTAACCTGGGGCAGTCCAGTCAAGATTTCAACAAATCTTTCAAAGTTCAGTTAACCTGGGGCAGTCCAGTCAAGATTTCAACAAATCTTTCAAAGTTCAGTTAACCTGGGGCAGTCCAGTCAAGATTTCAACAAATCTTTCAAAGTTCATTTAACCTGGGGCAGTCCAGTCAAGATTTCAACAAATCTCTCAAAAGTTCAGTGAACTTGGGGCAAGTCTCCTTCATCATCACTTGGGGCATTCGAATGTCAATCTCAAGGTCGTTCAAGATTTCCTTCATCACCTGCTGGAAGTTACGATCAACATCACAAATTCCTTCATCACCTGTTGGAAGATACAGTTTCAGATATGCTCCAAACACGGTAGCCATTCTGTCACTCATTCAGATCCTAGTTACAGTTTTAGATACACTCCAGACACGAAAGTCATTCTGCCACTCATTCAGATCCCGGTATCAGACTACCGTGAAGCCTAGATTACGACCAGATAGTGGTATCTCCTAAGAGCAAGCTATGAAACCCGGATTCGACCGGATAATAGTTTAATCCCCAACAAGTTATTGTGAAACCTGGATTACAACCAAATAGCAATACAAGTTTCTGTGAAGCCTGGATTACGACCAGACAGCAGCCAAGAATACTACGAAGCCTGGAGTCGACCAGATAGTGGTATATCTTTAACACAAGCTGTGAAGCCCGGATTTGACCAGATAGCAGCTTAGCAAGCTATTGTGAAGCCTGGATTATGACCAGATGACAATACAAGTTTCTGTGAAGCCTGGATTACGACCAGATAGCAGCCAAGAATACTACGAAGCCTGGAGTCGACCAGATAGTGGTATATCTTTAACACAAGTCGTGAAGCCCGGATTTGACCGGATAACAGCTTAGCAAGCTATTGTGAAGCCTGGATTACGACCAGATGACAATAGAAGTTTATGTGAAGCCTGGATTACGACCAGACAGCAGCCAAGAATACTACGAAGCCTGGAGTCGACCAGATAATGGTATATCTTTAACACAAGCCGTGAAGCCCGGATTTGACCGGATAACAGCTTAGCAAGCTATTGTGAAGCCTGGATTACAACCAGATGACAATACAAGTTTCTATGAAGCCTTGATTACGACCAGACAGCAGCCATGAATACTACGAAGCCTGGAGTCGACCAGATAGTGGTATATCTTTAACACAAGCCGTGAAGCCCGGATTTGACCGGATAACAGCTTAACAAGTTATTGTGAAACCTGGATTACGACCAGATAGTAATACAAGTTTCTGTGAAGCCTAGATTACGACCAGACATCAGCCAAGGATACTACGAAGCCTAGATTATGACCAGATAGTGGTATATCTTTAACACAAGCCGTGAAGCCCGGATTTAACCGGATAACAGCTTAGCAAGTTATTGTGAGGCCTGGATTACGACCAGATAGCAATACAAGTTTCTGTGAAAGCCTGGAGATCGACCAGATAACAGTTAATCGTTAACAGAATGAAGACTCTCATCCTTAAAACCTCAAAAGATTGGTATACTCCCAGTTTCTGACCGTTAACAGAATGAAGATTCTCATCACCTCAGAAGATTGGTATACTCCCAATTTCTGACCCTCAAGAATGAAGACTCTCATCCTTAAAACCTCAGAAGATTGGTATACTCCCAGTTTCTGACCGTTAACAGAATGAAGATTCTCATCACCTCAGAAGATTGGTATACTCCCAATTTCTGACCCTCAAGAATGAAGACTCTCATCCTTAAAACCTCAGAAGATTGGTATACTCCCAGTTTTTGACCGTTAACAGAATGAAGATTCTCATCACCTCAGAAGATTGGTATACTCCCAATTTCTGACCCTCAAGAATGAAGACTCTCATCCTTAAAACCTCAGAAGATTGGTATACTCCCAGTTTCTGACTGTTAACAGAATGAAGATTCTCATCACCTCAGAAGATTGGTATACTCCCAACTTCTGACCCTCAAGAATGAAGACTCTCATCCTTAAAACCTCAGAAGATTGGTATACTCCCAGTTTCTGACCGTTAACAGAATGAAGATTCTCATCACCTCAGAAGATTGGTATACTCCCAATTTCTGACCCTTAACAAAATCAAGATCAACATCTTCCCAGATTTCCTTCTAGAGATAGTTCAGATGTGACCCAGATTTGGCGACATTTTGATACTTATCCCCCGACAGAATGAAGATTCTCATTCTCAAAGTGGCGTATAACCCAAGTTCCAGATTAATACCTGTAACAAGCCAGGAAAACTATCTGTGGACGACTGATTATAGATTAATACCTGAAACCAGCCAGGAAAACTATCTATATGAAGAGATTGAAGATTAATACCTGTAACAAGCCAGGAAAACTATCTTTCTTTCTCAGGTCAGAGATTAATACCTGAAACCAGCCAGGACAACTATCTCACCGACCAACCTTTTCAAGATCCCAGATCAGTACCTGCAGCAATTAAAAGATTCTTGCAATCCCCAGCGGAGCTAAAAATTCCAACTATAAATCCCTAAGCAGAATGAAAACTCTAATTCTCAGTTCCTCATAGGATATTCAGATATTCCCCAGTGAAGATCTCCTCAAGACAGGAATCCCCAGTAGATTGGCATACAACCTAAGCTCTTGATTCCCCAACAGTGGTCCCAGAACTCCTCATTTTTAACGATCAAAAGATTCTTACAGTCTCCTGTAGCAGTCAAGGATTTACTTTCCCCGGCAGCAGTCAAGATTTTATTATCTCCAGCTATCCAGGATTCAGCTATCCTCAGCAAGACAGTTCATCAGCTTACATGCGCATTCATTACATTCATATCATAAACATTGATATAACATATATTGCATCATACATTTCATGCAACATAACTTTGTGTTTCAGCTAATATTTTACCCTTTTTAGGATAAGATTAATAAGCTTCAACCTCAACTTCTGAAAACAGTTTACGAATTCTCCAAACATGGATGTTAATCTATCGCTTGTTCAGACTCAACTTTTGAAAATAGTTTACGGACACTTCCCAACATGGATGCTGATCTATTGCTTATTCAACTTCAAGACTTCTGAAAACAGTTTACGGGTTCTCCAGACACGGATGTTAACCTATCGCTTGTTCAGATTCTTCAACTTCTGAAAATAGTTTACGGATTCTCCAAACACGGAGGTTAATCTATCGCTTGTTTAGACTCAACTTTTGAAAACAGTTCACGGACGCTTCCCAACATGGATGCTGATCTATTGCTTATTCAACTTCAAGACTTCTGAAAACAGTTTACGGGTTCTCCAGATACGGATGTTAACCTATCGCTTGTTCAGATTCAAGACTTCTGAAAATAGTTTACGGATTCTCCAAACACGGATGTCAATCTATTGCTTATTCAGACCCCCACTTCAGAGATGTTCCAAAACATGGATACCTTTCTGATACTCACCCACTCACCAACTCACCAACGACATACAGTTCAATAAACATTTCCAGATGGCATCTCTAAGCCCATCCTCCTACCAGCAATTTCCAGATGGCATCTCTAAGCCCATCCCCCTGTCACATCTCCAGATGGCATCTTTAAGCCCATCACCAAATGGCATCTTTAAGCCCATTCCCTCAATCACATCACCGAGTGCAAATTTTTTGGGCACTCTAGTGTCCGATCTCCTTTTACCTTCGAGTCGCGAATGGTAAACCTGCCAATCTAACTCTTCAGGTTCAAGAAGATTGAACAGGGGCAACTGTTGTACCCCAAAATTTGCCCTCCTCTTTTCCACAAGAAATCACAGCATCGGGCTTTTCCTGATTTTTTAGATTGGTTTAAGAATCGGTCAAACAGACTTTTCTTATCAGTCACACAAAATTAGGGCTTCCATTGATTTAGAATCAGTTCAAGCAGATTGTTAGGGTTTGTTTGAGTTTGGCTCAGGGTTTGATCAGGCGGACGCTTCTTTGACAATAAATCAAGAATCAGGGTTTGCACGCGCATTCTCGGAAGAATTTGAATCCACAGTGTCTTAATTGGCTGTTACACTACTTTGATGCCTGCTCAAGATTTCAGTTTGTTTCTCAAAAAACCTGAACCTCTGGGTTAGAAGCTGAGGCTTCTGGTTGAAAATTTGCAGTGTTTGGTTTAATCAGTAAAAGGAAAGGCATATGGACGTTTGTTTGATTAACTGTGCAATGCTTATGGTTAATTGGAACGCCGGGTTTATTATTGGTTAATGCAAAGTTGCAAGACTACAGTGTTTATTAATTATTTATTTTATCTAAGTTAAAATAATTGGAATGCATTTCCAGTCGTTTTAATTCAAGAGACTTAAATAAATAAATAAACAGTGAATTAGAGAATTATATGACAAAAGGACTTTTATTTATTTTTAATCATTGGTACAAGTGTTATTTAAATACAGTAATTTTATTTACAAGTATTTATAATAATATTTATTATAAATGATTAAAATAAAATAAAGCTATATCCTAATTTTCTTGAAGTCTTCATATTCTACTGTTGCATCCTTTGCTCAACTGGTATTTACCTGCAAAAAGAAAAAAAGAAAGAAGTCAAACACAGATGAATTAAAAAAGAGCATTTTCAGACAGTTAATCAAAAAAATTCATCATTAAAGGTAGTTGGCCAGAATCATATTGTTTTGATTTTCATCATATTTTTCTCACCCTTTTTGCAAATCACAAGAAGACTCTCTCCTTGGTTCACAAAGAGTAAAGAAAAATTATTTTACAAGCATATGAATCAATTGAACAAAATGCACAAAGCTACATGAAAAGGGACAAGCTACTGAATATGCCAAAACAAGTTGCAAAGTTCAAACTGAAATAAACAAGTTGCAAAAATCAAATTGAACAAACAAGCTACTTGAAAAGGCAAACCAAATTGTCCAAAGAAACTGTCCAAAGAAAATACAAGAAGATGTCAAAACTGTCCAAAGAAGCCAATAAAGCTGTTAACAAGTACACAAAAGGCAGAAAATCTGGAAGACAAGAGATATGCAGAGGAAAGACAAAGTGCAAGCAACTTGTAAAGCCAATTTCATCATTTCCCAACCAAACACCTTTTCAGAAACAACTATTCTAAAGCAATATAATATGATTTAATAGAGAGAGAAAAGAGAGAGAAGTAGAGAGGCTTACAGTGGGCAGGCTTAGGAAAAGGATATAACAAAGAAGTATTAGAACAGTCAAGAAAAGAGGCAGAATACACATAGAGAGGCATAACACAAAAGCTGTAAAGACATCATGCATCAAAGCCTCTCAAAAAACAAATAAACTTCAAACTGCCTCAAGCTTAGAAACTAGGCTCACTCAAACCTGTTACAGCATGGAAGCCTACCTTTAAACCTGTTCAAGACTTCAAGCCTGAACCAACTCAAACCTCCAACAAACAACAAACCTGTCTCAAGCCTTATTAAAACAAAACTCAAACAAGCAATCAAAGAGCCTGTCAAAAACATAACGGAAGCAAGCCTAAATGCTTGTTCATCCAAAAACCTGCATCAAAACACAAACACAAACCTGTGTTCAACCTGCATAAGCTTCACCCAACCTGTCCTAAACAAACTGATAAGCCTTTCAATCCAAGCAAGCCAACAAACATATAACCTGTCAAACTGCATAGTATTCAAAGACAAAATGCCTCAGAATCAAATCATCATAGGCTAAAATCCAAACTCTCAGAACTAAAGTTCATCATTGAGTAACACAGCATCAAGAGAGGAAAAGAAACTCAGAAGAGAGCAATACTGAAGCAAGCAATCTCAGAGTTATCATCATCAAGTTATCAGAACAACAATAAGCAAGCAATCTCAGAATAATCATCAAAAAGTCCAAGTCTCTCAGAACCAAGGTTCGTCATTGAGAAGCAAAAGCAACAACAACATCATCGAACTCAGAAACGGGCAAGCAAGCAGAAGAGGAAAAGAAGTTTCAGAAAAAGACGCCCTAGGGTTTTCAGATTGCAACTATCATCATTAAACAAGGTTAAAGATACCAAATACTAGGAAGGCCACAAAGCTAGCATCACCAGTCCCTCTGCCTCCGGCCACCTGAGACGCGTCGCCGTCCTCCTACGTCTCCTCTCCAAAGGTAGTAATTCTTCCCTTCTCCTTAACACCTCACACAAACATCAAATAACATAAAGATCAGAACTTGTCAAAAAAAATTAATAACATGCAAAACTTGAAACCCTAAAGCACATGAAGGAGAAACAGAATCATTACCTCTTTACCACCGCCTGAGCAACCATGAAGAGGAGGAGGTGGATGCGTCGCATCTGGCAGCTGGGGTGAGGAGGAAGTCAGAAGCTTGGCTCAAGAAAGATGAAGAAGACAACGAAGGCGAAGAAGAGAAGCGGCGCTGTTCAAAGCACAAACCCTTTTTCTGAAACAATACAAAACAAACCCTAACAAATTATCAAACCCGGTTGGGCCTGCCCCATCAAAACTGTTAAGCCCATTTGACTATACACCCCCCCTTTTGCTTAAGTCGGTTTGTTCTTGTTGCTTGGGCCTGCCCCTCATATTAACAAACTAAAGCCCATTTAACTCCTTTTTTATTTAAACTAATACTCTTTTTTTGTTATCACATTATATCTTTTTTATACAATTTATTTTGTTAAGAAAAACAATATATTGATTTTTGTACAAAAACTTTTCTTAATATTTATTATATTTTACAAGAAATATGTAAATATTATATTTAATTAGGTTAATAGATTTTTGTCTTAAAACTCTTTTTAATAAATCTTTTTACATAAACTTTAAAACATTAACAAAATACATAAACAATAGATTTTTTTATCAAGTTAATTTTTTCTTTTCATTAAAACTTTTGTTTATACTTAATTAACAAAAACACAAAAAAATAAATAAATACTTAATAAATACATTAGGTTAACAATTTATATCATTTGTAAATAATCACATACATTGCACAATACTTTTATTTTTATACATTGCTATATTTTACATTGAGAATGCGATTCGATTTGGTTGTAAATAATATTTGGACACTACTATCCTGATATGACTCATCCTCATTTGTAAATATTTGTACCCCCATCCCCGGATGCTTATTTGTAATAGCTTAGACTTTAAATTCCCGCAATTTATCGCTTTTCATATACTGTATAGTAATTAGGGTTTGTATGCGAAGATTCAAAATCAACCGCTAGATAACCTAATACAAAGATAAATGCATGAAAATCTATACACCATTCACACTTGCACCCCTAGGATAATCCCGCTTGTTGCCTTCCAAAATGGGCCATGTTGCATGTTGAGTGTCTTTGGCAAAACAAAAACAAATCAAATGATCATAGTCCCTCGACGACGCTTTCGAAGTTGCCTAAACAAAATGATCATAGTCCCTCAAGCAAATTGCCAAAGACACTTGACATTATTGCTCTCATGGTCTAAACGATGACCCGCGCCCATCCCGTTAACATCCTAACACAAGGTTGTTCACCAAATACAATGGTGAAACAACACTGTTAAAAGGGTTAAAACATGAGAAAAATCTTTGAGTAAATTTAGGGGTAGACAACTCTTAGTTACTTGATCAAACTTGCGAAACACACTTGCCTACTTTCAAAACACACTCCACAACACAACTTCCAAAACAAACTTTCAAAAAACATTGAAACGTCTTTTCAAAAAGACAAACACCTTTGTAAAACATTCAAGTAAAGAATTGTTACAATGGTTGCCTAGACAAAGACATCTTTTTCAAAACATTTTCAAAACCACACACACAAAGCACCATTTCAAACAATTGAAAAGCAAAGGCAAGTGATCTAAGCAAGTAACTAAGAGCCCATGGATAACTATGGATAGAAAGGGTGCTAATACCTTCTCTTTCTATAATTTACTCCCTGAACCCAAGAAAACATCTCAAAGGTTTTTCCTGTGCTTTTTAACCTTTCCTTAGGATAAAATAAAAAGTCGGTGGCGACTCTTGCTAAACCGAAACATTTGCGAAAACAAACGCAAAACCTCAAGTCAGTTCTCCCACCGTATCATAATATACCTCTTGGAACTAGGTGAAAAGTTGCCATGATGTTAGGTAAAAAATCTGCCTAAACTAGGGCAAAACTTCACTAAGTTAAAAAGTTTATGGACCCCTATTCACAAAATCATAACTTGATATCCAAGCATCTTTTGGGAAAACTTTGTGAATCAAAGTTGTAGATTTCATGGAGAACTACAACTTTCATGTTGGAAGTTTTCTTTGAATCCAATTGCATTATGGTGAAAAAGTTGGGAAAAGTTGGGGGAAAAAAGAAATTTCCATAACTTAGAAAAATTCTAAGTTATGAAAAATTTCAAATTAAAACCGTAATTTTCAAAATTAGGTTTCTTGGTGAACAATTTTCACATTTTGACATATTTTGATGAATTATGACTCTTGGCACTTGATTTTGACCAAAAAGTCAAAGTTTGACTTTTCAGTGTACAGTTGATTTTTGATCAGTTGATTGGAAAATTCATCTGTCAATCCAATGCATTTGAGATCTTTTGAACTATTTTATTAGGTCAAGATGATGCCATTGAGTCCTTGAAATCATGTTTGAACCCAATTGGTCATTGGCTAGGTTAAAAATCAGAAATTGCCCTTTCCCAGTTAAAACCCTAATTTTGACCATTTTGCCCTTTTGATGATTTGATCAAATTTCTTGCGGAGTTGTGGTCCAAACTTGATCAAATGGTACATAGGAGACTATAATATTGTCGTGGATAAAAAATTATGAAGTTTGACTTTAAATTGGCCATGGTTGACTTTTTCCTCAATACATCTGATTTTTAGGTCAACTGTCCATTGACTGGGCAAAAATGTGATTCAAGGCTTGAAACTTGGTATGAGCAAACTTAGGGATCCAAGATGGTGTATGAAATTCACATGAAGAATTGATGGTCCAAAAATACTTGTGCAAACTCAAACCCTAATTTCAGGCTATCAGTGCAAGGAGAGGTCTTGAGCTGAGCAAACCCTAATCCTGTCTGGAGTCTAAGGAGTCTTGTGAGGAAAATCTTGATAATATGAGAGGGCAAATTTTAGGGTACAACAAAGGGTCTTTGCTAAAACGCCAATGCTCGAGGGACATGACTATTTTCCGATAGGCAACGAGTGAGATTACCCTAAGGGTGCATGTGTGCAAAGTGTGTTTTATTGCATGCATTTGTCTTTGATTTTTAAGTTGTCTATTTGTTGATTTTATCTTGCCATACATCCTAATTACTAGCAATATATGAAAGCAAGTAGACATGCGAAAAATAAATCCTAAGCTATTACATCACTTTAGGGGGATGGGGGTACAAATTTACAATGGGGATGAAGTGGAGACTGAAATATTACAACCATATCAAATGATAATAAAAACAATGTAAAAATAGTGTAAAATAAAAGAAAAACTGCATTTTGAACTGCTATGTGTCGACCCATGTTGCTATGCATCGACACATAGCTTCTTCCTGCCCCTGTAAAACAAAATCAGTTCAGTATGGATCAACACATAATGGGATGTGTCGACTCATGCACCTTCTTGTATCGATGCGAAATGCATATGTATCGACTCATAGGCTTTTCCCTGCTCCTGTAAATAAAAACCAGGAAATAATGTTGCTATGGTAATCTTGGATGTTACAAATTCCTTGCAGCTCAATCGAAATCAATAATTGTGTTAATTCTTAGATGAAGAATTAACACTCTAAAACTAATGCTGGAAATAAAAATTACAGTACGTGTAGAAAAAGCTCAAAAGCAGGAAAATAGAATAATTGCAGGAAAATAGAAATTTGGTTCTGGGAAAAATTTCTTCGACCCTCATCCCTTGAACTACCACATATATATATATAGAAGAAAATATTGCAGTTGAGAAAATCTTGGAAAAGGCTTGAGTGGAGTAAAACCAAGATGCATGGTTACTGAGTGGAGGAAATATAGGAGAAGAGTTCAGCCCTCACGTTGCCCACGTCTCCACTAATTCATAACGTTTCCCATTACGCGCGTGACGGTCGTCACAAGGGGGTGACGGTCGTAATGCGCTTAAATAGCACATTACGCTCGTCAATGATGTGTGATGAGCGTTCTTTCTAGTTGGGGAGGCGTTACGATCGTCACAGGGTGTGACGGTCGTCACCGTTACAAAATCTGCAAACTTTGCAGATTTGGTTCCTTCTCTTCTGTTTCTTGTTTAGTTTCCTTCATGTGGACCTTTTTCATTGATTTGAGTTGACAAATGTTGTACCTGTGAAAAGACACAAAAACTCGGAATAATCGGGAGTTAGACGACTCAATGTATTATAAAAATCAGTAAAAAGCATAGTAATTATATGATACGATTTCTCGTTATCAAATTCCCCCATACTTAAACCTTTGCTTGTCTTCAAGCAAATAGTCATTCGAGAGGTCAGACAAGTTTTGTTAATCGCATATGCATGACATAACTTGGATTTTTAAAGTAATTTCGGGAAATCCTCGTTGGTTTGGCCAATACTTGAGTGAAACACTAAAGATACGCTAATGACATGAGCAATAAGCTTAGTCGTAGGCTTCCATTTCAAACGAGCTATCCAACAGTTCCGTTATAATTCATCCCAGAGTTCCTCGTATCTATTTCACCCGGTTTCATTCTGGCGCAATCACATTAAGCCCTTTGTCTTAGCACGCACATAGTGGAGTAACCGGTTAGTGACTTTGATCCTTTTAACACGGGGTCTGGTACACGAATATGGCAACCCTACATATTTATCCAAATTGGAGGTTGTGGGGGATCGAGCCGTAGCACGCCCTACCGAGTCCAGAACCAGATACCTCTGAACCAACCAACAGTGGATTCCTTCACTATTTGCTCAACTCTTATATGTGACCGTATATTTTAGTGCACAAAATTTCTTTTCTTTTAGCAACGAGATAAGAAGGATATTTCAATGATCAGGCATCAAACACTTATATTCATCGATTCTCCACGTGGTTTGTGTCAAGACGGTGATGACTGCTAGTATAAACTACTAGGGGTTACTTTAGAACTAAAACTCCAGATATCAGTATAATGGTTATTGAAACGGATCGCGTAAGTAGGAAGTCTACGGTGTCATAACCGTATCGATCTTGTTATGTCGTTTTTGGCTTCCTCAACTGGGATTTCGTTAAAATAGGTATGTCGGGCTAATGCGAAGATAAAAATTTCCGGTATGGCTAAATAAAGCGAAGAATTTGAATCGAGACATATCATAAAAATTTACTAGTTAATAAAAGATGGAAAGGTACCTCTCCCACACCAAATCCGACATTGTCCTCAATGTTGCGGTATATAGGCGGGGAAGTACAATTACAAAAACAAACGGAAAGGAAATGAAACAGAAAAAAATAAACTACATAGAAAATAAAGAAAACTACTGGTGACCACGTCCTCTACTCCTGGTGCGAGAGCGTCTGGTAGGAGTGGCTTCTGTGTCAGTATCCTGGTAACCAAGGGTGCTGACGTCCAGCCTTAAGGCGTTGAGCTCTGACAAGGCCTCATTCAACCTCTCATGCATGCTCCGCTGTCCAGTCAAGATATGAGTGTTTTGAGCGCATAGATACTCATATTGCTCATGTTGTCTTCTTTCAAGCGCTGCGCTCATTTGATTTTGCATATGGATGGCGCGGAGGACCTCTTCAAGAGTAATAGGAGGTGGTGCAGATGAAGGTCCTGGGATGTCGTGGACGGGAGGAGCACTGTCCAACTCTTCTTGCATTTCGTCAGCGGGGGCATTAGGCTGGTCTTCATGAGTAGGAGCATGCCCCGCGGGTGCTGCAGGATCGAACAACCAGTTAGCTCAGTTTCGTGGATCGGTTTGGTCCCTGCATGGCAAAATGATGTTATGATAAACAGCGTTTTGGTTGGAATCTGCCATCCTCCCGCTCATAAATGAGATGTGCGGCTTTGCAGTGATCCAAGGTCAGCAAAGCCGGTGCCATATAAGGCATATTCGTGAGAGCAGTACCATAGTTCAGAGCTATGGCAAGTGAAGTGACCAGCCCTCTGAAATAAAAGGGTTTTCCGCCTCTAGCACAAATAGAGTGGATATGAGCCAGTAAGAACGGGGCGGTGTTGATCTTTTGCCCGGTGAATGCGCAATGCATAAAGAAAAGCTCCTTGGAGTTGAGCTTGTGGTTGTTGTCACGGGCAAAGATTGTGTTGCTGAGGATGCGGTGGAAATAGCGGATGGCCGGATTATGAATGTGGGTGGCATTGAGGTGGTCGTAGGATCCGGCACGGATATTCGTCATACTGTGCCATAAGTTGAAAGCTTCCTCACCAAAATTATCCGGCACCCGGAGATGGACATCTTCGTCAGAACAGAAGCCTAAAAGTCGTGCGATGTCGGATTGGGGCAGCTCGTGCTCTATGCCAAACATACGAAACTTGGCCAGGCCTGACAGTTGGTTCGTGGCACCTTGGAGAGTGATGTATACAAAGGAACTCAAAAACTCAAGGGTTAGAATTTCATAAACCGGTCGCGGTTCGCGGCACAGGTTCCATAAACCACACTTTGCAACAATTGTCGGACACTGTCAAGTATTCCCAAACTCCTCAACAGTCAAGATCAACATACCGTGTAGGTTGGAGACCGCGGCGTTGAAACTTCTGGAATTTGACCCGTTGGGTTTCGCCTTGTTCGCCAGATCTGAAAGTGAGAGCGGGAGCTTGTTGATTGTTGGCCATGGTGTTTGTAAAACGGATTGAAAAAGGTTTGGAATGAGAATGGGGTAGTGGGTAGATGGGGTTTTTAGTGTTAGAATTTTGGAAGTTTGAAAAAATGGAGTGGGTATGTTACCGTTATGTTGCAGCAATGGAGGTTTGTAGGTTTTGAAGACAAAGATGGAACGACTTCTGTAATAGTAGGTTCTGATATAATGCGCGCGTGACGGTCGTCACGAGGGTGTGACGGGCGTAACACGGTGAAACGCGTGTTACGCTCGTCATGAAGGTGTTACGAGCGTCATGCGTTCCATGTCATTAATGAGAAGACCGTTACACACATTTTTGTATTTTCAAATAGTTTATTATTATTATTATTATTTTTAAAATTCTAGTCATAATGAGCAGTAATAATATTTACCAACACAGGTCACATGATTAAATTTTTGCAGAAAATATAAACAGTAAATTAAAAAATAAAAAATATACTGAAAATGAAATAACATGAATGAAAATAAAATAATGGCAGTAGGGCAATAAAACTTGAAACTTGATAAATAATTGAAATTGCATTAATCCATAAAAATTGTTTGGAAATAATAATAACTTAAATAATAATAAAAATGATAAAATACTAGAACAAACTAGATTCCTCCCCCACACTAAAACTAAACAGTGACCTCACTGTATGTACAAATGAAAGAGAAGAACAAATCAAGATAACAACGACAATCTCTAGCCACGGGGAGTAGGGAACATATGATGGTGCATGAAATCTAGCTGGTCTGTCACCAAATCCATGAAAGCGATGAAATCCACTCGTAGAGATGTAAGCTCGCCCCGCATTTCAGTAATTTCTTCATGCAAAGAGTGTATGGTAACAGTAGGTGGAGGTGGTGGTGGTATCTCTGGAGCCTGGGTGGTGGTCTCAGTAGAAACTACTTGCTGCTCCCATGGATCGGGAAACTGGTGGTATCCCGATGGTGTTGCAGGATCTTTAGCATCGCGAGAGGTGTTGGGTACTTCATAAATGTCGACAGTGGAAGGAGACGAAGGCGGTGTAGGAGGATGGTGGAGGTCAAAAAGCCAGTTTGCTCTATTGTGGACACTAGTTATAGGGTTTGGGAGCATAAACTAGTGGACAATCTATTGATTAATTAACAGCTCGAATTCATCTGGCCCAAGATTCCCTATAAAACTAGTGTTGAAGCAAAATTCAATGTTCATTGGCTTGATTCCATAATGCGGTGCTGATCCTAACATAGGCCTTCGGAGTCCAATGACATTAGAGATCATAGTGACTAAACCACCCAACAGGATTGGTGCATTCGGAGTTTGTATAATACGTTCCATGTTAGCTAGCATATAAGCGGCACCGTTTACTGGACGGCTCTGAGAAGCACAGTACATAATGAAGAGCTCATCACGTGACACTGATGTAACATTTTGCTCTTTACCAAAAAGGGTATGGGCGATGATCTTATGAAAGTACCTGATAGCCGGGTTGTGGATGGACTCAGAATAAAGGTCAGATGGCTCTGGATGGTTATTGCCAGCAATGCTGCCCCAGAAAAAATCAAGGTCAGAATCAAGGAATAGGTCCTCCTGGGTCATAGTAATAACATCAGAGCCATAAGGGAATCCTAATAGGTTGGCAAACTCCCTATGGTTATAGCGGTAGTCCATGTCAAACAGTCTGAAAGTGATCAACCCACGGTTGAACCCTAACCCATGATTTGGAAGGTAGCTCAATGTGCTCAGGAATTCAAGGGTCAGCTTCCTGTAGGTACAATATCGTCTCCGAATAGGAGCAGTGTCCCAGCCTATTTGGTGTAGCAGATACATGACACTCTCACGTATGCCCAAAGCAGTCATAGCGTGGTCATCAGCATAAATTGTAGGACACATCTCACGCTCAGCCAGATCCTCAAAGCGTCTTCTTTGGTGCCTGCTTCTCAAGGTGATATTCATGTAGTTTACTCGTGCCATGGAGCTAAATATGAAAGCTAAAGAATTACCCCTGAAAATATTTAATAAATGTTTGAAAAACTAAGTTAGTATTTTTAGGTTAAAAATGCCGAAGTTAAATCAAAAAGAAAAAGAGAGTTTAAAGGAAAAATAAAAATAGAAGAAAAAGAAAATAAAAAGGAGTAAGAGATGCAACATGAAAGTTTTGAAGATTAAGAAAAAGAAAAGAAAAATAAAAACATATTAAAATAATAAAAAATAATTAAAAGAAAACATGGGTTGCCTCCCATGAAGCGCCTTTGTTTTATGTCGATGGCTCGACAGATAGTACCTATTCAGTTAGGTAACGGGGTAGGTGGCTCACTTAACTGAAGATAAGCCGAATAGTTGAGATTTCCGACCTTAAAGTAGTGCTTTAAGCGCTGGCCATTGACTATGAATGGTTCGATAGAATTTCCTTTAATTTCTGTCGCACCACTTGGGAAAACTTTATTAATTTCGAATGGTCCTGACCATATGGAATGTAATTTTCCCGGGAAAAGTTTCAGTCTAGAGTTGAATAGGAGTACGATGTCTCCTTCCTTAAATTCTTTCCGCGAGATACGCTTATCGTTCCATTTTTTGTTCTTTCCTTATAAATTCTAGCATTTTCATAAGCGTCTAAACGCAATTCTTCTAATTCATGGATATCTAATATTCGTTTCTCGCCAGCAATCTTGTAATTTAAGTTAAGGGTTTTAATTGCCCAATAAGCTTTATATTCTAATTCTATTGGCAAATGACAAGATTTTCCATAAACTAATTTAAACGGCGTTGTTCCGATAGGGGTTTTAAAAGCTGTCCTATATGCCCAAAGAGCATCATTTAGCTTGGAGGACCAATCTTTTCTGGATGTGGCTACGGTTTTCTCAAGGATTTGTTTAATTTCCCTATTTGACACTTCCACTTGTCCACTCGTTTGAGGATGGTATGGTGTGGCTATGCGATGTTTAACGCCATATTTTGAAAGTAATTTTTTCGAAAATCCTAGAGATAAAATAGGAACCGCCATCACTGATTACTAGTCTTGGTACACCGAATCGTGGGAAGATAACATGCTTGAATAGTTTAAGTACCACTCATGTATCGTTTGTGGGTGCAGCGATGGCTTCAATCCATTTTGATACGTAGTCAACAGCTACCAATATGTACTTATTTCAAAAAGATGCGGGGAATGGTCCCATGAAATCAATACCCCACACATCGAAAATTTCTACTTCGAGAATCGCTTTTTGCGGCATTTCGTCACGCCTAGATATATTTCCTGTGCGCTGACATCTATCACAGTTCATAATTGCTATGTGGACGTCTTTCCATAAAGTAGGCCAAAAGAAGCCAGCTTGAAGTATTTTTGCACAAGTTTTCGATGTACTAGCATGTCCACCATAAGGGGCGGAATGGCAATGGGAAATGACGTCGTCTATTTCATCGTTAGGAACAAAGCGACGGTAGATACCATTGGCGCCTCTTTTAAAGAGTAAAGGTTCATCCCAAAAGTAGTGTTTAAGATCATGAAAGAATTTCTTCCGCTGTTGGTACGTTAAATCGGGTGGTAAAACACCGGCGGCTAGATAGTTGACGAAATCAGCGTACCATGGTAATGTGGTGTTGGTACAAATGGATTTTACTACCGCACTTGTTAAAGGTTCATTGTGTTGATCTAAATCGTCGGTAGGAGCTATCTCTAGTTTAGCAATAAGGCGTTCATAAGGGAAATCTTCGTTTATGGGAACACTCTCGGTTTGGATTCCATCTAATCTTGATAAATGGTCTGCTACCACGTTTTCAGTCCCTCTTTTGTCTTTGATTTCCAAGTCAAACTCTTGTAGGAATAAGCTCCATCTAAGTAGTCGCGGTTTGGCGTCTTTCTTACTTAGCAAGTATCGGATCGCAGCATGATCCGTGTAAATAATGATTTTGGCGCCCACTAAGTAGGAACCAAATTTATCCAATGCGAATACAACAGCCAAGAGTTTCTTCTCCGTAGTGGCATAATTCATTTGTGCGGGATCGAGTGTTCTGCTTGCGTAGTAGATAACGTGAAGCTTTTTATCTTTGCGTTGTCCTAGGACTGCGCCTACAGCAAAATCGCTCGCATCGCACATTATTTCAAATGGTAGGTTCCAATCAGGAGGTTGCATATTAGGTGTTGAAATTAGGGCTTCCTTAAGCGTCTCAAATGCGTTTAAGCATTTATCATCGAAAATAAACTCGACTTCTTTCATTAATAATTCAGTTAGCGGCTTAGTGATTTTAGAGAAATCTTTTATAAAACGTCGGTAAAAACCAGCGTGTCCTAGAAAACTTCTTATTTCTCTAACTGTTTTGGGTGGTTGAAGGTTTTTGATAATCTCAATTTTTGCTTTGTCGACTTCAATCCCTCTGTTTGATACAATATGACCTAACACAATTCCTTGTCTCACCATGAAGTGACATTTTTCCCAATTGAGCACTAGGTTGACATTGACACAGCGTTTCAGTACTAATTCAAGATTTGATAAACATCCGTCAAAGCTTTCTCCACAGACAGAAAAATCGTCCATGAATACTTCCATAATTCCATCTAAAAAGTCTGCGAAAATCGCCATCATGCATCGTTGGAAAGTTGCAGGTGCGTTACATAGTCCAAATGGCATTCTTCGGTATGCAAAGGTACCATAGGGGCATGTGAACGTGGTTTTATCTTGATCATCGGGATGAATGGGAATTTGGAAGAATCCTAAGTATCCGTCAAGATAGCAGAAATGGGAATGTTTGGCCAAGCGCTCGAGCATTTGATCAATGAATGGTAATGGGAAATGGTCCTTGCGCGTAACTTTGTTTAGTTTTCTGTAATTGATACATATTCTCCATCCTGTTTGGGTACGTTGTGCCACCGATTCGCCTTTTGTGTTTGTTATAACCGTAACACCTCCTTTCTTAGGTACTACGTGAACTGGACTGAGCCAGTTACTATCTAATATTGGGTATATGATGCCTGCCTCTAGTAGTTTCTGCACTTCTTTCTTAACGACTTCACTTAGGATATGATTTATTCGTATTTGATATTCTCTAGAAGTCTTGCAGTCTTCCTCCAACATAATGCGGTGCATACAGAGAGAAGGGCTTATTCCTTTTAGATCTGATATATTATAGCCTAACGCGGTTGGATACTCCCTTAACACACTAAGAAGTTTTTCGGTTTCGATCTTCCCTAAATTTGCATTGACTATAACTGGCCGTTCGAGTTCTTTATCTAAAAATTCATACCTAAGATCTTCAGGTAACGTTTTAAGTTCTATACCAGTTTTCTTATCAGTTGGGGTAGGATCGGGTGTTAAGGCGAAACATTCGCTTAGGTTGGCATCTAGATATTCTTGTTTCCGATCATCGTCCTTGAGGATAGTTGGTGTCAGAATTTTCAGCATCCCAGAATAGGTGTCTTCTTGGCTTTCTAGTTCTTTGACACATTCATCAATAATATCTAGGAGACAACATGAGTCATCTATAGCAGGGGCTTTGAAGAATTGGGAAAGAATGAATTCTACTTTTTCTTCTCCTACCTCGAAGGTAAGCTTTCCTTTCTTAACGTCAATGATGGCTCCTGCAGTAGCTAAAAATGGTCTTCCTAGTATGATGGGAATGTTTGAATCTTCCTTGATGTCCATTATTATAAAGTCAGTCGATATGTAAAATTGTCCTATTCGGACAGGAATGTTTTCTAGCATACCAACAGGGAATTTGACTAATCTGTCGGCTAGTTGTAGGGACATCTTGGTAGGTCTCATGTCACCTAGTTTGAGCTTCTCGCAGATAGATAAGGGCATTAGACTAACACTTGCTCCTAAATCGCATAGAGCTTTGTCTATGACAGATTTTCCAATTACACATGGTATGGAGAAACTACCAGGATCTTTTAGCTTTGGAGGCATATTATTTTGAATTATGGCGCTACATTCGGCGGTTAGCATAACGGTTTCGTTTTCAACGATTTTCTTCTTATTAGACAATATCTCTTTTAGGAATTTAGCATTTGACGACATTTGGGTTATAGCTTCTGTAAAACGGAATAGTAACGTTTAATTGTTTCAGAAGTTCTACAAATTTCTTAAATTGCCCCTCGTTCTTGGATTTTGCAAGTCTTTAAGGGTATGGAATTGGTGGTTTATATGGCGGTGGAGGTACGTAAGGTTTTTCTGAAACCTCTCTGTTCTCATTCGCGTCTTCCTCTACATTCTCAGATTAATCTTTCGACTCCTCTACTTCCTTTTCAGGTTTCTGATACATGGTCGGATTTTGGAGTCTAGGATCTACCGGTCCATCGAGGGCTGTCCCACTTCGTAATGTGATAGCATTAGCGTGTCCTTTAGGATTGGGTTGTGGCTGTCCAGGAAATGTACCAGCAGGTGCGGCAGAACTAGCTTAGTGTTGTGCTACTTGGGAGATTTGGGTTTCTAACATTTTATTGTGAGTTGCTAGGGCATCTACCTTATTTGCTAATAGCTTTAATTGTTCACCGATGTGAATGTTTTGATTGAGGAATTCTTTGTTTTGTTGAGCTTGATTAGCGATAAAATTTTCCATTAAGATTTCAAGGTTAGATTTCTTAGGAATGTTAGGAACATTAACAACGGGTTTTTGATAACCTGGAGGTACAACAGGTGCTTGGCCAGGTGCATATAAAGCGTTATTGCTCTTGTACGAGAAGTTAGGATGGTTCTTCCAACCAGGATTATAGGTATTAGCATAAGGATTACCTTGAGCGTAATTTACCTGATCAACTGATATTCCTTCTAAGATTTGACATTCGGTTCCAACATGACCAAGGACTCCACAAACTTCACAGTTTGGGGTAACTGCAGCCACGGTGGCTGCAGGAGGTAAGGTCAAGCTTTCTATCTTTTGGGTAAGAGCATCTACCTTAGAATTAACTTTATCTAGGCTACTAATCTCATACATCCCACCTTTGGTTTGAGTTTTCTCCACATATGTTCTTTCTCCTCCCCACTGATAGTGGTTTTGAGCCATATTTTCAATGAGTTGGTTAGCTTTGTCGTAAGGCTTGTCCATCAGTGTACCACTTGTGGCGGCATCTATAGAGAGTCTTGTGTTGTACAAGAGTCCATTATAAAACGTGTGGATGATTATCCATTTTTCTAGTCCGTGATGTGGGCACATTCGCATCATATCTTTGTAGCGTTCCCATGCATCGAATAGCGATTCAGTATCCTTCTGCCTAAACCCGTTGATTTGGGCTCTTAGTGCAGCAGTCTTGCTTGGGGGAAAGTATCGTGCTAAAAATACAATCTTAAGTCCTTCCCACGTAGTGACGAAATTTGACGGCAAGGATTGCAACCAAGCCCAAGCTCTATCTCTTAGCGAGAAAGGGAAAAGACGTAATCTTATAGCATCTTTACTGACACCATTTGCTATAACTGTGTCGGCAAATTGAACTAATTTTGTAAGATGTTCGTTTGGATCCTCGGTAGGATCTCCAGAGAATTGGCGTTGTTGGATAGCTGATATCAATGACGGTTTCAACTCAAAATCGTTTCGATTTATTGCTGGAGCAGCAATGCTGTTGTGGGGTTCTTGTTGTGATGGAGCTGCGTACTCCTTCAGTGGACGGGTCCTTTATTCTTCGGCCATGTCTACTTCTAGATTAGTTTCGGTTTCAGAGGAAGAATTAGAATTTGTTTCAGAATCAATCTTGATTTCGGGTTTGGGTAAAGGAATAGCGTGATTTAAACAGTAATCCCTGACTGGACGTCTTACGGAAAGGATGCGTTCAGGTTCGTCCGTCGATTTGTCAAGTGGTTCACCTTGTGAGCGAGTCCTTGGCATACAAATCGAAAAAGGGTTTCTGTTGCCTAGTCTAAACGCGCAACAGAAGAATCGTACTTAATTGACTAATCAGTCCCCGACAATGGTGCCAAAAACTTGATCGGGACTTTATAAGTCTATTGGGATACTAACTGCAAGTATACAATTTAGTCGTTCTAGTTTTAAATGATTATCAAACCCACAGAGACTGAGGATCAATCGCATACGATCTAATGCTACAATTGTTTAACTAAGCGATGAATATTTGGTTTTAGGGGGAATAGTTTAATTAAAAATAATAATAATAGCTATACCGGTATGTGATAGTCAGACTTCGGGAATTCGGTGAATCGCTTGGCCTATAAAGTATTTTGGTAAAAACGAATTGTTTAAAAACCTGAGACATACACTCTCGTGTTCATGAAATAAGTCATGCTACTAAACCTAGTGGATGCACTTTAAATTTAATAACACTTTTTGAAAACAATTTGAGTTTAATTAATTTGTTAAAACACTCTCATGTATTTAAAAATTAATGTTTCGTTACCACTATCTGGGTCGAACCCCAGCTCTCGCATGCAGGTTCTTGCCTTATTTAATTTCCCACTCTCGTGGCAAAATCGTGTTAATTATCCTCTCACTCCCGTGACACGGGTAGTTAAATTAAACATGGAAATTGGAAACCAGAAATTATTTGTAAATATTTTTGGCCAAGTTATCACTAAATTCTTTCGGTACTTAGGAGTCACATACCAGTACAATTACTTTATCCGGGCATAATATATTTAATAACTATGCAATTTAAAATATAATCCATAAAAATAAATGACATAACACAAGAATAAATAAATATCAATTGCATAAAAACCTGGAAATAATGTTGCTATGGTAATCTTGGATGTTACAAGTTCCTTGCAGCTCAATCGAAATCAATAATTGTGTTAATTCTTAGATGAAGAATTAACACTCTAAAACTAATGCTGAAAATAAAAATTATAGTACGTGTAGAAAAAGCTCAAAAGCAGGAAAATAGAATAATTGCAGGAAAATAGAAATTTGGTTATGGGAAAAATTTCTTCGACCCTCATCCCTTGAACTACCACATATATATATATATAGAAGAAAATATTGCAGTTGAGAAAATCTTGGAAAAGGCTTGAGTGGAGTAAAACCAGGATGCATGGTTACTGAGTGGAGGAAATATAGGAGAAGAGTTCAGCCCTCACGTTGCCCACGTCTCCACTAATTCATAACGTTGCCCATTACGCGCGTGACGTTCGTCACAAGGGGGTGACGGTCGTAATGCGCTTAAATAGCGCATTACGCTCGTCAATGATGTGTGACGAGTGTTCTTTCTAGTTGGGGAGGCGTTACGGTTGTCACAGGGTGTGACGGTCGTCACCGTTACAAAATCTGCAAACTTTGCAAATTTGGTTCCTTCTCTTCTGTTTCTTGTTTAGTTTCCTTCATGTGGACCTTTTTCATTGATTTGAGTTGACAAATGTTGTACCTGTGAAAAGACACAAAAACTCGGAATAATCGGGAGTTAGACGACTCAATGTATTATAAAAATCGGTAAAAAGCGTAGTAATTATATGATACGATTTCTCGTTATCAGCTGCACTGGTTGTTTTATATCTGAATGCTTTTCCAAATGATGTGATAACCTTGTGAGTCTTCAGGAAGCTGCTCTGGACTGCTAGAACTGAGTTGGACTGTACTGTAATGTTTTTGGTGTTTTGAAGATGGAGATTAATAGCAACACAGAAGCTGTTTTTGTGATGTTTTAGACCACCTTTGTATGTGATGAATTGTTTGGTTTAAAGGAAAGTTTGTATGGTGGAGCAATGGGTTGGGGTTCTGTTTTGAACAAGAACAAATTTGATTTTGAAAAATCAGTCAAGGTTAACAAGAATACTGTTTTTCTGCTCAATAAGACTCTCTATTCTCTCTCTCTCTCTCTCTGCCTCTTCCAAAATCCAACCCCTTTGTCTTATGAGACAGTCCTCTTTTTGTAGACCCCTTGACTCTGGTTTAGGGGGGAAAACTAATAAGTCATTTTGAATTGTTTTGGCATACTGCTTTGATACTTTCTGCACACAATTTTCTTTTGCCATTTTGGTGTAATTTTGGGGATGTCATGGTGCAGGCTTGAGCTGACTGCATAGAGCAATTTTTGACTGTATTGGACAGCATGCATACTTTGGATGTAGAAAGGCACAAGATTTCTTGCAGGGAAGCATGGTGTGTTGTGGCAATGTGATATCATATTTTCTTCAACTTTGGACAACATAGTTTGTAGCATGTCACAAATTTGGTCTTGTGCACATTATGTCAAAGGCAAAAATATTGTGACAAGGTTTTAATCAAGACATAGTTTTAGAAATTTGTAATTTTGCAAAATGTCACTTTGTAATAACTTGAATTACTTGCATCATCTTGAATTATTTGGAGTTGTAGTAAAATTCCATGAAGCAAATGAAATTAACAAAGTATAGAAAATACTTAGAAAAATCTCAAAGTCTTGCAAAGTTGAATATTTGATTCTCTTGACTTCTTAATGATCAAGCTTGATATTTTTGAATGTCTTGATGAAATTTGATTTTTGGGTTGTAATGTTGACGAAAAAATCAAAGTTTGACTTTCTAGTATGCAATTGACCATTTTGCCCTTGTGCCAATTTCAAGCCTAAATTGATGTATCGGTGCTGCAAACTTGACGTCTTAGAATATCTTGTGAGCAAATACTTGAAAAATGAGAGGACAAATTTTGGGGTACAACAACGAGCAACTTGGGCAATGAGGGAGAATTGGTGAGGAATGACTTGAAGTAATTAGTCAAGACTTGAAGATGAAGAAAGTTCCCTTGTAGCTTAGCATATTGTTAGGAATTTTAGTAACATCGCGAATCTTGTAATTTGAATTACGTGGTTTAGAAACTTGTAAAGCGCATTCCAATTCACTTGTAAATTTAAACAACGAATCCCGCTTTATTTTGTAAAATTCAAATAATGCAGTCTTGTTGTAATCCTTAATTCTTGATTCAATTTGAATTTGTTTCTAAGACTTGCAAAATTTGAATATTCTCTGACACAATTTAAATTACGAGCACGATTTGGATTTTTCTCAGTGGCCCATGAACTTAAAAATGCATCTTGAGGAAAGAATGAGACTTGAATCTTGATGAAATATGAAACCCCTATTTGTGTGATTTGAACATATGTCTTTCTTGGTAACTTGAACCTCAAGAAAATCCAACGCTTTTGTAATTTGTATTTCAAGTAAAACCAGAGCGTCTTATCTTTCAAACTTCAAATCAAATTCATTCAAAATGACATCGTCTGCCATGCCTGATTAGAATGGAACTTCGTTGCCAAACAAACATGTTTTGGAGAACATTTGTTAATCTTGTAGAATTAACCAACTTCAACAAACTGCGGTTAAGAACACTTAGAAATCAACTAAAGTCTTGCGATGATTCAAATTTTTTTAAAGTCTTCCAACACAATTTTTTTCGATCTTTGGGGATAAACTCATGTGCGACATCACTTATGACCATAAACAGGAATAATCGTCTCAAGGTCTTATAATTTGAAGAAATTACAATCCTTAGAAATCATACGACTGTTATTTGAAATTAGGTCAAACTTCACGATGCGACTTCTAACGCACTCGAATTTTGGTGATCTTCTACGCGTAATCAGTTCTTGATTTGTGAAGAGAAATTGGAGATAACATCAAGGAGAATCGTACTCAAGAAAAACCACTCAAAAATATTGAACGATGAAGAAGTTTACAAGCACTTGAACTTGTTCTCGCAAAAGGGTTGATTTTGGGGTTGCTGTAGTTGTTTTCAGTTATCTGGATCATTGATTGAGCAAACTTGCCATACGAGGTTTAAAAACTGGCTCAAACAAACTGGAAGAGATATAAAAACCCATGAAGACCAATTGAGACCTTGAAAACTCAACTTTCTTTGAGAAATGCAAAACCCTAATTGCTGATTTACTGCTTAGGGAGAGAATTCATCTAATGAAATTATGAGCCAAATTGAGTATCTGAGAAACCCTAGGATAGTATCTTGTATGAAAAATGGGAGTGCAAATTTTGGGGTACAACAACTGCCCCTGTTCAATCTTCTTAAACTTGAAAAGTGAGATCGACATGTTCATCGTTCGTAGCTTGAAAGTAGAAGATGATTGGACACTAGAGTGCCCAGAAATTTGCACTCGATGATGTATTGGTTGATTGTGTAGGGAATGGGCTTAAATATGCAATTTGGAGAAATGATGGAGAGTTGTTGGAGATGGGCTTATAGATGCCATCCAAAGGTGATTGTTGATAGAAATGGACTAAGTCTAAACTTGACTTTAACCGGAAAAGAAAATCAGAATAAACCTTTGGTTGATTTAAATTGAAACTAGCAGAAGTATTGAATGTTGTTTGACTAGAAAGAATCAGAGTAAATCTTGGAGTTATTTAAACTGAACCAAGAGAGGTCTTAGATTAACCTTGACTGGGAAGCATCAGAATAAATCTTGGTGTAATTTATCTGAACCAGAGAAAATTGTCTACCAGCAAGAATCTAGAGAAGAATCAAAACGAATCGTTGAGAGATTTATCTGAACCAGCAAGAATCTGGAGAAGAATCAGAATAAATTGTCGAGAGATTTATCTAAACCAGAGAAGAAAATTGCGGAAAAGAATCAGGATAAACCGTTGAGAGATTTAAACTGAACCGACAAGAGTCTGGAGAAGAATCAGAACAAATTGTTAAGAGATTTTTCTGAACCAACAAAAATCTGGAGAAGAATCAGAACAAATCGTTGAGAGACTTATCTAAAACAGAGAAAATATGGAGAAGAATAAGAATAAACCGTTGAGAGATTTATCTAAACTAGTAAAAATCTGGAGAAGAATCAGAATAAACTGTTGAGAAATTTATCTGAACCAGTAAAAATCTAGAGAAGAATCAGAATAAACCGTTGAGAGATTTATCTGAACCAGTAAGAATTTGGAGAAGAATCAAAATAAACCGTTGAGAGATTTATCTGAACTAGTAAAAATTTGGAGAAGAATCGGAATAAACCGTTGAGCGATTTATCTGAACCAATAAGAATCTGGAGAAGAATCAGAATAAACCGTTGAGAGATTTATCTGAACCAGTAAAAATCTGGAGAAGAATCAGAATAAACTATGGAGAGATTTAAACTAAACCAGCAAAAGTTCGAAGGAAATGTTTGCTATGCAGATGGTTGACCAGTTCTTTCTCGAGAATTGATCTGTAATTGACTTGTTAAAAATATCCGTCTGTCGAAAATTTGTGGATGATAATTTCCTATCTATTGATTGTTTCCTGAAAAGGCGAAGATTTAATTGTATGCAATGCTATTATGTATGCAATGCATGGTATGATGTTGTTTTCTAAAAATAAAGGAGATTGCACTGTATGTACTTGTGTTGTCAATGCTATGACGTATGAATGCAGATGTATGGACATAAAGATTGTTCATGCTGTCGTGTTGTTGGAGTCGGGGAAAATAAATCCCTGAGTACTGCTAGGAAAGAGGAGTGTAAGTCTCTATACTTTGTTGAAGTTGAAGCATTTGATGGATGAGTTTCCCTTTTGTTAGAGAAATAAACTCTATTGTGGAAGGGGGGACGCCGTGCATTGTATGATGCAGTGAGAGAACTGACTTGAGGTTTTGCGTTTGTATTCGCAAATGTCGCGGTTAGCAAGAGTCGCCACCGACTTTTCTTTTATCCAAAAGGAAAGGTGAAAAAGCACAGGAAAGACCTTTGAGATGTTTTCTTGAGTTCGGGGGGTAGATTATGAAAAGGGAATGTGCTAGCACCCTTTTCATCCATGGTTTTCCATGGGCTCTTAGTTACTTTCTTAGATCACTTGCTTTGGTTTGTTTGAAATGGTGTTTGATGTGGTTTTGAAAGTATTTTGTAAAAGAGGCCAATCGTTTAGGAAATCTTTGTAATGATTCTCGTTCGTAAGAATGTATACAAAGATGTTTATCTTTTGAAAATGTTTTCAATGTTTGTAAGATGTTTTTGAAATGTGTATGTGTTTGTTTTGAAAATAGCAAGGATTGTTTGTTTTGAAATAGATCAAGTAACTTAGAATCTATCTACCTACTCAAATGTCTTTCTCATGCATTTTCCATTCCTTTGACATTGTTGTTTTACCATTGAGTTGGTAAGAAACCCTATCTTTGGATGTAAACGGGACGGGCGTGGGTCATCGTATAGCCATGATAGCAATGTTGCAAAGTATATTATCATTTTTGAGGGACCAAGATCATTTTGTTTAGGCAACTTTTGAATAACATCATCGAGGGGCTATGATCTTATATTTGTTTTGTTTTGCTAAGATACTTCGCATGCGTAACATGGCCATTTTGTTTTAGGCAACCAAGTGGGAGAAACCCTAAGGGTGCTTGTGTGCAAAGTATATCATTTTTCATGCTTTTGATCTTACATTTAGGGTTTTCTATTTGTTTTGTTTCGTTCTTGTCATACAAACCCTAATTACTAATCATGGCATATAAAGCGATAAATTGCGTAATGTAAATATACTAAGCTATTACAACAATTTTATGGGAGGGGGAATACAAGTTTGAATGGGGATTTTCACAAATATAAAACTAAATACGTTATTACAACCAAATCGAACTTGCGCAAATTAAGGTAAATATAATACAATATTTAAAATGTAATACAATATGTATGTAAATGTAAAGATATTTTTGATGTCTTATTTTTTGTGTAAAAGAATATTTAAATCAAACCTAAAAAAATATAAGAAAATATTTAATTTTTGAAAGGGGTTAAACCCTAATTTTTATTTAAAAGAAAATAATGTTTCTATATTATTATTTTGTGCATTTTTTGTATAAAAAATAAATAATATTGTATATAAATATTACAAATTAAATATATGCAAAAAAAAGGTATTTGTAAGTATGAAATGTAAAATAAAAATATTAAGTATATTTAATTATATTTATGAGTTTATTAAGATAATAAATTATATTCTATCAAAATAAATTAATTTTTTTATGTGAGAAATAATAAAAAAAATAAAATAAAGGTGTAAAAATAATTAATTTATTTTTTAAGGATTTTTTATCATTAAAGAAAATAATTAAAAGTATTAAATATAAAAATGAAAAATAAAAATAAAATATTAAAGAGTTAGCAGAGGGTGTAATAGCAAATCAGTGGTAGTTGTTAGCAAAAACAAAAAAAGCCCAAGAAGCCAAAAAGCCCAAAACAAGCTTCATCCCTGTCCTGCATTCTCTTCCTCACGCCATGGCCGGTCAACCTGTAACTTCCTCATGCTTGCATAAAAATGAAAACTTATAACATGAAAAATGTAGCATTTGAACTCACAATTCCAACCATATAAATTATGTAATCTAACTATCAAAGATCAAAGAGAATTTTGAAATCCCTAAATCATGACCTAAAAGTTTCAGAGATTTCAAACTCCAAATTCTCTTAGCACAAGTAATATAAATGCAAGATAATGATATGTACGCCTTTGTTATGATGAGAACTACATTTTTCATTCACAGATCATGGCCTGAGGTTGCCTGTACAAAGAGATAGAGTTTGAAAAATTACCTCCTTCAGCTGGAATCGTGTATGGAAATGCAGGGACTTTAATGGAGGCCTGATGATTGTTTGAGCTTCCTTGAGCTTCCCTGAATCTATTTCAACTCTTACCTTGCTCTGAAAGTGGCTAGAACTCCCTGACCAAGTCCAAATGCAAGCTTCAAGGTTAACAATGGAAAATAGTGAAACAGAGGTTACATAACAGGGATGATGGTTTAGATTGACTAGGTATCAAGTATGTAATATGTTGGAATGGTCTAAAAACAAAACGCATGAGCCAAATGGATGTTGGATGTGTATATGCAGAAATTGTATGTTTGGACAGTTTTTTGATGTTTTTCAGTTTGGGAGAGTTTTAGGTCCTTGCCAAGCGTCTTATGTGTTGCATATTGTTTTCATATTAGTATAGAAATGATCTAAAGTCATCTCTCTATCAGCTGTACAAGCCCTAGCCTTTTTGCCACTTTTCTTGTACTTGAAGCAAATTGACAAGACAAAACTCTCATGCTTGTACCAGCTTGCTTTAGGGTTGGTATGAGTTTGTAAAAGTTGCTTGAGACCTGTGGTACTTGCTTGTATCAAGGGGATAGGTCCAATGCTCAAGATCACAAAGTTTGCAAAAGTTGCCCTTTATGAAAATGGCAATGGAACCTTTTTGCCATAAGTGGAATTATCAATTGGATAAAGGTTCAAAAGCATGGATAGAGGCTTTGTCAACTGAGTATGCATTTAATTAAGGAGTGTGTAGCAATTTTAGGACCTTTAAAGCATGAAATAGCCATCATAGGTTTGATTTGCAACTTGGTTCTTCATGAAAATGGCTTGAACAAAAAGTGAGAAAATGCCAACTTCCTCTCTTCGATTCTCCCTACTCAAAAATGATCTTGGAGAGTTCTTGGACATTTTGGAAAGATTGAAATTTTCTCTATAATCCATCTTTGAAATGAATTTTGAGATACCTCTTGGAACTAGGTGAAAAATTGCCATGAAGTTGGGTCCAAAACCTGCCTAAATTAGGGCAAAATTTCACTAAGTTAAGAAGTTCATGACCAGGTATTCACAAATTTATAACTTGAGATCCAAGCATCTTTAGGGAAAATTTTGTGAAGAAAAGTTGTATATTTCATGGAGGTCTACAACTTTCATGTTGGGGACTTTCCTTGAATCAAAATGCATCATGGTGAAAAAGTGGTGTAAAGTTGAGAAAAAATAAGAAAATTTTTATACTTAGAAAAATTCTAAGTTATGAAAATTTTCAAATTCAAACCCTAATTTTCAAATTTGGTTTTCTTGATGAATAAGTTTCACATTTTGACATATCTTGATGAATTATGACCCTTGGCACTTGATTTTAACCAAAAAGTCAAAGTTTGACTTTTCAGTGTACAATTGACTTTTGATCTGTTGACTGCAAATTTCATCTGTCAATCCAATGAACTTGAGATGTTTTGAACCATGTAATTAAGTCAAGATGATGACATTGAATCCTTGAAATCATGCTTAAACTCAATTGGTCATTGGCTAAGTTAAAAATCAGAAATTGCCCTTTCTCAGTCAAAACCCTAATTTTGACCATTTTGCCCTTTTTGTGATTTGACCAAATTTCTTGAGGAATTGGGATCCAAACTTGACCAAATGACACATGTAAGTTTAAAATGTTGACGCGGATAAAAATTATGAAGTTTGACTGTAAATTGGCCATGGTTGACTTTTTCCCCAATACAACTGATTTTTAGGTCAAATGTCCAATTGACTGAGCAAAAGTGTGATCCAAGGCTTGAAACTTGACATGAGCAATCTTAGGGATCCATAATGATGTTTGAAAGTCACATGAAGCATTTATAGTCCAAAAATCCTTGTGCAAACACAAACCCTAATTTTGGGTTATCAGTGCAAGATGAGATGTCTTGAGCTGACCAAACCCTAATCTGGTCTTGAGTCCAAAGAGTATTGTGAGGAAAATCTTGATAAAATAAGAGGGCAAATTTTGGGGTAAAACAGCTGCCCCTTTTCAATCTTCTTAGACCTGAAGAGTTAGATTGGCAAGCTTGTCGTTCGTGACTTGAAGGTAAAAGATGATTGGACACTAGAGTGCCCGTAAATTTGCACTCGTCAAAATGTAGTTGAGGGAACGGGCTTAAAGATGCCTTTGGAGACGTGATAGAATCTTGTTGGAGATGGGCTTAAAGATGCCATCCAAGAATGTTTGTTGAACTGCAAGATGTAAATCGAAAGAATGAGTATCATAATGGTATCCGCGTTTGGAACGTATCTGAACTGTATCTGGAGACTGAATCTGTATGAGCGACAGAATAGCATCCGTGTCTGGAGCGTATCCGCACTGTATCCAAAGTATGAATGAATATCGGAATGGCATCCGCGTCTGGAGCGTATCCGAACTATATCTAAACTTGAATCTGAATGAGTAACAGAATGGCATCCGTGTCTGGAGCGTATCTGAACTGTATCTGAACTTGAATCTCAATAAGTAACAGAATGACATCCGTGTCTGGAGCGTATCTGAACTGTATCTGAAATATGAAACTGAATGGGTATCAGAATGACATCCGTGACTGGAGCGTATCTGAACCGTATCATGAAGGTTGAATCTGAATGAGTAACAGAATGGCGTCCGTGTCTGGGGCGTATCTGAATTGTATCATGATTGCACATTGTTTAATGGTAGCTTGTTAATCTTATCCTGAAAAGGGTAAAATGTTAGCTGGAACACAAAATTATGTTGCATGAGATGTATGATGCAACATCAATGTTTATGATATGTGGATGTAATGCATGCGCATGTAAGCTGATTTGTTGTATTGCCGAGGAAAATAAATCCTTGACTGTTGTTGAGGATATGTGGATTCTTCATGTCTTGAAGTTAGAGTATTTGACAAAAATTCTATTGTGAGTAATGCCATATACTGCTTGAGGAATCTGCTTGGGGAATCCAGAGAATTTTGATGACTTCTACTGGGAATTAATAATGGGAGTCTTCGTTCCGTTGGGGAGCAATGAAAACTCTGTGGGGAAAAAGCTTATTCCTGTTTGGGAAAAAGTTCAGGAGTTTCGATCGTCTACCCCTCTACCGGGGAGTTATCCTAGGTTGGGGAGAAATAGAAGTTAGCTGTTATCCGGCTAATTTTAAGGCTTCAAGACAACATGCTGGGGAACTTAGAGAAACTGGATGGTTTCCACTGGGGATTAATAGTTTGAAGTTTCAGCTCCGCTGGGGATCTTAATGACGTACTGTAGGGATTGCTCATAAAATAGCCTAAAGACGTTTTCCTATTCTTTTGACCTGTCAGTAATTGTTCTTTTCCATTTTGTTTATTTGTAAACAGTAATTATGTTCAAATGCATATGTTCATTAATGAATCATTGGACGTTTTTGCAAATAAAACACAAGTGTAAAAGAAAAGGACAAATAGTTTTATGTACTTTAAAGAGATATCTTTGTATTCACTTTGAATAAGTATTTTGTACAAAAGAGACAGACATCCTAGTAAGAGGATGGTGTCATAAAAATAAGAAAAATTTATACAAAGAAAGATAGCTATGTGTGATAATCCCATGGGTTCCCATTCTGCTATAGCCTCCGTATCTCTGACTATCTTGTCTATTCGTTGCTTCGTCCGAAGATAATTGAATTGATCAGAAGTTCAGAGTTTGTCTGTGAAGGGATTGAAGTCGTCCTTAAAGTGATCCAACGAGACATAGTCATACGCTTTAATTCCCTAACTTTTGCCTGGACTGCCCTTTCGGGTTTTCAGTCCACCGGAAAACCCTTTTTTGCCCAAGTCTCCCTTTCAGGTTTTCAACTTGTCGGGTGTACATATTTTTTTATATTTTATCTCTAATTTTTGCCCGAACCTTTTGGTTCGCCGAGATGCCCTTGTTTTGCCTAGGTGTGTTAACCTAGAGGGTCTCTTATGCGTAGTATCTTTTGACTATGTCTGCGTTCGCAGGGTGTGGCAGGTCATCGATGTCCATGGTGGTTAAGATCATTGCCCCACCAGAAAAGATGTTCTTGATTACAAATGGTCCTTCATAGGTAGGAGTCCATTTTCCCCTGGGATCACTTTGTGGCAAGATGATGCGTTTGATCACTAGATCTCCAACTTGATATACATGGCGTTTGACTTTCTTGTTGAAAGCCTTGATCATCCGTTTTTGATACATCTGACCATGGCTGTGATACGGTGGGAGAACTGACTTGGGATTTTGCGTTTGTGTTTGCACTTGTTCGGTTTAGCAAGAGTCGCCACTGACTTTTTATTTTATCCTAAGGAAAGGCCAAAAAGCACATGAAAGACCTTTGAGATGTTTTCTTGGGTTCGGGGGGTAGATTATGAAAAGGGAAGGTGCTAGCACCCTTTTCATCCATGGTTATCCATGGGCTCTTAGTTACTTGTTTTAGATCACTTGCCTTTGCTTTTCACTTGTTTGAAATGGTGCTTTGTGTGTGTGGTTTTGAAAAGGTTTTGAAAAAGATGCCTTGTCTAGGAAACCTTTGTAATGATTCTTGTTTGAATATATACAAAGGTGTGTGTCTTTTTGAAAAGATATTTCAATGTTTTGAAAGTTGTTTTTGAAGTTGTGTTGTGGAGTGTGTTTTGAAAAAATGGCAAGGATGTTTTGCAAGATTTTTGATCAAGTAACTAAGAGTTTGTCTACCCTATTTTACTCAAAGATATTTCTTATGTTTTAACCCTTTTAACAGTGTTGTTTCACCATTGTGTTTGATGAACAACCTTGCGTTAGGATGTTAAACGGGACAGGCGCGGGTCATCGTATACAATCAATGAAGGCAACTTGTGAGACGCTCTAGCAATTTTGTAAGGGACGAGATCGTTTTATCGAAGGCAACATCGAGGGTCATCGAGGGACTACGATCTTTGTTTATCAAAGGGACATTTGCTAGAGTGTCTCATACTCGAGGACATGATTGCATTTTCCGAGGCAACAAGCGAGGTTACCCTAGAGGTGCAAGTGTGAATTGTGTATTGATTATCATGCATTTATCTTGTATTAGGTCATCTAGCGATTGATTTTGAATGTTCGCATACAAACCCTAATTACTATACAGTATATGGAGAGCGATAAATTGCGGGAATTTAAAGTCTAAGTTATTACAAATAAGTATCCGGGGATGGGGGTACAAATGTTTACAAATGGGGATGAGTCTTATCAGAATAATAATATCTAAGTATTATGTTACAACCAAATCGAATCGTCGCATTCTCAATGTAAAAATATAACAAGGTATAAGAATCAAAGAGAATAAAAAGTATTGTGAGATGTATGTGGTTATTTACAAATGATCAAATAAAAATTTAACCTAGTTAAGATTAAGTATTATTATTATTTATTGTATTTTTGTCAATGTTTTTTAGAAACTTATATAAAAAGATTAATTAAATCAAGTATTCTTTTATATTTAAAATTTATTATATAAATATAAAAAAAATGTATCAAAAACAAACTTTAATTTATTATTTCTTTTTACTATTAACAAAACAATTTTTTTATAGAATAAATAGAAAGAAAAGTATTAATTTTTTTCTAAAAAAAAGTAAATTAATTAGTAAGAGAAAGTTTGAATATTAATTAAGAAGAAATGAAAGGGAAAGATGATGGGCCTTATGTTTTATGGTTTGGCCAAAATGAAAACAAGAATGAAGGAGAACAGGGGGGGGGGGTGCGTGCTAGAAAGCATTTGGGCTTAGGGGTTTTGTGGCTTGGGAAGAGGCCCATGATGTTTAAACAAGTTTGTTTAGGGTTTGTGCCTCACGTTTTTAGAACTAGGGTTTGCTTTGTATAGCGGCGCCGCTCCTTCTCTCGTCTTCTTCGTTCTCTCTTCATCGTTCTCAAACATGGATAACTGATTATTCCTTCACCCTTCCAGCCACCAGAGCGCCACCCTCTCTCGCTCTTTCATCCTCTCACAGTGGCCCATGGCGGTTTTTTTGAACGATATTAATCATTATCTTTTGCCTTAGGGTTTTTTACAGTTTGCTCATTTGTTTGTTTCTTGCATGCTCGTTTTGATTTATGGTTTTGATGTTTGATGCGTAGTAAAAAGGTTGAGAGAAAATTTACCTTGGACGTTTCACTTCTGAAGAGTGAGAGAAGGAGAGGGCTTGGACTGGTGGCGCTCTCAGGTGGCCAAGGTGGAGGAGATGACGACAACGCTTATCTGGTACTTTGTATCTTTAACTTCTTTTTGAGTTGTTTAAGGATGATATTACTCTGAAAACTATGCTTCTGGAATGTTTTTGCTTCCAAGATTCTTCCTCTTCTTTGCTGAATATCTTTGATGATGATGAATTCTGAATCTTTTACCGCTTCTGAATCTCTCTTCTTCTTTGCTATGAGAGTGCTGCTGAAACTAGCTCACGTTAGAACTATTTTCTTAAAGTTTGATGAGGAACTCCGTTCTGAAAACTGTTTGCTTCTAAACTCTTCCTCTCTTTATGGACCCTGATATTCTGATGATGAATTTGTTCTGAGGATGCTTGAACATTTGTTTCTGAAACTTGTTTGTTATTTTGCTTTTACAATCTTCCCTTCTTCTTTGGGTGCTGGATATTTTATCAGTGATGGTTGTATCCTGAGATTGACTGTTGTTGTTTTGATGTTTGGATGTTTAGGCAGTTTTTCTATGTTTGGTGAGGCAGGCTTTCTGTTTGATAGTTTGCTTCTGGTGTTTGGAGACAGATTTGAGACTTTTGTTAAGCTTGCTTGTTTTTTTTGTTGGAAGCAGGTTTGATATTTTGTGAGGCCTGTTTGAATGGTTTGTGAGGCAGGTTTTGACAGGCTTGCTGTTTATTTTGAGGCAGGCTTGTGTTAGTTTGCTAGTTTGGATGCAGTTTTGCAGGTTTGGGCCTTTTGAACAGGTTTAGCAGTTTGAAGGTTTTGAAAGCAGGCTTTGCAGGTGGTTGAGTTTTGAGGCAGGTTTTAGCCTTTTGTTGAGCTTGCTTGTTTTTGTTGGAAGCAGGCTTTAGTTGGAGGCAGACTTGCTTCTGTAGGTTTGACTAGGTTATGCAGGTTACAGGCAGTTTTGCTTGATGTTTGTGTTTTCAAGCAGTTTTGCAAGTTATACAGGCAGGTTGCAGGTTTGATAACTTGTGTTTGTGATTTTGCAACTTGAATTGAGTTTCAGTTTTGTGGCTCCCTCCTTCCTTGAACTGTTAGCCTGTTATATTTATCTTCTTTCTTACTGCTTTGTACAGCCTGCCAAACTGCAAAACCTTCTTATGGTTTTCTCTTTCTCTCTCCATAAAGCATTTTTAAATTGCTTAATGTATTTTTTTATTCTAAAAAGCTTGTTTTGGCCAGAATATGATGAGATGTTTTTGACAAGCCTGCTTGCTTGTATCTTGGTTTATCTCTGCATTGTACTTGCTTTCCATATTTTCTGCATTTAGGCTTTTTGACAGTTTTGTGTACTTTGACAGCTTTGGTGACAGTTTTGCAACTTAGTTTGCTTTTCTGTTTTGACAGTTAGTTTGCATTTTGAAACTCAGTTTGGCAGTTCAGTTTGACATTGTGTGCAACCTTGTGCCTTCTTTGTGTGCAGCCTTGTGCCTTGTATCCTTGCATTTAATTGATGCTTTGCAAATTATTTTACTTTCCTCTTTGTGAACCAAGAAGAGAAATCTTCTTGTGATTTGCAAAGAGGACAAGTAAAACATGATGAAACCAAAAACAATCTGATTCCGGCCAAAAGCTTTAATGATGACTTTATATTTATCTGCTTGAAAATGTTTTTTCAGTTTAACTGCACTGATTTCTTTTTCTGTCTTTGCAGGTAAATACCAGTTGGATAATGGAAGAAGCAGTAGAAGATAGAAGATTTCAAGAGACTTAGGCTTTAGATTTATTTTATTTTTGTTTATTGTAATAAATATTATTGTAAACACTGTAAATAAATTTACAATATTCGAATAACATTTGTAACAATATCTAAAATAAATAAAAAGTCTTTGTCAACTAAGAATTCTTTACTGTCAAATATTTCCTTCTTTCCTTTGCACTGTCTATTTAATTATTTAAATCTCTTAAATTAAAACAACTGGAAATGCATCCCAATAATTTTAACTCAGATAAAATTAATAATCAACAAACTTTGCAGTCTCGCAACCTTGCATTAACCATAATACGCCCATCATTCCAATTAATCATATGCTTTGTACAGTTAAACAAACAAGCATCCATACGCTTTTCACGTCACTGATCAAACCAATGCTTCAAAGTTTCAATCAAAAGCCTCAGTTCCTATCACAAATATTTAGATTTCGAGAAATAACCGCTAATCTGGAACAAGCGTAAAAATAATGTAACAGTCAATTGAATTATTGTGGATTCAATTTCTTCTGAGAAAAACGAGTGAAAAACCCTAATTCCAGATTTATCGTCAAAGAAAAGTCTGCTTGATCAATTCCTGAGCCAAACTCAACAAAATCAATAGAAACCCTAATTCTGGATAGACTGATAAGAAAAGTCTGTTTGACTGATTCTTGAGCCAATCTCAATAAAATCAAAGGAAACCCTAATTCTGGACTTGTTGTCAAAGAAAAGTCTGTTTGATCAATTCAAAATCAATGGAAACCCTAATTCTGGATTGACTGATAAAGAAAAGTCTATTTGACCGATTCTTGAGCCAATCTGAAAAATCAAGGAAAACCCCGAAGTTGTGATTTCTTGTGAAAAAGGGAGGGCAAATTTTGGGGTACAACAGTTGCCCCTGTTCAATCTTCTTGAACCTGAAGAGTTAGATTGGCAATTTTGCCGTTCGCGACTCGAAGGTAAAAGATGATTGGACACTAGAGTGCCCAAAAATTTGCACTCGTCAAAGCAAAGTTGAGGGAATGAGCTTAAAGATGCCATTTGGAGATGTGACAGACTCTTGTCGGAGATGGGATTAAAGATGCCATCCAAGAATGTTTGTTGAACTGTATGTCGTAGGTGAGTGGGTGAGTATCAGAAAGGTATCCATGTTTGGAACATCTCTGAGCTGGGGGTCTGAATAGGCAATAGATTGACATCTATGTTGGGAAGCATCTGTAAACTGTTTTCAGAAGTTGAGTCCGAACAAGCGATAGATTAACATCCGTGTTTGGAGAATCTGTAAACTGTTTTCAGAAGTTGAGAAGTATGAGTAGCAGAATGACTTCCGTGTTTGGAGTGTATCTGAGACTGTAACTGTATTGGAATTTTGAATAAATATCAGAATGACTGCTGTGTCTGGAGTGTATCTGTATTGTATCTGAATTTGAGATCTGTATGAGTAGCAGAATGACTTCCGTGTTTGGAGTGTATCTGAGACTGTAACTGGGATCTGAATAAGTGACAGAATGACTTCCGTGGCGATTGCAATGGGGAGAATCAAGCTGCTGGTGTAAGGTACAGAATGGCATCCGTGTCTGGAGCGTATCTGAACTGGTGGTTGATAGTTGAATCTGAATGAGAGATAGAATGACCGCCGTGTCTAGAGCGTATCTAGTCTGTATCGGGTTGCTGAAGTCTGAATGAGTATTAGAATGACCGTCGTGTCTGGGGTGTATCTGTACTGTATCTGGTTGCTGAAGTCTGAATGAGTACTAGAATGACTGCCGTGTCAGGGGTGTATCTGTACTGTATCTGAATAATTGTTAACGATAGCCTTTTAATCTTATCCTGAAAAGGGTAAAATGTTAGCCAAAACATAAAGTCATGTTGCATGATATGTATGATGCAGTGAACTGTTACTTCATCAATGTTTATGATATGGATGTAATGGATGCGCATGTAAGCTGAGTAGCTGTCTTGCTGAGGAAAATAAATCCTGGATAATGAAATCTTTGACTGCTACCGGGGAAAGTAAATCCTTGACTGCTGCTGGGGATTGAAAATCCTTTGATCGTTGAAAATGAGAAGTCTTGGGACCACTGTTGGGGAAATCAGGAGTTTGGATTGTATGCCAATCTAGTGGGGATTCCTGTTTTGAGGAGATCTTCACTGGGGAATATCTGAATACTCTGTGAGGTACTGAGAATGAGAGTCTTCATTCTGCTTGGGGAATAAGAATTCTGTGGGGAATAGCCATACTGTTGAAAAGTAGCTATCCTGTCGGAGAGTAAAACTCAGGATTCTGGAAAAAGCTTATTCTTGTCTAGAAGAAGTTCAGGTTTAGGTTGTATGCCACTTTAAGGATGAGAATCTTCATTTAATCTACTGGAGAAGCCAAAATGAGAATCTTCATTCAGGTCTTGGGGCAGAAGGTTGGGTGTATGCCAATCTCTTGAGGTTTCAAGGATGAGAATCTTCATTCTTGAGAGAAACAGATTTTTAGGAGCTTCAGTTGTCCGTTATTCTGTTGGTGGATATCAGGATCTTGGGAGTATACCAATCTCTTGAGGTTTAAAGGATGAGAATCTTCATTCTTGAGAGAAACATATTTTTAGGAGCTTCAGTTGTCCGTTATTCTGTTGGTGGATATCAGGAGCTTGAGAGTATACCAATCTCTTAATGTTTTAAGGATGAGAACCTTCATTCTGTTAAGGGTCGGGAGGTTGGGAGTATACCAATCTCTTGAGGTTTTAAGGATGAGGATCTTCCTTCTTGAGAGAAACAGATTTTTAGGAGCTTCAATTGTCCGTTATTCTGTTGGTGGATATCAGGAGCTTGGGAGTATACCAATCTCTTAATGTTTTAAGGATGAGAACCTTCATTCTGTTAAGGGTCAGGAGGTTGGGAGTATACCAATCTCTTAAGGTTTTAAGGATGAGGATCTTCCTTCTTGAGAGAAACAGATTTTTAGGAGCTTCAGTTGTCCGTTATTCTGTTGGTGGATGTAACTTCCAACAGGTGATGAAGGAAATTTTTAACGACTGTGAATTCCAACAGGTGATGAAGGAAATTTTGAACGATCGTTCAATTTGAAATGTAATTTGTTTTGGAGAATAAGTCCTTGATAAATGTTGGGGAAATAAACCCATGACTGCTGGTCTGCTAGAGAGGTGATAACCTTCTCGAGGACACTTGAATTTCTTTTCAGAAAGATTTCGGAGAGGTTCATCACTGCCCCTAGTATCAGATGTTTGTGGTATTGCCAAGAAACTTGGACTGCACGTAACCCTTTGTTGAGATTGACGTTCAAATGCCCCAAGTGATGGTGAGGGAGACTTGCCCCAGGTTATCTTGCAATTGAGAGATTTCTTGAAATCTTGACTGGACTGCCCCAGGTTCACTGAGCTTTGAAAGATTTGTTGAAATCTTGACTGGACTGCCCCAGGTTAACTGAACTTTGAAAGATTTGTTGAAATCTTGACTGTACTGCCCCAGGTTTACTGGACAACACCATATCAGATCCCCTTTTGTTGATAGGAGATTTTTGTAACGGAAGTGTCATCCCACTTGAAGTGATTTTATTCACCGAGAGAGTTTTCGTTCCTCCGAACATTCATTGTTGTGAATTTCTTCGCCGTCAAACAAATAAATAGGTGCAAACAACGATATTCAAATAATGCAAAGTTTATGCTTGTCTCGAAGTTTTGAAAAATGCGTTTTTTAGCAGAAAACTTTTTATAAGACAAATCCAACACAAGATTTTAGAGCAAAGCCTTATAGGAGTCAGGATACCTTTTGTAACAGTATGCTTCCGAAGTAACCCATGCTTCAATTAGGACTTTCGAAGGGTTGTAACGTGGCTTGGTTCACGGTTTAAGAAACAAAGGATGAAGGCTCAAAGTAAATTTGTACCCACCCGCTCTTCGTGATGTTCTTCAATCCTAAACTCAGTTAAATGTGCGTCAAACTCTATTCGAGTTTGGAACGACATTTTGGTGATGGCCCACACAAGTTGAATTTTATGGAAGGCAGTCATCATTTCTTGCAACATTTTTCATGTTGTTGAGGCTTTGTAATGACCTTTTTCTTTTGGTTTATTATCCCTAACTTTTGCCTGACTGTTCTAGTTTTTGAGATTACAGTCAGCGGGATGCCCCATCTTTCTTAAGCCTCATTTGTAGGTTTTGGCTCAGTGGGCTTTTCTCTTTTGAGAGGTAATGACTGCCTATGAGATAAGGAACCATCACTGTCTTTTGATTCCAAAGGAATGTTTTTTGATGTCATTCGTTGTATTATGAACTGAGAGTTTGTGATTTCAATGTGCATCTTTTGAATTAACTGAGTGACTACCCTGCCCCAGGTTTAAATCAAAGGTTTCGATCTGTGTTTAAAAAACAGAAAACTCCTACTTCTTTGGCTCGAAGGGGGTTGACTAGGGATTATCTTCCTTATAACTCTAGTTTTTAGGGTTTGAAAGAAACGCCTATACATCGTCAGCAAGGTCTGTCCAAAAGCATACTGTATGAGATTATGGCACTGTTTCGTCATCCTCCCTCTAAAGGCTTGTAGCTTTTTATCAAGAGTTAAATATCATAAAGAAATTAGGAAGCATAAGAATAGTGAAAACAAATGGATGAATTCAAGACAAACATATGCAATGCATTAATGAAACAGATTTTGACATCAACAGATAATTGTTTGAGTAACAAAAGATATTACAACTTGAAAATCCAAATGGAACAAAAGTCTCTCAGTTCGAGCTTTGTCATTTCAGGTGGAGAACCCTTAGAGGAAGATTTTCATCTCACCATCCGGCATGAATTCCAGCACTCCTTCGTCAATCAAGTCTTGGATCTTGTTTTTCAAAGCCCAACAGTCATCGGTGTCATGTCCAGGACTATGGGAGTGGTATACACAAAATGCGTCGGGGTGGTAGCTAGGAGTAGAGGTATTGGGTTTCCGAATAGGATCCCTTAAAGTAAGCAGATTGACCTCCAACAAGCGTTTCAGTATTAGAGATGATGGTATGTCAGTCTCAGAGAAATGTCTTCCAGACGTATTTTTCTTACGCCGATTACCCTGTTGACGCTGACGAGGTTATTGCTGGGCTTGTGACCCTAAAGCAAGTTGGGGAGCTTTTCCCTTGTCTTCTTGTCTCAAAGAAGGTTGAATGATGACTTGATCTTCAACCCTAGTTGTTTGCCCCACTTGGTTATCTCAAAGCAGTTTGTTGACGAGAACCCTGAGCTCCTCTTGTCTTTGAGCCAAGTCTTAAATGAAAGCCATCTGGCCCACCAGTTGTCCCATCATCTGGATCTTCATTGTTGCCAGCTCAATCTGTAGCTCTTCCAATTGATCATTCCTGACACCGCCTGAATTCCCTAGGACCATGCCCCTTGTGAGGAGAGCTTTCACTTCTTCTTGCCCTTGGGACAGGTTCAAGAACATTTCTTGAAGTTGAGCATTTTGATCCTGGATATCTTTGACAGTCCTTTCTAGAGCCATCCCTACTGAAATAAACAGTAGGAGAATAAGGAAACCTGAAAAGGAAAACCTGTTATGATACAATGCATGATATGTGGATGCATGTTTTCAAGGATCTCTCGGGGTAAACACAAGAAAATGTTAGAGGTCGAATCTTAATCAACATCTTTGATTGGGGAACTTTGTATCGGTGGATGTCTTTCCACGAGAATCAAGCTCACCATGTCAAGTGGGTCATAGCCCCCGATTCAAGTTGTTGCACTTGATCTTCGATGGCGTTTGTTTAGAGGAAAATGAAACCTCTTGCCCTTTGGTAGACGTCTGGTTCAACGTGCCCCTGCATTAAAAGACCGTCGAGATCCTTGAAATGGTTATTGAAAATGCTATGGTATGATGTTATGATGTTATGTACATGTATGCAGAGGTAGACAAGTGTATATACGAACAATCATATTCACACAAAGCAGACAAGTCCTTAGGTTTAGGCTTGCATGGGGTTTGTAGGTAATTACCCTCTTGAAGTTAGTTGGCTCAACCTGTCCTAAAATAGAAACCGGGTTCTAAGGAGCTCAATATCACTGAATTATTTTCTATGTTCATTGTTTCGGTTTAGCCACTTAACTGGAGACCAAAATATTCTAAGAAAACAATCCTCAATGAGTGTAGTATCGAGTATCTACCAACTTCGGACTGTACCAAAGTCAGTCATCTCACTACCCCTAAAAAGGCCAAGATGGTCAAGTAAGGTTCTAAGAGTTCGTTAGTGCTTCATGACATCACTCAGCGGCCCCGTATTCTCTTTAATTAACTCAGAGGCTACCGGTACCCACAAATATGTCACACTAACGTAGCTACTGCTTCAACCATGTCAGTATACCCCTCACAGTTCCCTCACAATTCATTGCTACTTACCTAAAAGGTGCCCCCAAATCCGGGTGTAGGATTTAAAACAAACCCAAACAAGGAACCCAAAAAGTAAAGCAATCAAATAAAACAAGATAAGCATGTAAAGGTGATCTAAAACCCTAAGGTAACCCCACTTTCAAAATAATTTCCCCAGCAGAGTCGCCAGTTCTGCGATACGGTGGGAGAACTGACTTGGGATTTTGCGTTTGTGTTCGCACTTGTTGGGTTTAGCAAGAGTCGCCACTGACTTTTTATTTTATCCTAAGGAAAGGCCAAAAAGCACAGGAAAGACCTTTGAGATGTTTTCTTGGGTTCGGGGGGTAGATTATGAAAAGGGAAGGTGCTAGCACCCTTTTCATCCATGGTTATCCATGGGCTCTTAGTTACTTGTTTTAGATCACTTGCCTTTGCTTTTCACTTGTTTGAAATGGTGCTTTTGTGTGTGGTTTTGAAAAGGTTTTGAAAAAGATGCCTTGTCTAGGCAACCTTTGTAATGATTCTTGTTTGAATATATACAAAGGTGTGTGTCTTTTTGAAAAGATATTTCAATGTTTTGAAAGTTGTTTTTGAAGTTGTGTTGTGGAGTGTGTTTTGAAAAAATGGCAAGGATGTTTTGCAAGATTTTTGATCAAGTAACTAAGAGTTTGTCTACCCTATTTTACTCAAAGATCTTTCTTATGTTTTAACCCTTTTAACAGTGTTGTTTCACCATTGTGTTTGATGAACAACCTTGCGTTAGGATGTTAAACGGGACAGGCGCGGGTCATCGTATACAATCAATTAAGGCAACTTGTGAGACGCTCTAGCAATTTTGTAAGGGACGAGATCATTTTATAGAAGGCAACATCGAGGGTCATCGAGGGACTACGATCTTTGTTTATCAAATGGACATTTGCTAGAGTGTCTCATACTCGAGGGACATGATTGCATTTTCCGAGGCAACAAGCGAGGTTACCCTAGAGGTGCAAGTGTGAATTGTGTATTGATTATCATGCATTTATCTTGTATTAGGTCATCTAGCGATTGATTTTGAATCTTCGCATACAAACCCTAATTACTATACAGTATATGGAAAGCGATAAATTGCGGGAATTTAAAGTCTAAATTATTACAAATAAGTATCCGGGGACGGGGTACAAATGTTTACAAATGGGGATGAGTCTTATCAGAATAATAATATCCAAGTATTATGTTACAACCAAATATAATCGTCGCATTCTCAATGTAAAAATATAACAAGGCATAAGAATCAAAGAGAATCAAAAGTATTGTGAGATGTATGTGGTTATTTACAAATGATCAAATAAAAATTTAACCTAGTTAAGATTAAGTATTATTATTATTTATTGTATTTTTGTCAATGTTTTTTAGAAACTTATATAAAAAGATTAATTAAATCAAGTATTCTTTTATATTTAAAATTTATTATATAAATATAAAAAAAATGTATAAAAAACAAACTTTAATTTATTATTTCTTTTTACTATTAACAAAATAATTTTTTTTAGAATAAATAGAAAGAAAAGTATTAATTTTTTTCTAAAAAAAAGTAAATTAATTAGTAAGAGAAAGTTTGAATATTAATTAAGAAGAAATGAAAGGGAAAGATGATGGGCCTTATGTTTTATGGTTTGGCCCAAATGAAAACAAGAATGAAGGAGAACAAGGGGGGGTGCACGCTAGAAAGCATTTGGGCTTAGGGGTTTTGTGGCTTGGGCAGAGGCCCATGATGTTTGAACAAGTTTGTTTAGGGTTTGTGCCTCACGTTTTCAGAACTAGGGTTTGCTTTGTACAGCGGCGCCGCTCCTTCTCTCGTCTTCTTCGTTCTCTCTTCATCGTTCTCAAACATGGATAACTGATTATTCCTTCACCCTTCCAGCCGCCAGAGCGCCACCCTCTCTCGCTCTTTCATCCTCTCACAGTGGCCCATGGCAGTTTTTTTAACGGTATTAATCATTATCTTTTGCCTTAGGGTTTTTTAGAGTTTGCTCATTTGTTTGTTTCTTGCATGCTCGTTTTGATTTATGGTTTTGATGTTTGATGCGTAGTAAAAAGGTTGAGAGCAAATTTACCTTGGATGTTTCGCTTCTAAAGAGTGAGAGAAGGAGAGGGCTTGGACTGGTGGCGCTCTCAGGTGGCCAAGGTGGAGGAGATGAGGACAACGCTTATCTGGTACTTTGTATCTTTAACTTCTTTTTGAGTTGTTTAATGATGATATTACACTGAAAAATATGCTTCTGGAATGTTTTTGCTTCCAAGATTCTTCCTCTTCTTTGCTGAATATCTTTGTTGATGATGAATTCTGAATCTTTTACCGCTTCTGAATCTCTCTTCTTCTTTGCTATGAGAGTGTTGCTGAAACTAGCTCACGTTAGAACTATTTTCTTAATGTTTGATGAGGAACTCCGTTCTGAAAACTGTTTGCTTCTAAACTCTTCCTCTCTTTATGGACCCTGATATTCTGATGATGAATTTGTTCTGAGAATGCTTGAACATTTGTTTCTGAAACTTGTTTGTTGTTTTGCTTTTATAATCTTCCCTTCTTCTTTGGGTGCTGGATATTTTATCAGTGATGGTTGTATCCTGAGATTGACTGTTGTTGTTTTGATGTTTGGATGTTTAGGCAGTTTTTCTATGTTTGGTGAGGCAGGCTTTCTGTTTGATAGTTTGCTTCTGGTGTTTGGAGACAGATTTGAGACTTTTGTTAAGCTTGCTTGTTTTTTTTGTTGGAAGCAGGTTTGATATTTTGTGAGGCCTGTTTGAATGGTTTGTGAGGCAGGTTTTGACAGGCTTGCTGTTTAGTTTGAGGCAGGCTTGTGTTAGTTTGCTAGTTTTGATGCAGTTTTGCAGGTTTGGGCCTTTTGAACAGGTTTAGTAGTTTGAAGGTTTTGAAAGCAGGCTTTGCAGGTGGTTGAGTTTTGAGGCAGGTTTTAGCCTTTTGTTGAGCTTGCTTGTTTTTGTTGGAAGCAGGCTTTAGTTGGAGGCATACTTGCTTCTGTAGGTTTGACTGGGTTATGCAGGTTACAGGCAGTTTTGCTTGATGCTTGTGTTTTCAAGCAGTTTTGCAAGTTATACAGGCAGGTTGCAGGTTTGATAACTTGTGTTTGTGATTTTGCAACTTGAATTGAGTTTCAGTTTTGTGGCTCCCTCCTTCCTTGAACTGTTAGCCTGTTATATTTATCTTCTTTCTTACTGCTTTGTACAGCCTGCTAAACTACAAAACCTTCTTCTGGTTTTCTCTTTCTCTCTCCATAAAGCATTTTTAAATTGCTTAATGTATTTTTTTATTCTGAAAAGCTTGTTTTGTCCAGAATATGATGAGATGTTTTTGACAAGCCTGCTTGCTTGTATCTTGGTTTATCTCTGCATTGTACTTGCTTTCCATATTTTCTGCATTTAGGATTTTTGACAGTTTTGTGTACTTTGATAGCTTTGGTGACAGTTTTGCAACTTAGTTTGCTTTTCTGTTTTGACAGTTAGTTTGCATTTTGAAACTCAGTTTGGCAGTTCAGTTTGACATTGTGTGCAGCCTTGTGCCTTCTTTGTGTGCAGCCTTGTGCCTTGTATCTTTGCATTTAATTGATGCTTTGCAAATTATTTTACTTTCCTCTTTGTGAACCAAGAAGAGAAATCTTCTTGTGATTTGCAAAGAGGACAAGTAAAACATGATGAAACCAAAAACAATCTGATTCCGGACAACAAGCTTTAATGATGACTTTATATTTATCTGCTTGAAAATGTTTTTTCAGTTTAACTGCACTGATTTCTTTTTCTGTCTTTGCAGGTAAATACCAGTCGGATAATGGAAGAAGCAGTAGAAGATAGAAGATTTCAAGAGACTTAAGCTTTAGATTTATTTTCTTTTTGTTTATTGTAATAAATATTATTGTAAACACTGTAAATAAATTTACAATATTCGAATAACATTTGTAACAATATCTGAAATAAATAAAAAGTCTTTGTCAACTAAGAATTCTTTACTGTCAAATATTTCCTTCTTTCCTTTGCACTGTCTATTTAATTATTTAAATCTCTTAAATTAAAACAACTGGAAATGCATCCCAATAATTTTAACTCAGATAAAATAAATAATCAACAAACTTTGCAGTCTCGCAACCTTGCATTAACCATAATACGCCCGACATTCCAATTAATCATATGCTTTGTACAGTTAAACAAACAAGCATCCATACACTTTTCACTTCACTGATCAAACCAATGCTTCAAAGTTTCAATCAAAAGCCTCAGTTCCTATCCCGGATATTTAGATTTTGAGAAATAACCGATAATCTGGAACAAGCGTAAAAATAATGTAACAGCCAATTGAATTATTGTGGATTCAATTTCTTCTGAGAAAAACGAGTGAAAAACCCTAATTCCAGATTTGTCGTCAAAGAAAAGTCTGCTTGATCAATTCCTGAGCCAAACTCAACAAAATCAATAGAAACCCTAATTCTAGATAGACTGATAAAAAAAGTCTGTTTGACCGATTCTTGAGCCAATCTCAACAAAATCAAAGGAAACCCTAATTCTGGACTTGTTGTCAAAGAAAAGTCTGTTTGATCAATTCAAAATCAATGGAAACCCTAATTTTGGATTGACTGATAAAGAAAAGTCTGTTTGACCGATTCTTGAGCCAATCTGAAAAATCAGGGAAAACCCCGAAGTTGTGATTTCTTGTGAAAAAGGGAGGGCAAATTTTGGGGTACAACAATGGCAAACAGTAGTAAGTCTCTTTTCATCAATTAAGTTCAGTTGATCAAGTTGGGTCTGGATCCAATCGTCTTCACTCAAACCTGCATCCTTCATAATTCTCAAAGAGGGGATTTGAACCTCAACAGGCAAGACAACCTCCATGCCATAAACTAAAGAATAGGGTGTTACCCTAGTCGATGTGTGAGCCGTGCTACAATAACCATGGAGAGAAAACGGTAGCATCTCATGCCAGTCTTTGTAGGTGACTGTCATCTTCTGTATGATCTTTTTAATGTTTTTATTAGCAGCTTCGACTGCACCATCCATCTTCGGCCGATAGGGGGATGAATTGTGATGTTGAATCTTGAACTGTTTGCACAAGGCGGTGATCATAGTATTCTTAAGGTTCGTACCATTATCAGTGATGATACTTTCTGGGATACCGTACCGGCAAATAAGATTCTGCTTGATGAAGCGGGCAACAACATTCTTAGTAACGGATGCGAAGGAAGCTGCTTCGACCTACTTTATGAAATAGTAAATGGCCACTAGAATGAAGCGGTGTCCATTGGAGGCTGTAGGCTTGATCTCCCCAATCATATCGATTCCCCACATAGCGAAGGGCCAAGGAGCTGTTAAGACATTTAGAGGAACCGGAGGCACGTGCACCTTGTCTGCATAGATTTGACACTTATGACAGGTCCAGGAGTGTTGATAGCAGTCTGCTTCCATGGTAGACCAATAATAGCCTGCTCGTAGGATTTTCTTCGCCATCGTATGCCCACTAGAGTGAGTGCCAAAGGTACCTTCATGTAATTCAGCCATAATCTTTTCAGCTTCAATCTTATCCACACAACGAAGCAGAATAGAATTATGATTACGTTTGTACAGGATGCCATTACTTAGGAAGAACTTAGCAGATAATCTACTTAGGAACTTTTTATCATTGATTGAAGCTCCTTCTGGATATTCTTGAGCCTCGAGATACCTTTTGACTTCATGAAACCAAGGCTGGTCCACTACTTCTTCAGTATTAATCTCGTGACAGTGTGCTGGTTCGTCCATTCGTTCAATGGTGATCTGGGGAGCCTCGTTATCCCAATTAAGTTTAAACATAGATGACAATGTGGCTAGAACATCTGCTAGCTGATTTTCTTCTCGCGGGAAATGCTCGAAGGTAATCTGCTCGAAATGTGGTAACAATGTCAAAACATGTTCTTTGTAAGGGATAAGGTTTGGATGCTTAGTGTCCCATTCTCCTTTGATCTGGCTGATGACCAAAGCTGAATTTCCAAATACAATTAAAGATTTGATCCCCAAGTCTATGGCAGCCTTGAGACCAAAGATGCATGCTTCGTATTCTACCATGTTGTTCGTACAATTGAAGCAAAGTCTGGTAGTAAAGGGAGTATGACACCCTTCTGGAGATATGAGTATAACACCGATACCATTACCAAGTGCATTGGATGCTCCATCAAAGAACAGGGTCCATCGGGATCCTTGTTCAGGTCCGTCATATGGCCTGATTTCTTCACAGTTGTCTAATGTCATGGACTGATAATCTTCTACAGCTTGATGGGCAAGATGATCAGATAGCACACTGCCCTTTATAGCTTTTTGGTTCGTGTACTGTATATCATATTCTGTTAGGATCATATGCCAACTAGCTATCCTCCCGGACAGAGCAGGCTTCTCAAAGATGTACTTTATCGGATCCATCTCAGATATCAGCAAAGTGGTATGAGTCATCATATACTATCTTAGCCGGCGAGCCGCCCATACCAGAGCACAACAAGTTTTCTTGAGCAGTGAATATCTGGTTTCATAGTCGGTAAACTTTTTGCTCAGGTAGTAAATAGCGTGCTCTTTTCGGCCAGACTCGTCATGCTTCCCCAATACACACCCCATTGAGTTCTCTAAAACGGTCAGATACATGATTAGTGGTCTTCCCTCGACTGGTGGCATCAATACAGGAGGCTCTTGTAAATACTCTTTGATTTTATCGAAAGCAATCTGACATTCATCATTCCATCTGACTACTTGATCTTTCTTCAATAGTTTGAAGATTGGTTCACAAGTAGATGTTAGGTGAGAAATGAATCTGGCAATATAGTTCAGGCGTCCCAAGAATCCTCTGGCTTCCTTCTCAGTACGAGGAGCAGGCATTTCTTGAATCGCTTTAACCTTGGCAGGATCAACCTTGATGCCTTTGTTGCTGACAATGAAACCTAAGAGTTTACCGGACCGGACTCCGAATGTGCACTTGTTTGGATTCAACCTTAGTTTGTACTCCTTCAATCTGACAAACAACTTTTGCAAGTGATCAAGGTTTTCTTCTTCAGTTTGTGATCGGGCTATCATGTCATCTACGTAGACCTCTATCTCATGATGTATCATATCATGAAACAAAGCTACCATGGCGCGTTAATAGGTTTCCCTGATATTCTTCAGTCCAAATGGAATCACTTTGTAGCAGAACGTGCCCCACTATGTGACAAACGTAGTTTTCTCCATGTCCTCAGGTGCCATTTTGATTTGGTTATAGCCTGAGAATCCATCCATGAAGGAAAATACTTTATGCTGGGCCGTATTATCAACCAGAATGTCGATGTGTGGAAGTGGAAAATCATCTTTAAGGCTGGACCTGTTTAAATCTCTATAATCCACGCACATCCGTACTTTGCCGTCCTTTTTAGGCACGGGAACAATGTTGGTAACCCATTGAGGATAGGAAGTAACAACCAGAAATCCAGCATTGAACTGTTTCATGACTTCCACTTTGATCTTCTCTGACATGTCAGGTCTCATGCGGCAGAATTTTTGTTTCACTGGTGGACAGTTTTCTCTTGTGGGTAGACGATGTACCACAATGTCTGTATCAAGTCCCGGCATGTCTTCGTATGACCAGGCAAAGATCTCAACATAATCATGCAATAGTCGAATTAGGCGCTCCTTGACACTCGGCTCTAAATTGGCACCCACTTAGATTTCCTTTTTATCTTCCTTGGTACCCAAATTGATTGTATCCAACAGCTCCTCATGAGGCTGAATAGCTCTTTCCTCTTGTTGTACTAGTCTGGCCAATTCCCCTGGCACCTCACAATCTTCCTCACCTTCGTATTCGGCTTGGTAGATCAGATCTTCAGAGTCACTGAAGGCTATAGCAGTATCGTTACCCATGGGATCCGGAATGGAGGGATACCTGCATTTGTGAGTGTGGGTGTGTGTAAGGGTATAGCCATCTTTAAATAATAAAATGTAAAAGAAAGACAATGAGCACAAAAGGTTTATATGTGAAAAAGCGTCCATGATTCATTGAATGTCATATGAAAATGAAATAAAAACCCTTACAAATGGACCATTGTGCCTCGGGTAAGACACATGGTTTTTAAAGTGTGAATTGTTCGTGAATATTACAAGTCCAACAAAAATGTAAAAGATAAATTACTGAGAGATGAAAGTTATTGGGACAAAGTCTCTGGCTTCCCAGTTGCGTAGTCCTCCATTGACAGTAGGAAATATCCAATCTTCCAAGTTGTTATCCTCTTCAACATCTTCCACTGCGTTGACCTCCCGATTGCTAATCTTCAAAGGTGGTCCTCCAGCACGGGCACGGTGCACAGCCTTCTGAGAATTTGAAGTAAACCCTAAGCCAAACTTGTCTGATTTATACGAGATATCCGGAAGCTGCCCCCAGATGGTGCATCTACCCTCTTCTATCACTGCCTTGGCGTTCTTTAGAGATGACATCCAAAGTGGAGGTCTTGTGATCTTGGGAATCGAGGATACTGCCTTGGTTGCCGCTACTTTTTGAGAGACCTCTTCGAAATGTTGAAAAGGGGTTTCAATGAACTCACCATCCAACTCCACATATCAGAAAGAATTCAGATGACTAATCATGTACTCCTCCTCCCCGTGGATAGTTATGATCTTTCCTTGGACTGGGTACTTCAACATCTGGTGTAGCGTAGAGGTGACAGCACTAGTATTATGGATCCAGGGTCATCCTAACAGATAGGAGTAAGAGGGGCGGATGTCCATTACATAGAAGGTTGAGTTGAAAGTCTGAGTTCCCACCTTTATTGGGATGTCCACCTCCCCGTGGACCATCCTCTTCGAGCCATCAAATGCTCTCACAACTATGTTACTGGGTTTTAATGTCAGCCCTTTGCAATCCAATATGTCAAGGGCTTTCTTCGATAAGACGTTCAAAGATGAACCCATATCCACCAAGACATGGGCCAGAGTCGTTCCTCTACACTCCACAGAGACATGTAATGCCTCGTTGTGTTTTCTCCCTTTGGATGTCAAGTCAGCATCAGAGAAGCCTAGGCCATTATCAGCTGTCAAACTAGCCACACAGTCTTGGAACTGGTCAGCAAACGTCTCTTGTGGCACATGGGTTGTCTTCAAAAAATTTACCAAAGCTTTCGCATGTGCCTCAGAGCACAACAACAATGCTAGCATAGAGATCTTGGAAGGAGTTTGCCCCAACTGTTCAACCACGTCATAGTCACTCTTCTTTATTATCCTCAGGATTTCTTCCGTTTCCTTCTTAGATGTTTCGAGGATAGCTAGTGATTGAGCCTTCGTCTGGACAGGCTCTTCTTGGATGCTTTTTCCTCGATTTTCAATAGTGGAAGTATTGGTAGGGATAGCAGCATGGGTTTTGTCGTCTTTGTCGGTAGATACACTTGTAGGTATGATTATTGGTACATAGGTAATCTTTGGAACAGCCACGGGTCCAAAAAATGCCTTTGGAGGGGCAATCTCTGGAGAGAAGATTCTACCACTACGGGTAATCTTGCTAGTTCCGAAAATATTGCTAATGTCAGTGTTTTCTTCTTCGGAGCTCTCTTCTTCAGAAGTCAATTCAACTTGTTTGATACCATGGTAGTAGATTTCTCCACCATAATTCCATGGTACTATTTTATCTGATTGGTACAAGACTGGCCCGGGCATTGTGATCTTAAGTGGAGTAGTTTTTGGAGCAGGTGTAATCCTAATGGGTCTTTTAGGGGCCCTGGAAGGATTGGCGGAGATGGTTATGATTGAAACTTCTTTAACAGAAATAGGTGAAACAGGAGCATTCTCAAACAGAATTTCTTGGTTATCAATCAGGCGTTGGATACCTGTCTTCAACAGAGGGCAATCAGTTGGTGAGGACAAACACAAATGACAGTCTTTATTACAACCTAGGAATATATCAGCTTTCAACAAATTCATCTTAATGATCGGGAGAGGAGTCAAAAGTTCATCTACTGTGGCAACAAATAAGTCTTCATCGACAACATTGGCATTGTGACCATGCCTAGGCATAAGAGCGGAAATGACATTCGGTTTCTCAGGCGCATCAAACTCAAATTCCTTTGCATCTATAAGGTTCTGAATTTTCTTCTTCAGAGCCCAACAATTGTTAGTGTCGTGCCCTAGACTTTCAGAATGGTATGTGCATCTGGCATTTGGGTGATAATGAGGGGACTCAGTATTGGGATTCTTTGGGGCCTCTTTTAAAGTTGCTAGATTCAATTTCAGAAGATGTGGTAGAACCTGGGCTAGAGTCATGTTAATCCTGGTGAATTGCCGGACTGGCCTTTCCACCCTTTGCTGGTTATTTCTAGGCTGGTCAGAGGCGGGCTTTGGGATCATAACGGCCCCCACCACTGGTCGGTGTTCAGTTCTTCCTTGATTCCCATGTGAATAAATAGCAGATACTTCCTTCTTCCCCGTGAAGGATTTTTTCATAGTTGTAGAGGCGTACGAATATTTCTGAATCTTCCCACTTCTTATACCAGCTTCCACCCTCTCGCCGGTTAAAATCAATTCAGTAAACCCTGCAGAGGAACTCCCAATCAGATGATTGAAGAAAGGGCCTGATAGAGTTCCCAAGAACATGTCCACTAACTCCCTTTCAGATAGAGGGGTTTGCACTCTTTCGACTAGATCTCTCCACTTTTGCGCGTAATCTTTGAAGCCCTCATTTGAAACCATAACCATACTCTGAAGTTGAGTACGGGTAGGCGCCAAAACGCAATTATACTGGTATTGTTTATAGAAATCTGCGGCAAGGTCTTCCTAATTATGGACGTCGGCCCTTTCTAATCGGTAAAACCAATCAAGTTGCATTCCTGATAAACTGTCTTGGAAAAAGTGGACCCATAAGTCTTTGTCGGCAGAGTGCGGCTGAATCTTTCTGACATATGATCGGAGGTGAATTTTAGGACACGACACTCCATCATATTTTGCAAATAGGGGCACTTTAAACTTTGGTGGGATCACAATTCCTGATACTAACCCCAATTCTTCAAAATCTAGACTCGGTACCCTCTATATTTCCATAGCGGTTAAACGCTCTTCCAGGTGTTTGTACTTGTCATCAGCCGGAGGGTATTGCTCTTCAGAATAGTCCTCCTCTTCCTCCTCTTCTTCAGAGTCTGATGGAACTGCCGTTTCTTTTCCTTTTCTTTCCCCTTCATCAGATGTTTCTGGAAATTCTAAGGTCCTTCTGGCTTGTCCCTGAAACCTTCTGCCCATGATTACCACACCAGCTGGTTTCTTCTCTTTCTTCTTTTTCTCCTTCTCTTTTGCCAGCAGAGTCTTCAGCTCCTCTTGCCCCTTGGCTAAGGTCATGAGTAATTGTTGAAATTGAGTGTTTTGAGCTTGAAGGTCTTTGACCGTCTGTTCGAGATCCATCTTACTCCTATAAACAGTAGAGAGATGAGGAGACTTGTTGCAAAGACCTGTTTATGTTTATGATGAATGATATGTATTCATGCAGTGCTTTCAAGGATTTAAAAATTCAATTTTTTTTAAACAAAAAGAAACACACGTTATATTAATAAGATAGAATTTGAGTACATCAATGCCCCTTGGGCAAAATAATACAAAATTCTAAGATAAAAAGACATTTCGCATCCTCTTTGGTGCAATGTAGGTATTTAGAGTCTGCTCCTCATGAAGTAGCCGAGTGAGTTCCAAAACCTTCTTCTCGCTTGCATAGAATTGGGCTTCGAAAGTATCGCGCTCTCCTTTGAGCTGTATCCAATCCCTTTGTAGGTCTTCGAGTGATGTAGGCATGTCAGGATCTAGGATAGTGTATGGAACTTCTCCTTCTTTAACAACCTTAATAATCACTGGGAGAATGGAAGGATAAGGCATCATAAGACTCTGAGCGCGGGTTCATACCCACTTGATGTAAGGCTCAAGAGGGATGGAATTCTTGTGTCCCAAAGTCTTGCTATCCACCTTGTTTAGCATCCTCCAAGCTCAGATGAATCTCTGGCGAAGACCTTGATCGTCATTGTCGTAGTCGAATACCAGGCCTAGAATCAGCATATCATGTGGGCCATCCCTTCGGGCATAACCAAACTGTCTTAGAGCTAAGCATGGGTTGTAGGTGATGCCTCCCCTAATGCCAAGTAGAGGGACATTAGGGAATTCCCCACAACGGTCAACAATGATAACATTCTCTTTAGATCGAGAGCACCAATGAATATCTGAATGTTTAAGCGTCATCAACCTTTGTGACCACCTCAAACCTTGCTCATTCTTTAAGAATGATTGGCGAAGATGAGAAATAAACCATCTTGCCAGGAGAGGAGTGCAACACATAAGAACACCTCTTTTCCTCATTGTACGAGTGTGAAAAGAGTGTAAGATATCCCCAAGCAATGTAGGCACCGGGTTGCGTGACATGAAGATTTTGACAGCGCTCACATCTATGAGTTGGTCAGGATTGGGGAACAAGACCATCCCATAGATAAGAAGAGCCATAATCTCCTCAAATTCTTGCAAGTCTAGAGAATTCCAACAGCTTCGGGCTTTCTCAAACAAAAACTTTGCCAAGAAGCCTTTGACACCACTTCTAGTTTCCCAATGAGTTGTGACATCAGATGAGTGCAAGTGCAGAGCTTAAGCAATCTCCTCTGGCTTTGGATCTCTTTCCGTACCATTGAAAGGTAGTTGATTGAGAATAGGAATCCTTAAAAGTTGAGAGAATTCTTCTAAAGTGGGCACAAGTTGGTAGTCAGGAAATGTGAAGCAATGATGCAAAGGGTCAAAGAACTGGAAGAGAACCTTCATCATATCCTCCTATGTGTTGGAGGTGACCAAGTTGAGTAGACGACCATGTCTCTCGGTGAATGGAGAGTTCTCAGGGATCCTTGAAGCTAGCTCCTTGAGTTGTGGAGGAATTATTACAAGGTTGATCTGGATAGTTTTCCTGCGAAGTGAATCCATATCCTACAAAACAAGAACAAAGATGTATCTCCAAAATCCTTGAAATGGTTAGTGAATGTATATGATGTTTATGATGTCCATGATGTTATGTACAAGCATGCATATACAGACAAATCAAGCAAGTTCTTAGTTTAGGCTTGCATGGGGTTTTATAGGCAAGTACCCTCTTGAAGTTTAGTTGGCTCAACCTGTCCTAAAAATAGTAACCGGGTTCTAAGGAGCTCAATATCATTGGATTGTTTCCTTGGTCATTGTTTCAGATCAAGCCTATTTAATGGTGACCGAAATATCCCAAGAAACAAAACCTCAATGAGTGTAGTATCGAGTATCTACCAACTTCGGACTGCACCAAAGTTGGTCATCTCACTACATCCTAAAAGGCCAAGTTGGTCAAGTAAAGGGTTCTAGAAGTTCATTAGTACTTCATGACATCACTCAGCGGCCCCGTATTCTCTTTGATTGACTCAAAGGCTACCGGTACCCACAAATATGTCACACTAACATAACTATTGCTTAGACCATGTCGGTATACCCCGCACATTTTCCACAACGTATTGCTATTTACCTATAATGTTTCCCAAATCTGGGTGGAGGATTCAAACCCAAACAAAGAACCAAAATGTAAAGCAAACAAGTCAAATAAAGAAAGCAAATAAATGTGATCTAAACCCTAAGGTAACCCCACTTTTATAAATTATTCCCCAGCAGAGTCGCTAGTTCTGTGATGCGGTGGGAGAACTGACTTGAGGTTTTGCGTTTGTATTCACAAATGTCGCGGTTAGCAAGAGTCGCCACCGACTTTCTTTTATCCAAAAGGAAAGGTGAAAAAGCACAGGAAAGACCTTTGAGACGTTTTCTTGAGTTCAGGGGGTAGATTATGAAAAGGGAAGGTGCTAGCACCCTTTTCATCCATGGTTTTCCATGGGCTCTTAGTTACTTGCTTAGATCACTTGCTTTGGTTTGTTTGAAATGGTGTTTGATGTGGTTTTGAAGGTATTTTGTAAAAGAGGCCATTCGTTTAGGCAATCTTTGTAATGATTCTCGTTCGTAAGAATGTATACAAAGATGTTTATCTTTTGAAAATGTTTTCAATGTTTGTAAGATGTTTTTGAAATGTGTATGTGTTTGTTTTGAAAATAGCAAGGATTGTTTGTTTTGAAATAGAGCAAGTAACTTAGAAGCTATCTACCTACTCAAATGACTTTCTCATGCATTTTCCATTCCTTTGACATTGTTGTCTTACCATTGAGTTGGTAAGCAACCCTATCTTTGGATGTAAACGGGACGGACATGGGTCATCGTATAGCCATGATAGCAATGTTGCAAAGTATCTTAGCATTTTTAAGGGACCAAGATCATTTTGTTTAGGCAACTTTTGAATAGCGTCATCGAGGGGCTATGATATTATATTTGTTTTGTTTTGCCAAGATCCTTCGCATGTGTAACATGACCATTTTGTTTTAGGCAACCAAGTGGGAGAAACCCTAAGGGTGCTTGTGTGCAAAGTATATCATTTTTCATGCTTTTGATCTTGCATTTAGGGTTTTCTATTTGTTTTGTTTCGTTCTTGTCATACAAACCCTAATTATTAATCATGGCATATAAAGCGATAAATTGCATAATGTAAATATACTAAGCTATTACAACAATTTTATGGGAGGGGGAAATACAAGTTTGAATGGGGATTTGCACAAATATAAAACTAAATACGTTATTACAACCAAATCGAACTTGCGCGAATTAAGGTAAATATAATACAATATTTAAAATGTAATACAATATGTATGTAAATGTAAAGAGATTTTTGATGTCTTATTTTTTGTGTAAAAGAATATTTAAATCAAACCTAAAAAAATATAAGAAAATATTTAATTTTTGAAAGGGGTTAAACCCTAATTTTTATTTAAAAGAAAATAATGTTTCTATATTATTATTTTGTGCATTTTTTGTATAAAAAATAAATAATATTGTATATAAATATTAAAAATTAAATATATGCAAAAAAATAGGTATTTGTAAGTATGAAATGTAAAATAAAAATATTAAGTATATTTAATTATATTTATGAGTTTATTAAGAAAATAAATTATATTCTATCAAAATAAATTAATTTTTTTATGTGAGAAATAATAAAAAAATAAAATAAAGGTGTAAAAATAATTAATTTATTTTTTTAGGATTTTTTATCATTAAAGAAAATAATTAAAAGTATTAAATATGAAAATAAAAAAAAATATGAAAGAGTTAGCAGGGGGTGTAATAGCAAATCAGTGGTAGTTGTTAGCAAAAACAAAAAAAGCCCAAGAAGCCAAAAAGCCCAAAACAAGCTTCATCCCTGTCCTGCATTCTCTTCCTCACGCCATGGCCGGTCAACCTGTAACTTCCTCATGCTTGCATAAAAATGAAAACTTATAACATGAAAAATGTAGCATTTGAACTCACAATTCCAACCATATAAATTATGTAATCTAACTATCAAAGATCAAAGAGAATTTTGAAATCCCTAAATCGTGACCTAAAAGTTTCAGAGATTTCAAACTCCAAATTCTCTTAGAACAAGTAATATAAATGCAAGATAATGATATGTACGCCTTTGTTATGATGAGAACTACATTTTTCATTCACAGATCATGGCCTGAGGTTTCCTGTACAAAGAGATAGAGTTTGAAAAATTACCTCCTTCAGCTGGAATCATGTATGGAAATGCAAGGACTTTAATGGAGGCCTGATGATTGCTTGAGCTTCTTTGAGCTTCCCTGAATCTATTTCAACTCTTATCTTGCTCTGAAAGTGGCTAGAACTCCCTGACCAAGTCCAACTGCAAGCTTCAAGGTTAACAATGGCAAATGGTGAAACAAAGGTTATAGAATAGGGATGATGGTTTAGATTGACTAGGTATCAAGTATGTAAGATGTTGGAATGGTCTAAAAACAAAACGCACGAGCCAAATGGATGCTGGATGTGTATATGCAGAAACTGTATGTTTGGACAGTTTTTTGATGTTTTTCAGTTTGGGAGAGTTTCAAGTCCTTGCCAAGCGTCTTATGTTTTTCATATTGTTTTCATATTAGTATAGAAATGATCTAAAGTCAGCTCTCTATCAGCTGTACAAGCCCTAGCCTTTTTGCCACTTTTCTTGTACTTGAAGCAAATTGACAAGACAAAACTCTCATGCTTGTACCAAATTGCTTTAGGGTTGGTATGAGTTTGTACAAGTTGCTTGAGACTTGTGGTACTTGCTTGTATCAAGGGGACATGTCCAATGCTCAAGATCACAAAGTTTGCAAAAGTTGCCCTTTATGAAAATGGCAATGGAACCTTTTTGCCATAAGTGAAATTATCAATTGGATAAAGGTTCAAAAGCATGGATAGAGGCTTTGTCAACTGAGTATGCATTTAATTAAGGAGTGTGTAGAAAGTTTAGGACCTTTAAAGCATGAAATAGCCAGCATAGGTTTGATTTGCAACTTGGTTCTTCATGAAAATGGCTTGAACAAAAAGTGAGAAAATGCCAACATCCTCTCTTCGATTATCCCTACTAAAAAATGATCTTGGAGAGTTCTTTGACATTTTGGAAATCTTGCAATGTGCTTTATAATCCATCTTTGAAATGAATTTTGAGATACCTCTTGGAACTAGGTGAAAAATTGCCATGAAGTTGGGTCCAAAACCTGCCTAAATTAGGGCAAAATTTCACTAAGTTAAGAAGTTCATGACCAGGTATTCACAAATTTATAACTTGAGATACAAGCATCTTTAGGGAAAAGTTTGTGAAGAAAAGTTGTATATTTCATGGAGGTCTACAACTTTCATGTTGGGGACTTTCCTTGAATCAAAATGTATCATGGTGAAAAAGTGGTGTAAAGTTGAGAAAAAATAAGAAAATTTTTATACTTAGAAAAATTCTAAGTTATGAAAATTTTCAAATTCAAACCCTAATTTTCAAATTTGGTTTTCTTGATGAATAAGTTTCACATTTTAACATATCTTGATGAATTATGACCCTTGGCACTTGATTTTTACCCAAAAGTCAAAGTTTGACTTTTCAGTGTACAATTGACTTTTGATCAGTTGACTGCAAATTTCATCTGTCAATCCAATGAACTTGAGATGTTTTGAACCATGTAATTAAGTCAAGATGATGCCATAGAATCCTTGAAATCATGCTTAAACTCAATTGGTCATTGGCTAAGTTAAAAAATCAGAAATTTCCCTTTCTCAGTCAAAACCCTAATTTTGACCATTTTGCCCTTTTTGTGATTTGACCAAATTTCTTAAAGAATTGTGATCCAAACTTGACCAAATGACACATGTAAGTTTAAAATGTTGATGTGGATCAAAAATTATGAATTTGACTATAAATTGGCCATGGTTGACTTTTTCCCCAATACAGTTGATTTTTAGGTCAAATGTCCAATTGACTGAGCAAAAGTGTGATCCAAGGCTTGAAACTTGACATGAGCAATCTTAGGGATCCATAATGATGTTTGAAAGTAACATGAAGCTTTTATAGTCCAGAAATCCTTGTGAAAACTCAAACCCTAATTTTGGGTTATCAGTGCAAGATGAGATGTCTTGAGCTGACCAAACCCTAATCTTGTCTTGAGTCAAAGAAGTCTTGTGAGAAAAGTCCTGATAAATGAGAGGGCAAGGGGTACAACACATTGCTTGTGGACTTCGTGAAATCCTGCTAGGGAATCCTAAGAAGCCTGGCGATTTTCACTAGGGAACCTTTGGAGCGGTAGTTGGATGTTTTTCTCTGTCAGGGATATGAGAGCGCTTGATACCACTAGGCTGCATACCTGGGATACGCTAGTGATCCTGTAGTAGGATGTCCTTGTTTCTTCTCTTGCTGGGGGAAGTACATGCGGGGATTTTATGGAATAGCCTAAAGATAGTATCCTATTTCTTAAAGCCATTAGTGATTGTCTTTCTATTTTCTGGTCATTTGTAAATAGTAATCATGTTCAAATGCATATGTTCAAAAATAAATCATTGGACGTTTTTGTGAGCAAAACAAAGAAATAAGAAGAAAAAAATAGTTTTGCAATTTCAAAAGGGATATATTTGTATTAACTTGAATAAGTCTTTTTGTACAACGAGATGAGCATTCTAGTAAGAGAATATCGTCGTAGACAAATGAAAATTGATACAAAGAAAGATATCTATGTGAAATATTCCCATAGGGTTCCCATTTTGCCATAGTCTTTGTGTCTCTAAGTGTCTTGTCTACTTGTCACCTTGGCGAAGCTGATTGGATTGATTAGAACCGTTTTAAGCTGGTTGATCGACGCTGAAGATTGTCTATAAGATGATCCAAGGAGACATAATCATGCGCTTTAATTCCCTAACTTTTGCATGGACCGCCCTTTCGGGTTTTTGATCCACCGGGATACCCTTTTTTTCCCAAGCCGCCCTTTCAGGTTTTCAGCTTGTCGGATGTACAAATTTTTTTTTGGTATTTTATCCATAATTTTTGCCCGAACCTTTTGGTTCGCCGGGATGCCCTAATTTTTGCCTAGGTCAGTCGACCTAGCGGGTCCTTGTTCATGCGTAGTATCTTTTAACTATGTCTGCGTTTACAGGGTGTGGAAGGTCGTCCCCATCCATAATGGTTAAGATCATTGCTCCATCAAAGAATATGTTTTTAATCATAAATGGTCCTTCGTATGTAGGAGTCCATTTGCCCATGGGATCACCTTGCAGCAATATGATGCGCTTGATCACCAGATCCTCGACTTGATATACTTGGCGTCTGACCTTTTTGTTGAAAGCCTTGATCATTCGTTTCTGATACATTTGACCATGGCAAACAACAGTAAGCCTTTTCTCATCAATTAATATCAGTTGATCAAGTCGAGTCTGGATCGAATCTTCTTCATTCAGCCCAACATCCTTCATAATCCTCAGAGAGGGGATCTGGACCTCAATAGGTAAGACAACCTCCATGCCGTATACAAGAGAATATGGTGTTTCCCTGGTTGATGTGTGAGTTGTGGTACGATACCCGTGGAGAGAGAAGGGTAGCATCTCATGCCAGTCTTTATATGTGACTGTCATTTTCTGTATGATCTTCTTAATGTTTTTGTTAGCGGCTTCTACAGCGCCATTCATCTTTGGCCAGTAAGGGGAAGAATTGTGATGCTGGATCTTGAATTGCTCGCACAAGGCGGTGATCATAGTGTTATTTAGATTCATACCATTATCAGTGAGGATTCTCTCTGGGATACTGTACCGGCAGATGAGATTCTGTTTGATGAATCGAGTGACAACATTCTTGGTAACAGAAGCAAAAGAGGCTGCCTCAACCCACTTTGTAAAATAGTCAATGGCCACTAAGATTAAGCGGTGTCCATTGGAGGTTGTTGGCTTGATTTCCCCAATAAAATTGATTCCCTACATAGCAAAGGGCCAAGGAGCCGTCAGGACATTCAGAGGAACCGGAGGTACGTGCACCTTGTCAGCATAAATCTGACACTTATGACAAGTTTGACAGTGCTGATAGCAATCTGCTTCCATGGTAGACCAGTAATAACCTGCCTGTAGGATCTTATTTTCCATCGTATTCCCACTGGAATGGGTGCCAAAAGTGCCTTCATGTAGATCAACCATGATCTTTTCAGCCTCAACCTTGTCTATGCAACGAAGCAATATAGAGTCATGGTTGCGTTTGTAAAGAATTCCATTACTAAAGAAGAACTTATCATATAATCTTCTTAATAACTTCTTATAATTGATTGAGGCTCCTTCTGGATATTCTTGAGCCTTGAGATACCTCTTGACTTCGTGAAACCAAGGCTGGTCCACTACTTCTTCAGTGTTAAATGGGATATTTCGGAGTGTAAATTTTGGGGTACAACACAGTCCGAAGTTGGTAGATACTCGATACTACACTCATTGAGGTTTGGTTTTTTGGGATATTTCGGTCGCCATTAAAGAGGCTTGGCGCTGAAACAATGCCCGAAAAAACAAACTAGTGATATATCTACTTACCTATGAGACTCCATGCAAGCCTAACCCTAAGGACTTGTTTGTTTTGTTTGTATATATCTACTTATACATAACATCATAAACATCATAACATCATACTCATACTCACTAACCATTTCAAGGATTTTGGGATTTATCTTTGTTCTATTTTGTAGGACATGGATTCTATTCGCAGGAAAACCATTCAAGTCAATCTTGTAAGGATCCCTCCTCAACTTAAAGAGCTAGCATCAAGGATTCCTAAAAACTCTCCATTTATCGAAAGACATGGTCGCCTACTAAACTTGGTGACCTCTAACACTGATGAGGACATGATGAAGGTGCTCTTCCAATTCTTTGATCCTCTACATCATTGCTTCACATTTCCCGATTATCAACTTGTGCCAACTTTGGAAGAATTCTCCTAACTCTTGAGGATTCCCATTCTCAATCAATTACCTTTCAACGGTACGGAAAGAGATCCAAAGCCATAAAAGATTGCTCAAGCCTTACACTTGCAACCATCTGATGTCATAACTAATTGGGAAACAAGAAGTGGTGTCAAAGGTTTCTTAGCCAAGTTATTGTTTGAGAAAGCCCAAAACTGTTGGAACTCCTTAGACTTGCAAGCTTTTGAGGAAATTGTGGCTCTCCTCATCTATGGGATGGTTTTGTTTCTAAATCCTGACCAACTCATAGATGTAAACACCGTCAAAATCTTCATGTCTCGTAACCCGGTGCCTACTTTGTTAGGAGACATCCTACATTCTTTTCACACTCGCACTATTAGGAAAAGAGGTATCCTTATGTGTTGTAATCATCTTTTGGAAAGATGGTTTATTTCGCATCTTCCCCAATCTGTATTGAAGAACAAGCAAGGTTCAAGGTGGTCACATAGGTTGATGACACTCAAACATTCAGACATTCATTGGTGTTCTCGATCTATAGAGAATGTTACTATCGTCGACCGTTGTGGAGAATTCCCTAATGTCCCTTTACTTGGAATTAGAGGAGGTGTCACCTACAACCCCTGTTTGGCCTTAAGACATTTTGGTTACACCCGAAGGGATGGCCCACATGATATGCTTATTTTAAGTTTGGTATTTGACTATGAGAATGGCGATCAAGGTCACCGCTAGAGGTTTATTCGAGCTTGGAGGATGTTGAACAAAGTAGATGGCAAGACATTGGGGCACAAGAATTCCATCCCTCTTGAGCCTTACCTCAAATGGGTATGAGCCCGTGCTCAAAGTCTTTTAATGCCTTACCCCTCCATTCTCCCGGTTATCATAGAGCTTGTTATGGAAGGAGATGTTCCATACACTATCCTGCATACTGGCATGCCCACCTCTCTCGAAGATTTGCAAAGGGATTGGATACAACTTAAGGGGGGAGCGAGACACATTCGAGGCGCAATTCTAGTCAGCAAGAAGAAGGTTCTGGAACTCACCAAGCAACTTCATGAGGAGCGGAGCCTGAACGCCTATATCACACCAAAGAGGATGCGTACAACTTTTTTATCTTAGAATTTTTGTATTTCTTTATAATCCCAAAAGAGGCATGATGTACTCAAACTTTGATTTATTAATATAACGTGTGTTCCTTTTTGGTCTAAAGCAAATTTAAATCTCTAATTTCCTTGAAATCATTGCATATGCATCTCCATTCATCACAACATAAGCATGTTTTCTTACAACAAGTCTCCTCATCTTTCTACTGTTTATTTCAGTAAGATGGATCTTGAGCAGACAATAAAATACCTCCAGGCGCAAAATGCTCAGTTTCAACAGATGTTCTTGACTCTAGCCAAAGGACAAGAGGATTTAAAAACTTTGCTGATTGAAGAAAAGAAGAAGAAAGCAAAGAAAACAACCGAAGTTCTGAATCTAGGAAGAAGGTTCCAAGGACAAGCCAGATGGACCCTAGACTTCGCAACGTCATCTGGTGAAAAGGATAATTAAGAAGGGAAAGGCAAGTAAGCGACTGCCCAACCAGAATCTGAAGAGGATTACTTAGAAGAGCAATACCCCCCGGAGGACGACAAATACAAACATTTGGAAGAACATCTGAGTGAAATGGAGATGAAGAAAGTGGCCGGGTTGGACTTTGAAGAGCTGGGTCTGGTGTCTGGGATTGTTATTCCACCAAATTTCAAAACACTAGTGTTTTCTAAATACGAAGGGGTTTTGTGTCCCAAGATGCATCTCCGATCTTATGTGAGGAAGATACAACCTCACACTGCTGACAGAGATTTGTGGGTCCACTTCTTTCAAGACAGTCTATTCGGGACTCAGCTAGATTGGCTCTATCAACTGGAAAAGGGCCAACATCCATAATTGGGAAGACCTTGCCGCTGCCTTCTATAAACAGTATCAGTACAATGCAAATCTTGCTCCCCCTCGTACTCAACTCCAGAGTATGGCTATGGTTTCAAGTGAAGGTTTCAAAGACTACACTTAGAAATGGAGGGACTTAGCAGGAAGAGTCCAATCTCCCCTGTCTGAAAGAGAGATAGTAGATATGTTTCTGGGTACCCTGTCCGATCCTTCCTTTAATCATCTAATTGGAACTCCTCAGTAGGCTTCACTGAATTAATCTTGATCGGAGAAAGAGTGGAAGCTGGGATAAGAGTGGAAAGATCCAAAAAGACGCATCCTCCAGTGCCGTGAGAAAACCATTTATCGTGAAGAAAGAAGTTGGTGTTGTGTATCCTTAAAGGAATCAAGATAGAACTGAACACCGTTTAATGGTGGGGGCTGTCATGATCCCTAAGCCTGCACCTACTCAACAAAGGAGCAACCATCATAGAATAGAAAGACCAGTAAGACAATTTACCCGAATTAATATGACACTATCTCAAGTCCTGCCACATTTGTTGAGATCCAATCTGGTAACTTTAAAGGAAGCTCCGAAGAATCCCAACACCGCATCTCCTTATTACCATCCTAATGCTCGTTGTGCTTGCCATTCAGAAAGTCCAGGCCATGATACCAACAACTGTTGCGCTTTGAAAAACAAGGTGCAAGACCTCCTCGAAGCAAAAGAAATCGAATTTGATGCTCCTGAGATCCCAAATGTTATCACCGCTCCTATGCCCAAGCATGGTCGTGATGTTAACACTGTTGAAGATGATATGTTTGTTACTGTTATTGATGAACTTGTTACTCCTCTCCAGACTGTCAAGAAGAACCTATTAAAGGCCGGTTTATTTCTAGGTTGTGACAAAAACTGCCACCTCTGTTTATCCCTACCATCTGGTTGTCATTTATTGAAAGCAGGTGCCCAACACCTAATGGATGACAAATAGATTTTGTTTGAAAAAACTCCCGTTCCAACCATTTCTTACAATGATGTTTCAATAGTAACCATTTCCGCCAATCCTTCCAGGGTCTCCACCAAAAGACCCGTTAGGATTACATCAGTTCCTAAAGTGACTCCACTGTCAATTACTATGCCAGGGCCGATCCCGTACTCCTCAGATAAAACTGTCCCATGGAACTATAGGGGCGACGTCTACTATCACGGCGTCAAACAGGATTGGCTGGCTGATGAAGACTCAATTCTTGAGAAGGCCGACCCCAACATTGGCAACATTGCGGGAACCAGCAAGATAACCCGAAGTGGCAGAGTATTATCTCCCGAGATTGCTCCTCCAAAAACTGTTATCGGTCCTGTGATCACCCCTTCTTCTGTTCCTGTTGACACTATTACTACTACAATCCCTATGGTTACCCCTATTGACACTCCTACCACCGAGTCGACCGAGACTCGGGGCAAAGGCATTTTGGTTGAGCCTTTCCGAATGAAGGCGCAACAACATCTATCCCAGAGGCCTCCCAAAAAGAGATGGAAGAAATTATGAAAATCATAAAGAGAAGCAACTACAATGTAGTCGAACATATAGGATAGACTCCGTCAAAGATTTCCATGCTGGCTTTATTATTTTGCTCTGAGGCTCATGCGAAGGCCTTGGTGAAATTCCTTAAAACTGCCCATGTGCCACAAGAAACCTCTGCTGATCAATTTCAAGATTGTGTGGCCAACTTGACCGCTAACAATGGCTTAAGCTTTTCTGATGCTGACCTGACACCTAGGGGGAGGAAACATAACGAGGAATTGAATGTTGTGATACGGTGGGAGAACTGACTTGAGGTTTTGCATTTGTGTTTGCAAATGTTTCGGTTTAGCAAGAGTCACCACCGACTTTTTATTTTATCCAAAGGAAAGGTCAAAAAACACAGGAAATACCTTTGAGATGTTTTCTTGGGTTCGGGGGGTAGATTATGAAAAGGGAAGGTGCTAGCACCCTTTTCATCCATGGTTTTCCATGGGCTCTTAGTTACTTGTTTAGATCACTTGCTTTGCTTTTTCAATTGTTTGAAATGGTGCTTTGTGTGGTTTTTAAAGTATTTTAAAAAGAGGCAATCGTTTTGGCAATCTTTGTAATGATTCTCATTCGTAAGAATGTATACAAAGATGTTTGTCTTTTGAAAAATGTTTCAATGTTTGAAAGTTTTTTGGGAAATGTTTTGAAATTGTGTGTGTGTTTTTGAAATTAGCAAGGATGGTTTGTAAATTGATCAAGTAACTAGAAGCTTATCTACCTACTCAAAAGTCTTTTTTGTACATTTTTAACCCTTTGACATTGTTGTTTTACCATTGTATTTGGTAAACAACCCTATCTTTGGATGTTAAACGGGACAGGCGTGGGTCATCGTATGACCATGATAGCAATGGTGCCAAGTATCTTAGCAAGTTTTAGGGACTAAGATCATTTTTGTTTAGGCAACCAAGATAACGTCATCGAGGGACTATGATCTTTTGTTTTTGCATTGATTTTGCCAAGATACCTAGCATGCATACCATGGCCATTTTAAGGTAACAAAGCAGATGAAACCCTAGGGGTGCTTGTGTGCAATGTGTTGTCATTTTTCATGCATTTTTGTCTTGTATTAAGTCAAGCTATTTGTTTTGATTTTTGTCTTTGCATACAAAACCCTAGTTTTACTATCATGCATATAATACAATAAATTGCGTAAAGTAAATCTAGACTATTACAACATTATTATGGGGATGGGGATACAAGTTTGAATAGGGGATATTTGCACAACATAAAACCCTAATCTACTATTACAACCCAATTGAATTTATACAACAATAAATAAATAAACAAGTATTTAAATATGCAAATAAAAATGTAAATATGCACAAATGTTTTTTTTTTGTATTAATTTTATGTATGAGAAAATAAATTTATTTATGTCTTAAAAATAAGAAAATAAAAATGATTATTTTTGGAAGGGTGAAAACCCTAATTTTTGCTTTAAAAGAAAATATTCTACATTATTTATTTATTCATTTTTGTTTAAGAAAAATAATAATAATATATACAAAATATTAAAAAGAAATTGAAATATGTATGAAAATATTATTTTTAGTGTATAAATAATAAAAATAAAATATAAGTATTTTTATATTATTTATAAGTTTTATTTAAAATAAATAAAGTATATTAAACCTAATAAACTATTTATTATGCAAAGAAAAATAAAATAAAAATATGATAAAATGCCAAAAATAAAGAGAATATTTTTTGTGATTTTAAATGTTCAAGGAAAAATAATAAAGTCAGAAAATATAAGAGAAATGAAAAAATATACAAAATAAAGAAAATGGGCCAAGGGGGTGCAGAAAGTAAACAAGGGGTGTGAATAGAACCAAGCCCAAAGCGCCAGGCCCATACAAACTTCATCCCTAACCTTGCTTCGTCCCAAACACGCGCGTTCTGCAACTCAAACCTGTTCTTGCTATTCTTTGCATGAAATAAAAAATTTACATGAAAGTTATAGCATTTTCAATCACGATTCCAACCATATCCATTTTGTGACCTAACTCTCAAAGGACAGAGAGAATTTTAAAGGCCCTAAATTCTGACCTAAAATTTTCAGCATGTTCATCATCTAAATTCTCCTAGCTTAGTTAATATAAATAAGAACTATGCATATGTACATCTCAAGCACATTAAAGACTACATTTTTGCTTCACAAACCTAAGCCTAAGGATGTCTAAATAAGGAGATAGAAAGTTGACAAATACCTTGTTCAGTTGAGTTTGGATATGGCAATGTAGCAACTTTGAGTGAGGCCTGAAGTTCTTTTGAGCTTGCTTGAAGTCCCCTCAACCTTTCCCAATGCTCAGCTTGCTTTGAAATGGCTTGAATCTCCTTATAGAAGTCAACCTGCAAAGCTTCAAAATGAAAATGGTGATCCTTGAAACAGAGGTTACAATTGCAAAGTAAGGGCCTGAACAGTTTAGGTGTGATGTATGGAATGTGTTTGAAGCCTTGAAACAAAAAACGCACGAGTGGAATTTGTTTTGGCTAGTGATTTGCAGAGATGGCCCTGTTTTGGGCAAGAACTTGTGATTTTGTGTTTTAGGGTGTTTGAGAACTTAAACCCTAATTTTCAAAATTAGGCTTCTTGATGAACAAGTTTCATGTTTTGACACATTTTGATGAAAAATGACCCTTGGCACTTGATTTTGACCAAAAAGTCAAAGTTTGACTTTTCAGTGTACAATTGATTTTTGATCAGTTGACTGGAAAATTCATCTGTCAATCCAATGCATTTGAGATATTTTGAACCTTGTGATTAGGTAAATATGATTCCATTGAGTCCTTGAAACCATGCTTGAACCCAATTGGTCATTGGCTAGGTCAAAAATCAGAAATTGCCCCTTCTCAGTCAAAACCCTAATTTTGACCATTTTGCCCTTTTGATGATCTGATCAAATTTATTGAGGAGTTGTGGTCCAAACTTGATCAAATGGTTCATATGAGTCTATAATGTTGACATGGATAAAAATTACGAGGTTTTACTGTAAATTGGCCATAATTGACTTGTTCCTCAATACAGCTGATTTTTAGGTCAATTGTCCAATTGACCGGGCAAAAATTTGATTCAAAGCTTGAAACTTGGTATGAGCAATCTTAGGAGTCCAATATGAAGTATGAAAGTCACATGAGGCATTGAAAGTCCAATAATCCTTGTGCAAACTCAAACCCTAATTTTAGGTCATCAGTGCAAGAAGATGTCTTGAGCTGAGCAAACCATAATCTGGTTTTGAGTCCAAAGAGTCTTGTAAGGAAAATCTTGATAAAATGAGAGGGAAAATTTTGGGGTACAACAGCTGCCCCTTTTCAATCTTCTTAAACCTGAAGAGTTAGATTGGCAAGCTTGCCGTTCGTGACTTGAAGGTAAAAGATGATTGGACACTAGAGTGCCCATAAATTTGCACTCGTCAAAATGTAGTTGAGGGAATGGGCTTAAAGATGCCATTTGGAGACGTGATAAAATATTGTTGGAGATGGGCTTAAAGATGCCATCCAAGAATGTTTGTTGAACTGCAAGTTGTAAATCAAAAGAATGAGTATCAGAATGGTATCCGCGTTTGGAACGTATCTGAAATGTATCTGGAGACTGAATCTGTATGAGCAATGGAATGGCGTCCGTGTCTGGAGCATATCCGAGCTATAACTGTATTTGTTTATAAATGAATAGCAGAATGACTTCAGTGTCTGGAGTGTATCTGTATTGTATCTGAGTCTTGAAATCTGGATAAGCGTCAGAATGACATCCGTGTCTGGAGCATCTCTGGGCTGGGGAAAAAGTCAGAATAAGTGACAGAATGGCAACCGTGTCTGGAGCGTATCTGGACTATATCTGAAGTTAAGATCTGTATGAGTAGCAGAATGACTTCTGTGTCTGGAGTGTATTTGAACTGTAACTGGGATTTGAATAAGTGACAGAATGACTTCCGTGTCTGGAGTGTATTTGAACTTGAAATTGATAGTTGAATCTGAATGAGAAGTAGAATGGCTTCTGTGTCTGGAGCGTATCTAATCTGTATCATGATTGTTGAAGTCTGAATGAGTGACAGAATGACATCCGTGTCTGGAGCGTATCCGTACTGTATCTTGACTTTGAATTCTGAATGAGTAACAGAATGACTTTCGAGTCTGGAGTGTATCTTTATTGTATCTGAATAAGGGATCTGAATGAGTAACAAAATGAGTTCCATGTTTGGAGTGTATCCGTACTGTATCTGAAATCTTTGAATATTTGTTAAAGATAGCTGTTAATCTTATCCTGAAAAGGGTAAAATGTTAGCTGAAACACAAAGTTATGTTGCATGAAATGTATGATGCAATAAAATGTGCCTTATCAATGTTTATGATATATGAATGTCATGTATGTGCATGTAAGCTGATTTACTGTATTGCTTAGGAAAATAAATCCTTGATAGCTGGGGATAATAAAATCCTTGATTGCTGCCGGAGAAAATAAATCCATGACCGCTGCTGGAGATTCAAAATCTTTGACAACTTCTGCGGGGATGTGAGGATCCTTCATGTCTTGAAGTTGGTGTATTGACAAAATCTGTTGTGAGAGTAATGTCAAACTGCCTGAGAAATTTGCTTGGGAAATCCAGAGAACTTTGTTGATGTCTACTGGGGATTAAATAATTGGAATCCTTACTCGGCTGGGGAATAGGGAAAACTTGATGACTTCTGTAGGGAACTAAGAATGAGAATCTTCAATCTCCTGGGGAATTTGAATCCTTGGGGACTTCATGCTGGGGAGTCAAGAATGAGAATCTTCGATCTGCAGGGGATTAAAAATTCTGACAAATTCATGCTGGGGAGTAATGAAGACTCTGGCAACTTCACTGGGGAATCAAGAATGAGAATCTTCATTCTGTTGAGGAATAAAAACTCTGGGGAAGAAGGCTTCCTGCTGGAGAGTAAGTTCAGGACTCTGGCAACTTCACTGGGGAATCAAGAATGAGAATCTTCATTCTGTTGGGGAGTAAAAACTCAGTGGGGAAGAAGGCTTCCTGCTGGAGAGTAAGTTCAGGACTCTAGGGGAGTAGCTATACTGTTGGGGAATTATCCTAGCTTGGGGATAAGACAAAAGTTAACTGTTATCTGGTTGATTCTCAGACTTTTAAGACAACTTGCTGGCGAATTTGGGGAAAACTGAATGGTCCCCGCTGGAGATTGATAGTTGGAAATTTAACTCGACCGGGGAAGAAGGTTTCATATTCGCTGAGGATCTGTAGTTCAAAGTTTTACTCCGCTGGGGATTGATAGTTGGAAATTTGACTCGATCGGGGAAGAAGGTTTCATCTTCGCTGAGGATCTGTAGTTCAAAGTTTTACTCCGCTGGGGATTGGGAGTTTGAAGACTTAACTCTGATGGGAATTAAGGATTTGAAATTTAGCTCCGCTGGGGACACGTATTTCAAGATTTTTAGCTCCCCGAGGGACCTAGATGATGTACTGCAGGGGATTTCTCTTGGAATAGTCCAAAGACGCTTTCCTATACTTTCAACCTGTCAGTGATTATTCTTTTCCATTTCGTTTATTTGTAAATAGTGATTATATTCAAATGCACACGCTCATTAATAAATCATTGGACGTTTTCAAATAAAACACAAGTGTAAAAAGAAGAAAAGGCAAATAGTTTTCTGCACTTTGAAGTATCTTTGTATTAACTTTGTGTAAGTATTTTGTACAAAGGAGACATACATCCTAGTAAGAGAATGTTGACATAAAAATTGAGAAAAATTTATACAAAGAAAGATGGCTATGTGTAAAAATTCCATGGGGTTCCCATTCTGCTATAGCCTTCGTAACTCTGAATATCTTATCCGTTCGTTGCTTCGTCCGAAGATGATTGAGTTGATCAGAAGCCTGGAGCTTGTCTGTGAAGAGACTGTCCTTAAAGTGATCCGACGAGACATAGTCATACGCTTTAATTCCCTAATTTTTTCCTGAATCGCCCTTTCGGGTTTTCGATCCACCGGGAAACCCTTTTTTGCCCAAGTCGCCCTTTTGGGTTTTCAACTTGCCGGGTGTACATATTTTTTTTATTTATCCCTAACTTTTTCCTGAACCGCCCTTTCGGGTTTTCGATTCACCGGGATGCCCTTTTTTGCCTAGGTGTGTCAACCTAGCGGGTCATTTATGCGTAGTATCTTTTGACTATGTCTGCGTTCGCAGGGTGCGGCATATCGTCGCCGTCCATGGTGGTTAATATCATTGCCCCACCAGAAAAGATGTTCTTAATTACAAATGGTCCTTCGTAGGTAGGAGTCCATTTGCCCCTGGGATCACTTTGCGGCAAGATAATCCGCTTGATTACAAGATCCCCGACTTGATATGTCTGGCACCTGACTTTCTTATTGAAAGCCTTGATCATCCGTTTCTGATACGTCTGACCGTGGCAAACAATAGTAAGTCGCTTTTCGTCAATCAAGTTAAGTTGATCAAGCCGGGTCTGAATCCAATCGTCTTCACTCAAACCAGCATCTTTCATGATTCTCAAGGAGGGAATCTGAACCTCGATAGGTAAAACAGCCTCCATGCCATATACCAAAGAATAGGGTGTTTCCCCAGTTGATGTACGCACCGTGGTACGGTACCCGTGGAGAGAAAACGGTAACATTTCGTGCCAATCCTTGTAGGTGACTGTAATCTTTTGTATGATCTTCTTGATATTTTTGTTCGCAGCTTCGACATCACCGTTCATCTTTGGCCGATAGGGAGATGAATTATGATGTTGAATCTGGAACTGCTCGCACAGGGCGGTGATCATAGTGTTGTTAAGGTTTATACCGTTGTCAGTAATGATCCTTTTGGGGATGCCGTACCGGAAAATAAGATTTTGTTTGATGAAGCGGGCAACAACATTCTCTGTGACGGATGCGAAGGAAGCTGCTTCGACCCACTTGGTAAAGTAATCAATGGCCACTAGAATGAAGCGGTGTCCATTGGATGCTGTAGGCTTGATCTCTCCAATCATGTCGATTCCCCACATAGCGAATGGCCAAGGAGCTGTTAAGACATTGAGAGGAACTGGAGGTATATGTACCTTATCCACATAGATTTGACATTTGTGACAAGTTCTGGAGTACTGATAGCAGTCAGCTTCCATGGTAGACCAGTAATAGCCTGCCCGTAGGATCTTCTTAGCCATTGTATGTCTGCTAGAGTGAGTGCCAAAGGTACCATTGTGCAGTTCAGCCATGATCTGTTCAACTTCAATCTTGTCCACACAATGGAGCAGAATGCAATCATGATTGCGCTTGTACAGGATACCATTGCTCAGGAAGAACTTGGCAGAGAATCTCCTCAAGAACTTTTTGTCGTTGACTGAAGCTCCTTCAGGATATTCTTGAGCCTCGATATACCTTTTGACTTCGTGAAACCACGGCCAGTCCACTACTTCTTCGGTATTAATCTCGTGACAATGTGCAGGTTCGTCCATCCATTCAATGGTGATTTGAGGAGCCTCATTATCCCAGTTAAGTTTAAACATGGATGACATTGTAGCTAGAGCATCTGCTAGCTGATTTTCTTCTCGCGGGAAGTGCTCGAAGGTGATCTGCTCGAAATGTGGTAACAATGTCAAGACATGTTCTTTGTAAGGGATGATGTTTGGATTCTTAGTGTCCCACTCTCCTTTGATTTGAATGATGACCAAAGCTGAGTCCCCAAACATAATCAAAGATTTGATTCCCAAGTCTATGGCAGCCTTGAGACCAAAGATACAAGCTTCATACTCGACCATGTTGTTGGTACAGTTGAAGCAAAGTCTGGCTGTGAAAGGTGTATGGCAATCTTATGGAGAGATGAGTACCACGCTGATACCGTTACCAAGTGCATTGGAGGCACCACCAAAGTACAGGGTCCATCGAGATCCTTGTTCAGGTCCGTCATATGGTCTGAAGTCTTCAATGTTGTCCAATGTTATAATGTCTTCGTCGGGGAAGTCAAACTTCATGGATTGGTAATCTTCGACAGCTTGATGAGCCAGATGGTCAGCTAGCACACTCCCCTTTATAGCTTTTTGGGTCGTGTACTGTATATCGTATTCTATCAGGATCATCTGCCATCTAGCTATTCTTCCGGACAAAGCAGGCTTCTCAAAGATGTACTTGATCGGATCCATCTTAGATATCAGCAAAGTGGTATGAGTCAACATATACTGCCTTAGCTGGCGAGCAACCCATACCAAAGCGCAACAAGTTTTCTCGAGCAGTGAGTATCGGGTCTCACAGTCGGTAAACTTTTTGCTAAGGTAATAAATGGCATGCTCTTTTCGGCCAGACTCGTCATGTTGGCCCAGTACGCACCCTATTGAATTCTCTAGGACAGTCAGATATATGATTAGCGGTCTTCCTTCGACGGGAGGCATCAAGATAGGAGGTTCTAGCAAATACTCCTTGCTTTTATCGAAAGCAACTTGATAGTCATCATTCCATTTAATCACCTGATCTTTCTTCAACAGCTTGAAGATTGGTTCACAGGTAGATGTTAGGTGAGAAATGAACCTAGCAATGTAGTTTAGGCGTCCCAAGAAACCTCTGACCTCCTTCTCGGTGCGAGGAGCAGGCATTTCTTGTATAGCTTTGACTTTGGCAGGATCAACCTCGATGCCCTTGTTACTAACAATGAAACCCAAGAGTTTACGGGACCTGACTCCGAACATGCACTTGTTAGGGTTTAATCTGAGCTTGTACTCTTTCAACCTGAAAAACAGCTTTTGCAAATGGTCGAGGTGTTCTTCTTCCGTCTGTGATCGAGCTATCATGTCGTCGACGTAGACCTCTATCTCATGATGTATCATATTATGAAACAAAGCTACCATGACATGTTGATAGGTTGCCCCGACATTCTTCAGTCCGAATGGCATCACTTTGTAGCAGAGCGTACCCCACTGTGTAACAAAAGTAGTTTTCTCCATGTCTTCAGGTGCCATTTTGATCTGGTTGTAACCTGAAAATCCGTCCATGAAAGAAAATACCTTGTGCTGAGCTGTATTGTCAACCAAGATGTCAATGTGCGGTAGTGGAAAATCATCTTTAGGGCTAGCCCTGTTTAAGTCTCTGTAATCCATGCACATTCTTACTTTGCCGTCCTTCTTAGGCACGGGCACAATGTTAGCAACCCATTGTGGATAGGAAGTAACAGCAAGAAATCCAGCATTGAACTGCTTCATAACTTCTACTTTGATCTTTTCAGACACGTCGGGCCTCATGCGGCGGACCTTTTGTTTAATTTATGGACAGTCTTCTCTTGTGGGCAGACGGTGGACCACAATATCTGTATCGAGTCCCGGCATGTCTTCGTATGACCAGGCGAAGATCTCAACATATTCATTTAACATCTGAATTAAGCACTCCTTGACATTTGGCTCTAGGTTGGCACCCACTATGACTTCTTTTCTGTCTTCCTTAGTACTCAAGTTGATTGTCTCTAACAGCTCCTCATGAGGCAGAATAGCCCTTTCTTCCTGTTGTAGCAGCCTAGCCAATTCTCCCGGCACCTCACAATCTTCATCATCTGCGTATTCGGCATGGTAGACCAGATCTTCAGAGTCACTGAAGGCCATAGCAGAATTGTTACCCATGGAATCCGGAATGGAAGGGTACCTGCATTTGTGAGTGTGGGTGTGTGTAAGGGATAGCCACCTTTAAAAAAATAAAATGTAAAAAGAAAGACAATGAACACAAAGTTTATATGTGAAAATGTCCATGATTCATTAAAATGGCATATGAAGATGAAAAATCAAACCCTTACAAATGGACCTATGTGCCTCGGGTAAGGCACAAGGATAAAAGTGTTCGAATTGTTTGAGAATTATTACAAACCAACAAAAATGTTTGAAAGATAAATTACTGATTTATGAAAGTAATCGGAACAAAGTCTTTTGCCTCCAAGTTGCACAGTCCTCCGTCAACAGTAGGGAAAATCCAGTCTTCCAGGTTTCTCTCCTCTTCACTATCCTCCAAAGCATTGACTTCATGATGGGTGATCTTTACTGGTGGCCCTCCAGCACGGGAGCGGCGCACAACCTTCTGACTAGTCGAAGTAAACCCTAGGCCGAACTTGTCTGATTTGAAAGGAAAGTCTGGAAGCTGCCCCCAGATTGTGCTTCCTCCTTCTTCAATCACAACCTTTGCATCCTTGAGGGACGACATCCGAGGCGGAGGTTTGGTAATCATAGGAGTTGAAGATACGTCTTTAGTCGCTGCTACTTCAGAAGAAACCTCTTCAAAGTGCTGGAAAGGGGTTTCAATGAATTCACCATCCAATTCTATATAGCGGAAAGAATTTAGATGGCTTATCATGTATTCCTCTTCGCCATGAACAATTATAATTTTCCCCTGGACAGGGTACTTGAGAATTTGATGCAGAGTAGAAGTGACGGCTCCAGCATTGTGAATCCAGGGTCTTCCCAACAAGCAAGAATAGGAAGGACGGATGTCCATCATATAGAATGTGGATTTGAAGGTTTCAGTTCCCACTTTAATCGGGATGTCCACCTCCCCATGGACTATCCTTTTAGAACCATTAAAGGCTCTGACAATGATATTGTTGGGTTTCAGGGTTAAGCCTTCACAATCCAGTCTATCTAAGGCTTTCTTCGGCAAGACATTTAAAGAAGAACCAATGTCTACCAGAACGTGTGCTAGAGTAGTCCCTCTGCATTCCACCGAGACATACAAAGCATCATTATGTTTTCTCCCTTTTGAAGTTAAATTTGCATCGGAGAATCCTAGACCATTGTCAGCCGTTAAGCTAGCTACATATTCCTGGAACTGATCCGCGGAGGTTTCCTGTGGCACGTGGGCCGTCTTCAAGAATATTATCAGAGCTTTAACATGAGCTTCTGAACAGAGCAACAGGGCCAACATAGAGATCTTTGAGGGGGTTTGCCCCAGTTGTTCCACAACATCATAATCGCTTTTCTTGATTATTTTCAAAATCTCTTCCATTTCTTTTTGATAGGTCTCAGGGATGACTAGCGGCTGAGCCTCGTCCTGACATGCTCTTCTTGGATCCCTTTCCCTCTATCAGCAGCAGCAGCAGAGGGGATAACCACAGGAGTTACAACTTCTTCAATAATTGGAGTTCTCACAGATATGTTTACCGATGCAGGGGTAACCTTAGGAGCAAATGAGGGTCCGAAGATTGCCTTTGGAGGGGCAATCTCCGGAGAGAAAATTCTTCCACTGTGGGTGATTTTGCTCGTTCCAGATATGTTTCCAATGTTGTAAGTCTCTTCATCAGAACTCTCTTCAGTTGATTCAATTTGCTTAACACCGTGGTAGTAGATTTCTCCACCATAGTTCCACAGTATTGATTTGTCGGACTTGTACGGGACGGGCCCGGGCATGGTTATCTTTAAAGGTACAGTCTTCGGAGCGGATGTAATCTTAACAGGTCTTTTGGAGACCTTGGAAATATTGGAGGATATGGTTATTATTGAAACATCATTGACAGAAGTCGGTGTAACATGAGTCTTTTCAAAAAGGATTTCTTGGTTTTCCATTAGGCGTTGGATGCCTAACTTCAACAATGGTCAGTTGGTTGGTAAGGATGAACAGAGGCAACAATCTTCTTCACAACCTGGGAAAATCCCAGCCTTTAGCAATTCAACTTGATTATTGGTAGCAGAGTTATCAAATCATCAATGGTAGCAACAAAAAGATCCTCTTCAACAGCATGAGCATTGTGGCCATGCCTTGGCATTGGAGCAGAGATCACATTCGGCTTTTCAGGGGCGTCGAATTCAACTTCTTTAACGTCTATCAAATCTTGAATCTTATTCTTGAGGGCCCAATAATTGTTGGTGTGGTGCCCCAGGCTGTCTGATTGATAAGCACACTTGGCATTCGAATGGTAGTATGGAGAAGAAGTATCCGGATTCTTCGGGGCCTCTTTCAAAGTGGCAAGGTTTAACTTCAAGATATGGGGTAGAACCTGAGTAGGAGTCATGTTTATCTGGGTAAATTTCCATACAGGCCTTTCCACCCTTGCTTGGTTGGTTCTGGGTTGATTGTTTCTGGGCTGATCAGCTACAGACTTCTAAATCATTACGGCCCCCACCGTTTGCCAACGCTCAACTCTTCCTTGACCCCTTTGGGAGTAGACAGTTGATACTTCTTTCTTTGCTGGAAAAGTATTTTTGATGGCAGTGGAAGCAGATGCATCTTTTTGAATTTTCTCGTTTTTAATGCCGGCTTCAACTCTTTCACCAGTTAGAATTAACTCAGTGAACCCCGCGGAAGAGCTTCCTATCAGGTGATTAAAGAAAGGACCTGACAGCATCCCCAAGAACATATCAACTAGCTCTCTCTCAGATAAAGGTGGTTGTACTCATCCTGCCAAGTCTCTCCATTTTTGGGCATACTCTTTAAAACCTTCATTTGAGACCATGCCCATACTCTGTAATTGAGTACAGGTTGGTGCTAAGTCTGCATTGTATTGATACTGCTTGTAGAAAGCAGCAGCCAAATCCTCCCAATTATGCACATCAGATCTCTCTAACTGGTAGAACCAATCCAGCTGCGTCTCCGAAAGACTGTCCTGGAAAAAGTGGACCCACAGGTCTTTGTCAGAAGAATGTGGTTAAATTTTCCTGACATAAGATCGTAGGTGCATCTTTGGGCAAGACACCCCATCGTACTTAGAAAACAACATCACTTTGAATTTAGGAGGGGTTACAATTCCAAAAACCAACCCTAACTCTTCAAAATCTAGCCCAGGCACTCTCTGAATCTCCATAGCTGCCAGACGCTCTTCCAGATTCTTGTATTTTTCATCGGCCGGAGGATACTGTTATTCCGAGTAATCCTCATCTTCCTCTTCTTCAGCTTCAGAATCAGATGGCACTGCAACTCCTTTACCCTTTCCTTCCCCCTCTTCAGATGTTGATGGGAAATCTAGGACCCTTCTGGCTTGACCTTAAAATCTTCTACCAAGGTAGCCACACCAACTCTCCTCTTCTTCTTTTTCTCTTTTTCCTTCTCTAACAGAGTTTTGAGCTCCTCCTGACCCTTAGCCAAGGTCATGAGTAGCTGTTGGAATTGTGAATTCTGAGCTTGTAAGTCTTTGACCGTTTGTTCAATATCCATCTTGCTGATATAAATAGCAGAGAGATGAGGAAACTTGGTGTGAAGACCTGTTTATGCATATGATGAATGATATGTATTCATGTAATGCTTTCAAGGATTCAGATATTCAAATTTGTTTTAACCAAAAAAGAAACACACGTCATGTTAATAAGATAGAATTTGTTAGTACATAAATTCCCCATGGGCAAAAAAAATACAAAATTCTAAGGTAAAAAGACATTGCGCATCCTTTTTGGTGCAATGTAGGTGTTGAGAGTCTGCTCTTTGTGAAGTTGACGAGTAAGTTCCAAAACCTTCTTCTCGCTTGCGTAGAATCGAGCTTCAAAAGTATCACGTTCTCCCTTGAGCTGTATCCAACTCCTTTGCAGATCTTCAAGTGATGTTGGCATGTCAAGATGTAGGAGGGTGTATGGAACCTCTCCTTCCTTAGCAGGCTCTATAATCACAGGGAGAATGGAGGGGTAAGGCATCATAATACTTTGGGCGCGGGTTCGTACCCACTTGAGGTAAGGCTCAAGGGGGATAGAATTCTTGTATCCTAAGGTCTTACTGTCCACTTTGTTGGGCATCCTCCAAGCTCGGATGAACCTTTGTTGGAGTCCTTGATCGTCGTTGTCGAAGTCAAAAACCAAGTCTGGAATCAGCATGTCATGTGGGCCATCCCTTTGGGCATACCCAAACTGTCTCATAGCCAAGCAGGGGTTGTAGGTGATGCCTCCCCTAATGCCAAGTAGAGGGACATTAGGGAATTCCCCACAATGGTCGATGATGATAACATTTTCTCTGGATCGAGAACACCAATGAACGTCTGAATGTGTAAGAGTCATCAATCGTTGTGACCACCTTAAGCCTTGCTCATTCTTCAAGACTGATTGGGGAAGATGAGAAATAAACGATATTGCCAGTAGAGGAGTGCAACACATGAGAACACCTCTTTTCCTCATTGTTCGAGTGTGAAAAGAGTGTAAGATATCCCCAAGCAATGTAGGCACCGGGTTGCGAACCATGAAGATTTTGACAGCATTGACATCTATAAGCTGGTCAGGGTTTGGGAACAAGACCAACCCATAGATGAGAAGAGCTACAATATCCTCGAAAGCTTGCAGGTCTAGAGAATTCCACCATTCTTGAGCTTTCTCAAACAGGAACTTTGCCAAGAAACCCTTGACACCACTTCTGGTTTCCCAATGACTTGTGACATCTGATGGTTGCAAGTGTAGGGCTTGAGCAACATCTTCAGGCTTTGGATCTCTTTCCATACTGTTGAAAGGTAGTTGATGGATAATAGGAATCCTCAAGAGTTGAGAAAATTCCTCCAAAGTAGGCACCAACTGGTAATCAGGAAATGTGAAGCAGTGGTGTAGGGGGTCAAAGAACTGGAAGAGAACTTTCACCATGTCTTCCTCTATGTTGGAGTTGACCAAGTTGAGAAGTCGACCATGTCTCTCAATGAATAGAGAATACTCTGGAATCTTGGAAGCAAGCTCCTTGAGTTGTGGAGGAATTCTTACAAGATTGACCTGAATAGTTTTCCTGCGAAGGGAATCCATAACCTACAAAACAGGAACAAAGATGAAGATCCAAAATCCTTGAAATGGTTAGTGGATGCAAATGATGCTTCATGATGTCCATGATGTTATGCACAAGTATATGTACAAACAAATCACACAAGTTCCTAGTTTAGGCTTGCATGGGGTTTCATATGTAAGTACCCTCTTGAAGTTTAGTTGGCTCAACCTGTCCTATAAATAGTAACCGAGTTCTAAGGAGCTCAATATCACTGGATTATTTTCTGTGTTCATTGTTTCAGTTTAGCCACTTTACTGGCGACCGAAATATTCCAAGAAAACAACCCTCAATGAGTGTAGTATCGAGTATCTACCAACTTCGGACTGCACCAAAGCCAGTCATCTCACTACATCCTAAAAGGCCAAGATGGTCAAGTAAAGGTTATAAAAGTCCATTAGTGCTTCATGACATCACTCAGCGGTCCCGTATTCTCTTTGATTGACTCAAAGGCTACCGGTACACACAAATATGTTGCACTAATATAGCTATTGCTTAGACCGTGTCGGTATACCCCACACAGTTTCCACAACGTATTGCTATTTACCTATGAATGTTTCCCAAATCCTGGTAGAGGATTCAAACCCAAACAATAGAACCAAAGTGTAAAGCATACAAAGCAAACAAGATAAGCATGTAAAGGTGATCTAAACCCTAAGGTAACCCCACTTTTATATTTTTCCCCAGCAGAGTCGCCAGTTCTGGGATACGGTAGGAGAACTGACTTGAGGTTTTGCGTTTGTGTTCGCAAATGTTTCGGTTTAGCAAGAGTCGCCACCGACTTTTTATTTTATCCAAAGGAAAGGTAAAAAAAGCACAGGAAAGACCTTTGAGATGTTTTCTTGGGTTCGAGGGGTAGATTATGAAAAGGGAAGGTGCTAGCACCCTTTTCATCCATGGTTTTCCATGGGCTATGTTGTACCCCAAAATTTTCCCTCTCATATCTCTCAAAAACATTGCAAGAAAAGTCTCCAAGTTGCTCAAGTTTGCTCAAGAGTTGGACAGACAAGCCATCTCCTAAGGCAGTCAACCCCAAATTAGGGTTTTGTGTTGCATCAAGGTCCTTGAGTCCAAATGACCTCAAATTCTCCCCAATGTCCTAATATGTTATCAAGATAATCCATGTCAAGTTTCAAGTCTTGCAGAGGAAGTTTGCTCAGTCAATTGCTCAAAGGTCCAAAAATCGACTGTGCTAGGGCAAAAGTCAACTGTAACCTACAAACAGTCAAACTTCAAGATTTTTTGTCCAAATTATCATTTTGAAGGATATTTCATCATTTGATCAAGGTTTGATCATAATTCATCAAAGATTGCTCAAAATTCATCAAGATTCAAAAGTTGCTAAATTAGGATTTTGCAGGAAAAGTCAACTCAACTTTGACCAAGCATAACTTTCTCATACTTTATGAGAAATGATCCATCCAAATCTCATTTTGAAGAGGATGTAATTTCCTACAATCCATATTCATACCTCAAGATCAAAAATGCACTCACAAGAAGTTATGAATTTGGACATTATAGGTCATTTTTGAAAGTAAACAAAAACACCTTTTTTCCAAAGCTTATAACTTGAGCATGGAATATCAAAATGGGATGAGACCAAAAGGGTTGGTTAGAATACATCTCAAGCTTTATAAAAAGTCTAATAACACCTCCAAAAGTTCAAAATTGAAGAAGTTATACATTGTTGAAGTTGGACATTTTTGCAAAATTGCCAAAAGTCAACTATCCCCAAAACTTCTAATTTTGTCAAATAGGCCCATTCTTTTCAACTTGATTTGAGCTTGCATCATTGTCCACGTGTCCTAGATTCATCCATGAGCCCATATTTTATTTTTATTATTTAATTTGATTTTTAATTGAATTTATTCATTTTAAATCAAATAAAATCATACAAAATCCAATACTTTGATAACATGAGATCTTTTGGCTATTTCAGGATTTGATTACCATCATTAAAAACATAAAAATCGAATCAGACTAATTCATGTGAAAAAAGATTGAGATTTGGCAAAATTGGCAAGTTTGTAAAGGGAGATCAAATCAAATTCAAAGGCATTGATATGGGAAGATTTGATCCATAATTCTTACCCTAATACACTACACACTACATAAGCAAGCAAAAGGAGTCGAGATAAGGGTTGGCAATTGCAGAGAGAGGCAGAACAAGATTTGAAAAAAGTCATAAAAAGCTTGAGATCGAAATCGTGTTTAGAGGTGTTTTCAAGGGCTGAGACCTGTCTAAATCGCTTCCTGGGAATTCACTCAAGCCAAACCAATCCAAAGCAAGCTTGTTCAGACTCCATAACGCGCTGTAAGTGTCACGATAACTACCTCCGTTCTTGAAATCGATTTGGCTTATTCTTGCATCGTTTGAGAAAACTATTGGCATATTTGTAATCCTCACAACATTTCTAAGCTATTTGCATCATTCAATTTTGTTTATCTAATCTGTAATGCAAAACTCCATAGCTAGGGTTCTTGGAAGCGTTTTTGGGGTTTTCTATTTCAGGAATAATTGATCCACAAGAAGGGCATAGCTTTGATCAGGAGGCCATAACGAATCCAACCATGTTGTTGAGTGGATTTATATGGCCTGTAGGGAGTTTTAGCATAAGCTTGCGTCTTTTGCTGCTGATTCAAATCCGCAGGTAATGTTGTTACAGGTCTGAGGACAGGGATGAGTTCGTGTCATCCTCCGGTTGGCCCATTCAAATATTTTCGCATATTTTTTTGTTTTGCTGGTGTGATCGGTGGATCTGGAACTGACTGTTTAAAGCTGGTTCGCGAAATGTCGCGGAAGCAAGAGTCGTCACCGTCTTTTATTTTCTCCAAATGGAAAGGACAAAAGCACAGAAAAATTCCTTAAAGAGATTGCTCTCGGTTCGGGAGGTAGATTTATAGAAAGGGAAGGTGTTAGCACCCTTTCTATCCATGGTTATCCATGGGCTCTTAGATACTTGCTCTCTTGTGTTTTCAAAATTGTTTGTTTGCTTTTCAACTGTGGGTTTTAAAAAGTTTCTTTGAAAATTTTAGTTTGACTCTTGTATCGGTCCTCAAGAGTGTTTGAAAAATTGCTTTCGAAAGCTTTTTGAAAATGTGTTGGTGTGAAAAGTATTTTTGAATTTTGTTTTGAAATTTAGAGCAAGTATCTAGAGTCGTCTACCTACCCTAAGGAATTCGTCTGTGTAGATGTCCTTTAAAGTAGTGCCATCCCACCATTAAGAGGTAGGTAGCACCACTGTTGGAGGTGTTCGGGTCAATTCGAAGGTTCGGGACATGGTGATCACCAGAGCAATAGGAATACACCTTAGAAGCTACCCTCATGCCAGGTTCCCGGATCATGAGGACTTACTAAGACATCCTCTACTCGACGATCACCTTTCGAAGCAAGGCAACAGTGAGGTGTACCCTAGGGGTGGTGTGTGATTTGTGTGTCAGATTCATTTATTTTTGTCTTGTCATGTCAAAGTGGTCTATGCGTTTGTTTTTATTTTTGTCATTCATTCTTTCATGCATTTATTTAACAGTTAAGAAAGTGCGGAAAGGTAAAATTCTAAACTATTACAAAGGCGCGGGTCCACATCGCCAAATTAAAATCCAGGACCCGATTTGACAGAAAATAAATAGAGTGCAAGAAATAAAATGTCCAAGTTTACAAGGCTTTGGGAGAGGTACATAAATATTATAAGAAATAAAATAAATGCGCAAATTGGAATTAAGATCGAAAACGAGGGCGTTGGACCCTTTTTAATGAAATTAAAGTAAATGATTTACAAATTAATTCAATTAAAATAAAAAGAGAAATTATTTTTGAGGTTTTCGTATTTATGATTTTTTTAATGAGAATTAAATGAAATTAAAACGCTAATTAACCCTAATTCTACAACTTTTATTTATTAAGAAAAACCTATTAAAATTTAAACCTAAAATTAAATCTAATTATTTAATGACAATTTGATTTTATGAAAATAAATAATTAATTATTAGTGAAAAGAAAAGAAAAAGGATAAAAATTAATTAAAACCCTAATTCTACCAATTTTAAGTTTATTAGAAAAATATTAAGATTTAAACCTAAATTAAAAACTAAAATCAATTAATGATATTTATTTACAAAAAAAATAACATTAAATAAAAATACTTATTTTTTGTCTTTTTTCTGATTTTATATTGTTTTTATGTTTTTTATGAAAATATTAAATTAAAGGAATTAATAAAAAAAAACAATAATTGAAATAAATAAAATAAAGAAAAGAATGAAAATTCAAACCATGGGGGGTCTGTCCCCATTTGGAGGTTTTGTTAGCATTGCTGGCCCAAGGTTTTAAGGCCCTTTTTGACTTTCCTTGCCAGCGTGTGGAGGTGTTGACTGCAGCATATCATGGTCTCTGAATCCTGGCCCTTGGTTGAGTGTAGTGGGACATGTGGCACGCCTGGATGTAAGGCCATAGGGTGGACGCTTGCAAGGGAATTACACAAGAACACAATTATGAGAAAAATATAAGGAAAGGGAGGGGGACCTGGGATCGAACCCAGGTCCTGTAGATTACCAATGTACACGCCTACCACTGGAGCTCTTAGTGCGCTTTGTATATATGGTAACCAATAAATAATATGAAACAAAACAATGGTTAGTGAATAAATTCAGCGCGAAAATTCAAATCACCCTATCATGCTTTGACACTTCATCATCTTCTTCGTTTAGCTCTTTTTCCTGAAATATAAAAGGTGGTTAGCGGGGGTTTTAAACCCCCCCCCCCCAAAATATGCAATTTCATGAAATAGCGAATAGGCCATATGGCCACATAAATTAGGCGCGAGGGTTCTGTTGTTTTCGTCCAAGCATGCTGAGTTCATTCATGGTATTGTGGTGTTCCAATTTTTCCAGAATAGAGAAGCCCTAAATTAGAACCTCTGCAACCCTAAAATATAACAATGGCGTATTTGCATATAGTGTATAAAAACTCAATCAAAGTATGTGGTTAGCTTCAGAATACATCACTTAGTATGAATCCATAAATAAAATGCCATGAGAATGCTTGAAAATCAAAACACGAATATGCATTTTATATGAAAAATTTTGATTTCTGTATACCGATTCAAGGCGTTAGAGTTGATGTTCTTGATTGGAATAGTCTCCTGGTCACCTTGGCAAGCTAATGGAATAGGTATTTGGCCTTGAAAAGCCCTGTAACCTAGTTTTCAGTTTTGAATTTTCTTGAAAAAAATGCAAACTTGTTGGTCAGGTTCTTGCGCAGCTGGCAGATTTTATGCATTAGGGTTAGCATCAATATATACATGTGAATGATTAGGGTTGGTTTTTTGTCCAAAGAATCCATGAATTGAAGGAATCAATCTTTGATTTTTATGCCATAATTTTCCAATCTTTTTCAAGCATATTTGGTCTCAATCATATCCAATCACCATAATTCCTTCCATATCTGATTGTGCACGAAATCCTAAGCCTATTCCATGCACAAAAAGATTTAAAACATTAGGTTTAGTATTTTTCACCTATTTATTTTAATTAAATGAATTATTAATAATTAAAAATCCAAATAAATAAATAAAAATGATAAAAAAACTTCCCTTTGGGCCAAATGGTCGTGCACATGCCTTGGATGATGCATTGTGGAAGAAAAGGTGGCCCATTAGCAAATTTAAGTCATTTGAAGCAATGTTGACTTTTCAAAATATCCAAAAATTTCCCAACTTCCACAAGGCATAACTTGCTCAATTTTTAAGCTTTGCTCATGTTCTTGGACATTTTGGAAAGGTATTTGAGTCCTCTAACCAATGCCTTTGGTCCCATGTCATTTTAATTTACCAATCTCAAGTTATGGCCTTTGACTTAAAGTCCCTTTTTGTTGACTTTTGAAAATGACCTATAATGTTGAAATTGATAACTTTTTGTGAGAGCATTTCTTGGACTTGAAGTGTGAAGAGGAGTTGTAGGAAATGTCTTTCTCTTCAAAATGAGCTTTGGATGGAATTTTTCTGATAATCCATGTGGAAGTTATGCCCTGGTCAAGTTACAGTTGACTTTTTCAACTGTCCAAATATGGAAACTTTTGCATCTTGAGACTTTTTGAGCCAAACTTTGAGAATCATGATCAAGCATTGATCAAATGATGTTTGTGGCCTCAAAATGAGATGTTGACCAAAAATTTGAACTTTTGACTATCAAATGACCATTTTGCCCCTACAGTTGACTGTAGTGCAATTAGGGTTTTTGACTGTGCAATTTTGTGCTGTAAGTCTTGAAACTTGGTATGAGGATGCTTGACCATGTTTATAGGCATGTGGGACTTGATTGGACCCTTGGAAACTTCATTTTCTTTGTCATAACCAAAACCCTAATTTTGACTGTTAGGAGGCCCCTGAACTGTGCAACCCTTGGGGAGATTTTGAAGCTTTGACTTGGCAAATTTTGAAGAATATGGGAGGGCAAATTTTGGGGTACAACAGTTGCCCCTGTTCAATCTTCTTAGACCTGAGGATGTAGATTGGCTGGCGTGCCTTTCGTAATCCGAAGGTGGAAGATGATTGAACACTAGAGTGCCCAGAAATTTGCGCTCGCATAGTAGTGGGATGATGGGAATGGGCTTACAGATGCCATTTGGAGACTGATGGATAGGATGATGGGCTTATAGATGCCATGCTAGGAGGTGATGGATAGGTGGATGGGCTTATAGATGCCATCTGGATGTTGATCGCGTAAGAGATTCCTTAGCGAGAACTTGCGTACCTGCAAAAGAAAAATGATTACCTGACCCATTACAGGAGCTGGTCTTCAGATTCTTTGTATGGATGTGTCCTGACTGGTTACAGGAGCTGGATCTGGAGCTTCGAACGGTGCTGAATGAACCAGAGATGGTTACTACCTCAACAGGAACGGTGAGAGAACCTTGGATGATTTCAACCTCAACAGTAATCATTGAGAGAATCTGGGGACGATTACTACCTCCGCAGTAACGGGGAGAGAACCATAGGCGACTTCAACCTCAACAGTAATCATTGAGAGAATCTTTGGACGACTTCAACTTCAACAGTAACGCTGAGCGAATCTTGGGGCGATTACTACCTCCGCAGTAACGGGGAGAGAACCATAGGCGACTACAACCTCAACAGTAATCATTGAGAGAATCTTGGATAACTTCTGCTGAGTCTTTATCAGGGAAATCTGTTAGGGGTCGATTTAACTGGACTAGAGAAGGCCTTGGACTGGATATGAAACAGAAAATCTTAGGGTCGATTAACTGAACCGGTCTAGGTCTTAAAATGTGTTCAAGTGGATAAGAAACAGGGAGATCTTAGGGTCGATCTGACTGAACCAGAGAAGGCCTTGGACGGGATAAGAAACAGAAAAGTCTTAGGGTCGACTTAACTGAACCGGTCTAGGTCTTGAAATCTTCAATTGGATAAGAAACAGGGAGATCTTAGGGTCGATCTGACTGAACCAGAGAAGGTCTTGAATATAGCTGAGGACTTAACTGGATCTTTCCTGAAAGGTAAAGGTCAGTCATATGCAATGCATGATATGGATCAAGCAATGATGTTCTCCATATAAATGAGATTTGTAAGATATGATGCGTATATGCATGCTATAATGTATGGAAATGTGATGTTTATGAATGTATGTTTTTCGTCTAGGAAAGTAAATCCTTGACGGGTGCCGGGAAGTCAATCCTGGGCTGATGTTGAAGAATAGATTTTGCTTCCGCTGGGGATGATAGTTGCAAGAATACCGGTAAGAGAAGATAACTCCGTTGGGGAATAAACTTGGCGAAAAGATTACTCTGCGGGGAGAAAAGTACTCTAACGATCTTGCTGGGGAGCAATACTCCGTGGGGAGAGAGATACTTTGTTGAGTTGTTGATAATAACTTGCTGGGGATACCATTGTTGTGTTGGAAGTGTTAATAGACTTCGCTGGGGATAAGAAGACTTTGTCGAGGACGCTCTTTCCGTGGCTTTTGGCTGAGGATAACCCAGTTATATCCTGGTAAGGAAATAACTCTTTGAATAAAGTCGGGGGACGCGTTCATGCTTTGCGAGGATAAGCTTCCAGAATCTACTGGGGATAAGCTTACTGCTTGGGGAGATAGATTCCAACTTTTCCTGGGGAAACTGGGTTGGACTCTCCTGGGGAAGTTTTGAAATGTATCGGAAATAACTCCATTGAATGTTTGATGTACCGCCGGGGAACAATCTTTAGGTCAAGACTGCCGGGGATGCTTGTTAGGAATGCATATATACTGCTGGGGAATGTTGAGATCTGCGGGAGAATACCCAACTTCCTTAAGTTTGACTGTAACTTTGCTCGGGGGGAGTGTACTGACTTGCTGACACACTCTCTGGGGAATTAAGGTACTGGTTATGTTCTTCAGCTGTACCTACCTTGATACCTTGGAGGACAGAACAATTAGATTGCTTAGACAACTCTTTATTGCCCCTGTTTCTAATGTTACCTGTAATTAATCCTTTGTTTCGTATGCAAATATTTATGAGTTAGCAAATTATTGTCAATGCATATACCATAAATTGAACCTTGGACGTTCTTCACAAAACAAAACAGAAAAAGGAAAAACAATGGGCAATTTTAACTGAAAGATATATTTGTATTGATTTTGAATTGCCTGAAAATAGGCGTTTTTTGTACAAGAGGCTGACGTCCTAGTAAGAGGGCGCCGCCGAACAAAAGAGTTTATACAAGTTTTGTACAAGAGAAAATAAAACAGCTGTGTGAAATGAATGATCCCACTGGGTTTCAACTCTACTATTGCCTTTATAACTCCGAGCGTCTCATCACTTGATGACCTTAGTTGAAGATGAAGCTGACTGATCCATGCCGTCTGAACTTGATGTAGATACCGGATTCTGGATGCAAAGTGATCCAATGAGACATAGTATTATGCTTTATCCCTAACTTTTGCCTGGACCGCCCTTTCGGGTTTTCAGTCCACCGGGATACCCATTTTTGCCCAAGCCTCCTTTTCAGGTTTTCGACTTGCCGGGTGTACAGATTTTTTTCATTTCATCCCTTCATTTTGCCCGAACCCTTTTGGTTCGCCGGGAAGCCCTAATTTTTGCCTAGACATGTCAGCCTAACGGGTCTTTTTCATGCGTAGTATCTTTTTACTATGTCTGCATTGGCGGGGTGAGGAAGGTCGTCACCATCCATGTTGGTTAAAATCATGGCTCCTCCTGAGAACACATGTTTAACCACAAATGGCCCTTCGTACGTAGGGGTCCATTTGCCCCTTGGATCACTCTGAGGGAGAATGATTCGCTTGATTACCAGATCCCCAACTTGATATTCCTGTGGTCTGACCTTTTTGTTAAATGCCCTGATCATTCGTTTCTGATACGTTTGACCATGACAGATAGCAGCAAGTCTCTTTTCATCAATGAGGTTTAACTGATCAAGTCGTGTCTGAATCCAATCATCTTCGTTCAGATTTGCATCCTTCATTATCCGGAGAGAGGGTATTTGCACTTCGATCGGTAAGACTGCCTCCATGCCGTAGACCAAGGAGAAAGGAGTTGCCCCGGTTGACGTCCTGGCTGAGGTACGGTACCCATGTAGAGCGAACGGTAACATCTCGTGCCAATCTTTATAAGTCACTGTCATCTTCTGCACAATTTTCTTGATATTTTTATTTGCTGCTTCTACAGCCCCATTCATCTTCGGTCTGTAAGGAGAAGAGTTGTGGTGCTGTATCTTAAACTGCTCGCAGAGCTCAGTGATCATCTTGTTATTCAGATTGGTACCGTTGTCTGTAATAATTCTCTGGGACACCGTATCGACAGATCAGGTTATGCCGAATGAACCGTGCCACAACAGTCTTGGTTACCGTAGCATAGGATGCTGCTTCAACCCACTTCGTGAAATAATCAATTTCTACCAGGATGAAGCGATGCCCATTAGATGTCGTAGGTTTAATCTCACCGATCATGTCTATGCCCCACATTGCAAACGGCCAAGGCGTAGTCAGAACATTTAGAGGAACTGGAGGAACATGCACCTTGTCTGCATAAATCTGGCATTTATGGCATGTCCGAGAATGCTGGTAACAGTCCGCTTCCATGGTGGACCAGAAATACCCTGCCCGTAGGATTTTCTTTGCCATAGTGTGTCCACTGGAGTGTGTACCAAAGGTCCCTTCATGTAGCTCTTCCATGATCCTTTCTGCTTCTGTCTTATCCACACAACACAGTAAGGTTGAATCATGGTTTCGCTTGTACAGGATGCCGTTGCTAAGGAAGAACTTCGCTGCGAACCTTCTCAGAAACTTCTTATCATTGACAGAGGCACCTTCAGGATACTCCTGGGCTTCCAAATATCTCTTCACCTCATGGTACCAAGGCTTCTCAGTCACCAGTTCAGTCTCGAGATCACAACAGTATGCCGGTTCGTCCAGTTTCCAGATGATGATCCGGGGAGCCTCATTGTCCCATTTGACTTTGAACATGGAGGACATTGTAGCTAACGCGTCTGCTAACTGATTCTCCTCTCTTGGGAAATGTTTAAAAGTTATCTTCGTGAAGTGGGGGATCAAGGTCAACACACATTCTCTGTAAGGAATAAGATTCAGATGTTTCGTATCCCACTCTCCTTTGATATGATTGATCACAAGAGCAGAATCTCCGAAGACACTCAAAAACTTGATCCTTAAGTCGATCGCAGCTTGGAGACCCATGATGCATGCCTCATACTCCGCCATGTTGTTGGTACAGTTGAAACATAGTCGGGCAGTGAACGGAGTATGAGTGCCTTGGGGGGATATGATTACAGCGCCAATGCCGTTACCCAAAGCATTGGAGGCTCCGTCAAAGTGCATAGACCATCGGGATCCTTCCTCAGGTCCTTCATCCGGTCCAGGTATTTCACAATCAGTCACTATCATGATGCTCTCGTCTGGAAACTCAAAGTTCATTGACTGATAGTCGTCTACGGCCTGATGTGCCAAGTGGTCTGCCAATACACTTCCCTTGATGGCTTTCTGGGTCGTGTACTGAATGTCGTATTCTGTCAAGATCATTTGCCATCTTGCTATTCTCCCGGACAGAGCAGGCTTTTCAAATATGTACTTTATAGGATCCATCTTTGAGATCAACAAGGTAGTGTGAGTCAGCATATACTGTCTCAGCCGGCGAGCAGCCCATACCAAAGCGCAGCAAGTTTTCTCAAGCAGTGAGTATCAGGTCTCACAATTGGTAAACTTTTTGCTAAGGTAATAAATGGCATGCTCTTTTCGGCCAGACTCGTCATGCTGCCCCAGCACACACCCCATTGAGTTGTCAAGCACTGTCAGGTATAGTATCAGAGGTCTCCCTTCAACCGGTGGCATAAGGATGGGTGGTTCTTGGAGATACTCCTTGATTCTGTCAAAAGCAGCCTGACATTCATCATTCCAATGTACTACCTGATCTTTCTTCAGCAGCTTGAAGATTGGTTCACAGGTAGCGATTAAGTGCGAGATGAACCGAGCAATGTAATTCAGGCGTCGTAAAAAGCCTCTGACTTCCTTCTCTGTCTTAGGAACTGGCATCTCTTGAATGGCTTTAACCTTAGCAGGGTCCACTTGAATACCCTTATCACTTACAACGAAGCCTAGCAACTTTCCAGATCTTACCCCGAAGGTGAACTTGTTCGGGTTCAACCTCAGCTTGTACAGTTTCAAACGGTCAAACAACTTCTGCAGATGACCTAGGTGCTCTTCCTCAGTCTGGGACCTTGCGATCATGTCGTCAACATACACTTCTATCTCGTGATGGATCATGTCATGAAATAAAGCAACCATGGCACGTTGGTAGGTTGCCCCAGTGTTCTTCAATCCAAAAGGCATGACCTTGTAGCAGAAGGTGCCCCACTGAGTAACAAAGGTAGTTTTTTCCATGTCTTCAGGTGCCATCTTGATCTGATTATAACCTGAAAAACCATCCATGAAAGAGAACACCTTATGCTGAGCAGTATTGTCAACAAGGACATCAATGTGAGGTAGGGGAAGTCATCCTTGGGGCTGGCCCTGTTCAGATCCCTGTAATCAACACACATTCTGACCTTACCGTCCTTCTTCGGTACCGGCACTACATTAGCAACCCACTGAGGGTAAGAAGTCACTGCAAGAAACCCAGCATCAAACTGTTTCATAACCTCGGCTTTAATCTTCTCAGACATCTCTGGACGCATACGGCGGACCTTTTGCTTAACCGGAGGGCAGTCTTCCTTAGTAGGCAAGTGATGGACCACAATATCGGTATCCAACCCGGGCATATCTTCGTAGGACCAGGCAAAGATCTCCACATAATCATGTAACATCTTAGTCAACCGTTGCTTCACGCTGAGCTCTAGGTTGGCACCAATCTTTACCTCTTTCTTGTCTGCTTCAGTACCCAAGTTTATTACTTCCACTGGCTCTTTGTGTGGTTGAATTGCCCTCTCTTCCTGAAGTAACAGTCTTGCAAGTTTGCCAGGCACTTCGCAATCATCTTCACCTTCGTCTTCGGCTAAGTTGATCGGATTTTCGAAGTCATAACTGGCGGTAGCAGAGTCGTTACCAGTGAGATCCAGAGTGGATTGAAACCTGTATGAGTGAGTGTGTGTAAATACAGCTGTTTATGAAATGTATAAAGAAAGGAAAGACAAAAAAGGAGCATAAGATTTGAAATGTGAAAAAACGTCCAAGATTTTCATTCATGATATATGAAATGACAATTTATATGCCCTCACAAATGAAGCCACGGTGCCTCGGGTAAGACACCGAGCCACAGAGTTTTAATTGTTTATTACAAATAACAAAACAAAGAAGTTTATTACTGCGTAACAAAATTAACAGGGGTATGGTCTTTGACAATCCAATTGGTCAATCCGCCTTCAGCCGTCGGGTAGATCCAGCTATTGAACTCAGCTTCATCCACTTCATTATCCTCCCCAACAACATTCACTCCTGGATTGGTAATGAGCACAGGAGGTCTTCTGGTCTTTGCCTTCCGCATAGCTTTCTGTCCCTCTGCAGTAAAACCCAGCCCAAACTTGTCAGTTTTCTGTGTAAAGTCGGGAAGCCTGCCCCAGTTAGCACATTCACCTTTCTGAACCACAGCCCGGGCGTCCTTCAGGGAAGCCATCTTCAAAGGAACATCTTCTTCGACTGCTGTCTCTGCTGCGGTTGAAATTGGAAGTACCTCTTCGAAATGCTGAAAGGGAGTTTCAATAAACTCCCCGTCCATCTCAATATATCTGAAGGAATTCAAATGGCTCACCATATACTCCTCCTCCCCATGCACGGTGACGATCTTCCCTCTGACAGGGTACTTTAGCTTCTGGTGCAAGGTAGAGGTCACTGCCCCAGCTTTATGGATCCAAGGTCGACCCAGTAGACAAGAATACGATGGACGAATATCCATCACGTAAAAGGTAGAGTCAAACACCTGAGAGCCCACACGAATAGGAATGTCAACCTCTCCATGAACCATCCTCTTGGAACTGTCAAATGCTCTGACGATGATATTTCTAGGTTTCAGTTCCAGGCCTTCACAATCCAAACGGTCTAAGGCCTTCTTGGGATAGCACATTCAAGGAAGAACCAGTGTCCACCAACACATGCGCCAGAGTAGTGCCCCTGCATTCAATAGAAACATGCAGGGCGTCATTGTGGTCTCTTCCCTTTGCAGTTAGGTCAGCATCTGAGAAACCCAAACCGTTGTCTGCCGTCAGATTTGCTACGCAATCAGTGAACTGAACTGCAGATGTTTCCTGTGGCACGTGGGCCGTCTTGAGAAATGAGATTAAGGCCTTAGCATGGGCCTCGGAGCATAGCAATAAGGAGAGCATGGAGATCTTGGAGGGCGTATGCCCTAGTTGTTCCACAACATTAAAGTCACTTTTCTTTATTATCTTCAGGATTTCCTCCATCTCTTGTTGGGAGGCCTCAGCATTTATAGGTATTGGTGCCTCCATCCGGGCAGGCTCATCTTCAATCCCTTTGCCCCGAGCATTAGATGACTCGGCAGCAGGGGAAACAACTTGGTCAGAAACAGGAACAAGTATACTTGTAGGTGTTATTGTAAGGGGTCTTCGAATAGCGGGCGGTGCAATGTCAGGCGAGAAGAGCCTGCCACTGCGGGTAACCTTGGCTGGGCCAGTGATATCGCAGATGCTGGCGCCAGCGTTGAACTCTTGTTTGATTCCATTCACATACACATCTGCCCCATAGTGCCAGGGGACAACTTTATTAGATACGTAGGGGAGAGGCCCCGGAACAGTAATAACAACAGGTGTGACAGTCATGATTTGGACGGGCTTCCTTAGGAGAGCCTTGATTGGATTATTGAAGATTGTGACCACATAAACTTCTTCTACCGGAACCAACTGAACAGCAGACTTCTTGAATAGAATCTCTTTGCTGTCCATTAGGCTTTGGATGCCCAACTTCAGCAAAGGACAACCAGATAGGGAAACAGCGCAGAACAGGCAACCCTCACTGCAACCCGGAAATAAACCGGCCAGCAGTAGGTTCCTCTTGACAGTCTTCAAAGGAGTAGCTACATCATCCACATAGACAGCGTATACATCTTCATCAACAGCATTTACTCCATGCTGGGGCATAGGAGCAGTCACCACATTCGGCCTCTCAGGCGCTTCAAACTGTATTTCTTTTGCGTCAATAAGGTCTTGCACCTTATTCCTTAATGCCCAACAGTCATCAGTGGAGTGCCCCGGGCTATCGGAGTGATAAGCACAGCGGGCATTTGGATTGTATTTCGGGGAGGCAGTGTTCACAACTTTTGGCGCCTCTCTGACAGTCACTAAATTGGTGGATAGCAACTGTGGCAAGATCTGCGACAAAGTCATGCTCAAACGGGTGAATTCTCTTCTAGGTCTTTCAGCCCTCTGAGGATTGGTTTGCCGAGGAGCGGCAACAGGCTTAGCAATCATTACCGCACTGACAGATTGGCGGCGCTCAGATTTCTCTTGTCTCCTGGACCCGTACACAGCACTAGCATCCTTTTTGAAGGGTTTCTTCTCTGAACTTGTAGATGCACCCTTCGGAATCTTACCAGACTTCAACCCAGCCTCAATTCTCTCTCCAGTCAGAATAAGATCAGTAAACCCTGCAGACGAGTTACCGATAAGATGATTGAAAAATGGCCCAGATAGGGTCCCCAAGAACATGTCTACCAACTCCCGATCAGTCAACGGAGGCTGCACCCTACCAGCCAGATCCCTCCACTTCTGTGCGTACTCTTTAAAACCTTCACTTGAACCTAACGACATATCCTGGAGTTGGGTACGCGTAGAGGCAAGGTCGGCATTATATTGATACTGCTTATAGAAAGCAGTAGCCAACTCCTCCCAGTTACGAACCTTGGTCCCATCCAGCTGATAGAACCATTCGAGATGAGTCCCTGAAAGACTCTCCTGGAAGAAGTGGATCCACAAGTTCTTGTCCACTGAGTACGGTTGAATCTTCCGAACATAGGACCTGAGGTGTAGCTTGTGACAAGACGCCCCGTTGTACTTGGTGAAAGATGGTGCTTTGAACTTACGAGGAATGATCACACCAGTAGACAAACCCAAATCTCCGAAATCCAGCCCAGGTACCTGTTGTATCTCCATAGCATTCAATCTGTCCTCCAACTGCTTATACCGGTCTTCAGCCGGAGGATACTGCTCCTCATCAAAATCAGTCTCGTTGTCAGAGACTACCGGACTAGGACCTTTTTCCCCTTGAGGGGTACCCTTACCTATGGAAGAACCAGCCTCTTCATTCTGCAGAGTGTTGCCAAACCTTCGGCCCGAGTTAAAAAGAACAGTTCTTCTCTTCTTCTTCTTTTCCTTCTTCAGGAGCAGAGCCTTCAGCTCCTCTTGGCCCTGAGCCAAACCCATGATTAGTTCCTGAAATTGCGCATTCTGCGCCTGAAGAGCCTTGATGGACATCTCAGTTGATGATGAGTCAGGATTCATGATGCTGAAATAAACAGCGAAGAACTGTAAGCAACCTGAAAAGGAAAAAACCTGCTATGCACATGATGAATGATATGTGTTTATGCAATGCATTCAAGGGTTCGAAAGTTCAAATTTGTTGTAGACAAAAAAGAACACACGTTATCATTAAGAAATAATTGTTTGGTACATCAAAGCCTCATGGGCACAAATTACAAAGCAAATCAATCCCAAAAGACACTACGCATCCTCTTTGGAGCTATGTAGGTGTTGAGATTCCTCTCCTCATGCAATAGGCGGGTGAGCTCCAGGATCTTCTTTTCACTAGCATGTAGACTGTTCTCAAGAGAATTCCGTTCTTCCTTAAGCTGGATCCAGCTCTTCTGCATCTCTTCCCAGGACGTGGGCATGTCAGGATGCTGAATGGTGTAGGACCCCTCTCCTTCCAAGACCGGCTCTTTGATCACAGGGAGCATATGAGGATAAGGCATTACTAACTTCTGGGAGCGGGCGTGTACCCACTTGAGATAAGGTTCCAACGGGATGGAATTCCTGTGCCCCAGTGTCTTGCTGTCTATCCTACTGGGCATCCTCAAAGCTCTGATAAATCTCTGGTGAAGTCCTTGTGCATCGTTGTCGAAGTCAAAAACTATGTCAGGAATTAACATGTCATGAGGACCATCCTTCCGAGCATAACCAAACTGTCTCCAAGCCAGGCATGGGTTGTAAGTAATACCTCCTCTGATTCCGAGTAAAGGAACATTAGGGTACTCCCCACAACGATCAATGATAGTGACATCCTCTCTGGACCGAGGACACCAATGTATATCTGCATGTGTAAGAGTCATCAACCGTTGTGACCATCTCAAACCCCGCTCGTTCTTCAAAACTGATTGTGGAAGGTGCGAAATAAACCACCTTCCCAGGAGAGGAGTGCAACACATAAGGACACCTCTTTTTCTCATGGTTCGAGTGTAACATGAGTGAAGGATGTCCCCCAGCAACGTAGGTATAGGATTCCTGGACATGAAGATCTGGACAACACTGATATCTATAAGCTGATCTGGGTTAGGGAACAACACCAAACCATAGACAAGGAGGGCCACAACTTCTTCGAAAGCTTGTAAGTCAAGGGAGTTCCAACATTCATGGGCCTTTTCAAACAGAAACCTGGCTAAGAACCCTTTGATACCACTTCTAACTTCCCAATGTCCCTTAAGGTCAGATGACTGTAGGTGTAAGGCTTTAGCAATCTCTTCAAGCTTGGGTTCCTTTTCTGTACCGTTTTAGGGTAGTTGATCAAGGATAGGGATCTTCAGGAGCCGGGAGAACTCCTCCAATGTAGGTACCAGCTGATAATCCAAGAAGGTGAAACAGTGATGCAGAGGGTCAAAGAATTAGAACAAGACCTTTATCATGTCTTCCTCAATGTTGGTATTGACCAAGCTGATGAGTCTTCCATGTCTCTCACTGAATGAAGAGTTCTCGGGAATCCTGGATATAAGCTCCTTAAGCTGAGGAGGGACCCTTACAAGACTGATTTGAATTGTCTTTCTGCGAACAGTTTCCATGTCCTACAAAACAAGAACAAAGATGAAGATTCGAACCCCTGAAACGGTTAGTCAATGCATATGATGTTGGATGATGTCATGATGCTATGATTAAACACACCACAGATATTTACAAAGACAAACATGTAAGGCACACAAGGCACACAAGACAAGCCCTTAGAGTTTAAGGCCAGCATGGGGTCTGGGTAGTACCCTCTTGAAGTTGGTGGGTTCAACCTGTCCTATTAGAAGTAACCGGGTTCTAAGGGTCCCAATATCACGGGATTGCTTTCATTGTTCATCGTTTCGATTTAGCCACTGAACTCGCGACTGAAATATTCCAGGAAAGCAACCCTCAATTGAGTGTAGTATCGAGTATCAACCAACCTCGGACTGCACCAAAGTCAGTTATCTCACTACCCTAAAGAGGCCAAGATAGTTCAATTAAGGTTCCTAAGGTCTGTTGATGCTTCATGACACCACGCGGAGGCCCCGTACTCTCCTTGACTGAACTCAAGGGTTACCGGTACACACCAAAGTGCCACATCAACGTAGCAGACTATTTCAACCATGTCGGTATACCCTGCACAGTTCCCTCACAGCCTTGTTGCTACTTTCTAAGAAGGTATCCCCCAGATCCGGGTTAGAGTCGCCAGTTCTATGATCGGTGGATCTGGAACTGACTGTTTAAAGCTGGTTCGCGAAATGTCGCGGAAGCAAGAGTCGCCACCGTCTTTTATTTTCTCCAAATGGAAAGGACAAAAGCACAGAAAAATTCCTTAAAGAGATTGCTCTCGGTTCGGGAGGTAGATTTATAGAAAGGGAAGGTGTTAGCACCCTTTCTATCCATGGTTATCCATGGGCTCTTAGATACTTGCTCTCTTGTATTTTCAAAATTGTTTGTTTGCTTTTCAACTGTGGGTTTTAAAAAGTTTCTTTGAAAATTTCAGTTTGACTCTTGTATCGGTCCTCAAGAGTGTTTGAAAAATTGCTTTCGAAAGCTTTTTGAAAATGTGTTGGTGTGAAAAGTATTTTTGAATTTTGTTTTGAAATTTAGAGCAAGTATCTAGAGTCGTCTACCTACCCTAAGGAATTCGTCTGTGTAGATGTCCTTTAAAGTAGTGCCATCCCACCATTGAGAGGTAGGTAGCACCACTGTTGGAGGTGTTCGGGTCAATTCGAAGGTTCGGGACATGGTGATCACCAGAGCAATAGGAAGACACCTTAGAAGCTACCCTCATGCCAGGTTCCCGGATCATGAGGACTTACTAAGACATCCTCTACTCGACGATCACCTTTCGAAGCAAGGCAACAGTGAGGCGTACCCTAGGGGTGGTGTGTGATTTGTGTGTCAGATTCATTTATTTTTGTCTTGTCATGTCAAAGTGGTCTATGCGTTTGTTTTTATTTTTGTCATTCATTCTTTCATGCATTTATTTAACAGTTAAGAAAGTGCGGAAAGGTAAAATTCTAAACTATTACAAAGGCGCGGGTCCACATCGCCAAATTAAAATCCAGGACCCGATTTGACAGAAAATAAATAAAGTGCGAGAAATAAAATGTCTGAGTTTACAAGGCTTTGGGAGAGGTACATAAATATTATAAGAAATAAAATAAATGCGCAAATTGGAATTAAGATCGAAAACGAGGGCGTTGGACCCTTTTTAATGAAATTAAAGTAAATGATTTACAAATTAATTCAATTAAAATAAAAAGAGAAATTATTTTTGAGGTTTTCGTATTTATGATTTTTTTAATGAGAATTAAATGAAATTAAAACGCTAATTAACCCTAATTCTACAACTTTTATTTATTAAGAAAAACCTATTAAAATTTAAACCTAAAATTAAATCTAATTATTTAATGACAATTTGATTTTATGAAAATAAATAATTAATTATTAGTGAAAAGAAAAGAAAAAGGATAAAAATTAATTAAAACCCTAATTCTACCAATTTTAAGTTTATTAGAAAAATATTAAGATTTAAACCTAAATTAAAAACTAAAATCAATTAATGATATTTATTTACAAAAAAAAAAACATTAAATAAAATACTTATTTTTTGTCTTTTTTCTGATTTTATATTGTTTTTATGTTTTTTATGAAAATATTAAATTAAAGGAATTAATAAAAAAAAAACAATAATTGAAATAAATAAAATAAAGAAAAGAATGAAAATTCAAACCATGGGGGGTCTGTCCCCATTTGGAGGTTTTGTTAGCATTGCTGGCCCAAGGTTTTAAGGCCCTTTTTGACTTTCCTTGCCAGCGTGTGGAGGTGTTGACTGCAGCATATCATGGTCTCTGAATCCTGGCCCTTGGTTGAGTGCAGTGGGACATGTGGCACGCTTGGATGTAAGGCCATAGGGTGGACGCTTGCAAGGGAATTACACAAGAACACAATTATGAGAAAAATATAAGGAAAGGGAGGGGGACCTGGGATCGAACCCAGGTCCTGTAGATTACCAATGTACACGCCTACCACTGGAGCTCTTAGTGCACTTTGTATATATGGTAACCAATAAATAATATGAAACAAAACAATGGTTAGTGAATAAATTCAGCGCGAAAATTCAAATCACCCTATCATGCTTTGACACTTCATCATCTTCTTCGTTTGGCTCTTTTTCCTGAAATATAAAAGGTGGTTAGCGGGGGTTTTAAACCCCCCCAAAATATGCAATTTCATGAAATAGCGAATAGGCCATATGGCCACATAAATTAGGCGCGAGGGTTCTGTTGTTTTCGTCCAAGCATGCTGAGTCCATTCATGGTATTGTGGTGTTCCAATTTTTCCAGAATAGAGAAGCCCTAAATTAGAACCTCTGCAACCCTAAAATATAACAATGGCGTTTTTGCATATAGTGTATAAAAACTCAATCAAAGTATGTGGTTAGCTTCAGAATACATCACTTAGTATGAATCCATAAATAAAATGCCATGAGAATGTTGAAAATCAAAACACGAATATGCATTTTATATGAAAAATTTTGATTTCTGTATACCGATTCAAGGCGTTAGAGTTGATGTTCTTGATTGTAATAGTCTCCTGGTCACCTTGGCAAGCTAATGGAATAGGTATTTGGCCTTGAAAAGCCCTGTAACCTAGTTTTCAGTTTTGAATTTTCTTGAAAAAAATGCAAACTTGTTGGTCAGGTTCTTGCGCAGCTGGCAGATTTTATGCATTAGGGTTAGCATCAATATATACATGAATGATTAGGGTTGGTTTTTTGTCCAAAGAATCCATGAATTGAAGGAATCAATCTTTGATTTTTATGCCATAATTTTCCAATCTTTTTCAAGCATATTTGGTCTCAATCATATCCAATCACCATAATTCCTTCCATATCTGATTGTGCACGAAATCCTAAGCATATTCCATGCACAAAAAGATTTAAAACATTAGGTTTAGTATTTTTCACCTATTTATTTTAATTAAATGAATTATTAATAATTAAAAATCCAAATAAATAAATAAAAATGATAAAAAACTTCCCTTTGGGCCAAATGGTCGTGCACATGCCTTGGATGATGCATTGTGGAAGAAAAGGTGGCCCATTAGCAAATTTAAGTCATTTGAAGCAATGTTGACTTTTCAAAATATCCAAAAATTTCCCAACTTCCACAAGGCATAACTTGCTCAATTTTTAAGCTTTGCTCATGTTCTTGGACATTTTGGAAAGTTATTTGAGTCCTCTAACCAATGCCTTTGGTCCCATGTCATTTTAATTTACCAATCTCAAGTTATGGCCTTTGACTTAAAGTCCCTTTTTGTTGACTTTTGAAAATGACCTATAATGTTGAAATTGATAACTTTTTGTGAGAGCATTTCTTGGACTTGAAGTGTGAAGAGGAGTTGTAGGAAATGTCTTTCTCTTCAAAATGAGCTTTGGATGGAATTTTTCTAATAATCCATGTGGAAGTTATGCCCTGGTCAAGTTACAGTTGACTTTTTCAACTGTCCAAATATGGAAACTTTTGCATCTTGAGACTTTTTGAGCCAAACTTTGAGAATCATGATCAAGCATTGATCAAATGATGTTTGTGGCCTCAAAATGAGATGTTGACCAAAAATTTGAACTTTTGACTATCAAATGACCATTTTGCCCCTACAGTTGACTGTAGTGCAATTAGGGTTTTTGACTGTGCAATTTTGTGCTGTAAGTCTTGAAACTTGGTATGAGGATGCTTGACCATGTTTATAGGCATGTGGGACTTGATTGGACCCTTGGAAACTTCATTTTCTTTGTCAGAACCAAAACCCTAATTTTGACTGTTAGGAGGCCCCTGAACTGTGCAACCCTTGGGGAGATTTTGAAGCTTTGACTTGGCAAATTTTGAAGAATATGGGAGGGCAAATTTTGGGGTACAACAGCTGGCATATGACTTGTTTTATTATATTATGTTTTATTTGTATATTACTAACAAATAGAACAAAGCGGTGTAGTGGCAAGGCAAGCAATGTAATTCCTCTAGGACCTGGGATCGAATCCCAGGTCCCCCACTTTCCTTAATAATTTTGTTTTTCAGATGATCAAATGCATACGCCCATATGCAGCCTACCATGCATCTTCATCCCTCCAAACGACAGATGGCCAAAGGCCAAATCTGAAGGTCCCAAACTGAAGGTCCATCATAGGCAAAGTCCAAGCATGCACACCAGATCCAAAAAGTCAACCAGGGCCAGTGCTTTTGGGCCTCCCAATTGCTAATCACACCATATAATCAGGCCCATACTCCCCTATTCTCATTTATTTTATTTGTTTATTTAATTGTTTTATTATTTTCATTTGATTTACTAACCAATTAAAATTCAGTCTTTTATAAAATAAAACCACAAAAAATATTTTTATTCAATCAAATTTTTATTTTTATTAATAAACACTAATTAATTAATTAATTTAGGTTTTAATTAGAATAACTTTAACCTATTTTTTGTAAATAATTAAAATTAAATTAGATTTAATTAGGTTTTAATTACTAACTTAATTATTTTATTTTTCTTTCTTAAAATAACAAAAACCCAAAAATAATTTATTTTTATTAATTAAATTATTAATTAAATTTATTAATTAATTTAGGATTTATTTCTTTCTTAAAATTAAAAACAACAAAAAGATATTTCCTTTAAACCAAAAGGGTCAAAACCCTAATCATGCGCCCGATTAAATTTTACGCCCCGATTTATTTTCTTTTATCCAATAATGTACTTGCTCCCGGATTGTAATAGTAAATGGACTTTTATTTATTTTTATCGCTTTATTTATTTTTAAAGGGTTTGTCTTTGGCGATGTAAATACCCGACGCCTTGTAATTTAAATTCCGCACTTTTAATTCCGCAATTTATAACTGTTAGATGTTTGATAATAGGATGGCATGACAAGACTGAATATTTTAACCTAAAATCAACTTAGATCACCCTTAACATGTACAAAGATAAAAATAACTGAAAACAATACACTCGCACATGCGCACTCTTAGGGTACACCCCACTTGGTTGCCTTCGTACACGGTCATTAAGTATAGGTCATTTTAGAGGTCGTCCTCTTATCTAAAAGATCATAGTCGCCTCGAAACGGTTGCCTCGGATATTGTTGCTTCAAAACAAATGATCTAATACATTAGGGTTACCGCTAAGGCGTCCTAACATTGCTTTAGTGACTGTAAGTCCCTCATTCGAATTGACCCTTAAACTCCAACGATAGTGCTACCTACTCATCAATAGTAGGATAACATTGTCTAAAGTAAATTAGCATAGAATGATTCCTTTTTTGAGTAGGTAGATGGTTCTTAGATACTTGCTCTTTCAAAAAACAAAACTCTTTTCACACTTACACTCCTTTTCGAACAAAGTTTTCAAAAACACTTCATACACTCTTGAGGACAAAAGCAAGAGTTAAATCGAAGTTTTCAAAAACAAAAACCTTTTCAAACCCACAAGCACAAAGAAAGCAATTTTGAAAACATTTGAGAAATTACCTAAGAGCCCGTGGATAACCACGTATAGAAAGGGTGCTAACACCTTCCCTTTCTATAATCTACCCCCCGAACCCGAGAAATATCTCGAAAAAGGAATTTTTCTGTGCTTTTTTCCTTTCCTTGTTGGATAAAACAAAAGCCGGTGGCGACTCTTGCTTACCGCGACATTTTGCAAAAACAAACGCAAAACACAAACCAGCATTCCAAAAACAGTCAGTTCTTCCCACCGTATCACATAACTGGCGACTCTGCTGGGGAAAATAATAAGTAGGGTGTACCTTAGGAATAGTTCATCATATTGTTTTCAATTGTTTGATTTGTTTGCTTTATTTTGTGGGCTTTGTATCAGAGTTACTATAGATCCTAACCCGGATCTAGGGGATACCCTTTAGGTAAGTAGCAATAAACTGTGAGGGAACTGTACAGCATAGACCGATACGGTTGAAGTAGTAGCTACGTTAGTGTGGCACTTTAGTATGTACCGATATCCCTTGTGGCGCAACGAGGAGAATATGGGTCTGCTAAGGGGTCATTAAGCGCCAACTGACCTTAGAACCTTTAAATTGACCAACTTGGCCATAAAACAGTAACAGTATGCTACACTCATTGAGACTAAACTCTCGCGATGATTCCGGCCGCAATAAAAGGTTGATAAATTGGAATTATGACCGATCGAGGGTAGTCAGTGATATTGAGATCCTCTAGAACCCGGTTACTTAGGACAGGTTTGAACCAACTAAACTGAAAGAGGTTAATACCTAAACTCCTTGCCATCCTGAAATCTAAGGGCTATCTGTGTGACTTGCTTGCCCTTACCATGTTTGCTATTTGTGGATACTTGTGGTGTGTTTTCTATCATGACATCATGACATCATGACATCGCATGCATCTTGCATTGGACTAACCTATTTCAAAGACAGAGGGGATTCATCTTTGTTCTGTTTTGTAGGTCATGGGACCCATGTGTAGGAACACTATTCAGATCAACTTTGTCCAGATTCCCACTCAGCTTAAGGAGTTAGTTGCAAAGGTTTCAGATACTACCTCCTTTATCAGAAGACATGGGCACCTCCTTAGTTTGGTCACCTCCAAGATGGATGAACAGATGATGAGTGTCTTAGTCCAGTTCTTTGATCCACTGTACCATTGCTTTACTTTTCCGGACTACCAGTTGGTCCCTACCTTGGAAGAGTTCTATGATCTACTTGGTATCTCTATTCTAGAGCAGACCCCGTTCACAGGTTGGGAGAAGATCCTTAGGCCGGAAGAAATTGCTTCAGCCCTCCATCTGACAAAGGCTGAGGTAATGTCTAATTGGGAGACTCGTAGTGGAGCAAAAGGCTTTTTGACTAAGTTCTTGGTTGGTAAGGCTAATCAGTTCCGGGACAGTCTAGACTTCCAGGCATTTGAAGACATTCTGGCTCTTCTCATATATGGTTTGGTGTTGTTTCCTAACTCAGATGCTTTTGTCGACGTGAATGCAGTGAAGATTTTTATGTCCGGTAATCCTGTGCCCACTCTCTTGGGTGACATTCTTCATTCTCTTTATGCTCGTACGGCTCGGAAGCATGGAACCCTTATGTGTTGTGCTCAATTGGTGGCGAGGTGGTTTATTTCTCACCTCCCCAAATCAGTTTTGAAGAACAAGGAAGGCATGGGCTGGGCCTATAGGATTATGTCTCTCTCTCATAATGACATCATTTAGACTATCAAAGGTATGGAAGATGTGGCTATTATTGATCGTTGTGGGGAATACCCCAATGTTCCACTAATATAAACCAATGGAGGAATCACCTATAACCCTTGTTTGGCCTTACGTCAATTTGGGCGAGCCAGGAGGGAAGGACCTCATGAGTTACTAATGCCTAGAATTGTCTTTGACTTACAAGGGGATAGTGACGAGCAACGCTGCAAATTCATAAGAGCTTGGGATAGAGTACACAGGTCTGATCCACACGATTTGGGTGCAAAGACTTCTCTTTCGATGGAGCCATATCTCCGATGGGTTCGAATCCGTGCCCAAAAGTTGGGAATGTCGTACGAAGCCGTCTTGCCTATCATTGTTGAGGTTGCTGATGAGGAAGGGGTTCCTCCTACCATCCTCCATCCATACATGCCTACTGACATTGGGGAATTAAATAGATCTTAGATGCAGTTAATAGAAGAGCGGGATACTTACAACGAAAAGTATCACGAGCAAGAGCAGAAGATTCATAAGTTGACAAGGCAATTAGAGAACGAGCGGATCCTCAATGACTATGTCCGCACCGACAAGAAATGACCATGGGAGCACTGATTGTCTTTTGATTATTTCTAATTTTGATTTACTTTTCAGTTTTTTCTTTCTTGTAATGCCTTAAAGGCATCTGTTGAACAATTGAATTTCAAGTTTATCTAATAAAAGTGTGTTTCATTTTTAGTTTACGAATTTGAACCCCTGAAGTCTTTGAAATCATATCATGTGCATATCATTCCCATGCACATCATAACAGGTACCCTTACAGGTTTTCTCATCTTCTTCGCTGTTTATTTCAGCATCATGTCTTCTGAACCATCAACTGAACAAGCAATCAAGGCTCTGCAAGCTCAAAATGCCCAGTTCCAGGAGTTGTTCATGAATCTGGCTAAGGGTCAGCAAGATCTGAAGGCCCTTATCTTGAAAGAGAAGAAGAAGAAGAAGAAGACGGTCCTATTTAATATGGGTCGCAGATTCGGAAACGATTTGCGAGAAGAGGTTGATTTGACCCACTCATCTGGAGAGGGAGATAATCAGGAAGAAAGGAGGGCTCCTAGCCCTGTGGTTTCAGACAACGAGACCGACTTTGACGAAGACAAGTATCCTCCGGCTGAGGATAGATATAAGCAACTGGAAGACCGGTTGAGCACGATGGAAGTTCAGAAAGTGCTTGGTCTGGACTTTGGAGACTTGGGTCTGTCATCTATGGTGGTGATTCCCCACAAGTTTAAAGCACCAGCCTTTGCCAAGTACGACGGGGTTTCTATCCCAAAACTGCACCTCCGTTCATATGTTAGGAAGATTCAGCCATACACTGCTGACAAGAACCTCTAGATCCATTTCTTTCAAGACAGTCTCTCAGGGACTCAGCTTGAATGGTTTTACCAGCTGGAAGGAGCTAGTATTCGTAATTGGGAAGATTTGGCCACTGCTTTCTACAAGCAGTACCAATACAATGCCGACCTCGCTCCCACGCGTACCCAACTCTAGGGTATGTCTATGGGTGCGGGCGAAGGTTTCAAAGACTACGCTCAGAAATGGAGGAACCTTGCTGGAAGAGTGCAACCACCCTTGGTTGATAGGGAGCTAGTGGATATGTTTCTGGGGACCTTGTCTGGTCCGTATTTCAACCATCTGATTGGGAGTTCTTCGTCCGGGGTTTATAGAGCTGATCATGAGCGGGGAAAGGATTAAGGCTGGTATCAAATCCGGCAAGATACAGAAGGGTGCTTCATCGAGCACCGAGAAGAAGCCTTTTAAGAAGGAGTCAAGTGTTATTTACAGTTTAAAAAGTCAGAATAGACCTGAACGCCGCCAAGCTGTTAATGATGTGTGTGATACAGTGGGAGAACTGACTTAAGGTTTTGCGTTTGTGTTCGCAACTGTTTCGGTTTAGCAAGAGTCGCCACCGACTTTTTATTTTATCCTAAGGAAAGGTCAAAAATCACAGGAAAGACCTTTGAGATGTTTTCTTGGGTTCAGGGAGTAGATTATAGAAAGGGAAGGTATTAGCACCCTTTCTATCCATGGTTATCCATGGGCTCTTAGTTACTTGTTTAGATCACTTGCTTTGCTTTTCAATTGTTTGAAATGGTACTCTTCAATTGTTTGAAATGGTGTTTTGTGTGTGATTTGGAAAGATATTTTGAAAAGAGGCCATCGTTGTGGCAACCTTTGTAATAATTATTGTTTGAATGTATACAAAGGTGTTTTTGTCTTTTGAAAAGTTTTCAATATTAGAAAGTAGGGTTTTGAAATTGTGTTATGAAGTGTGTTTTGAAGATAGCAAGGATGTTTTGCAAGTTTTTGATCAAGTAACTAAGAGTTATCTACCCTATTTTACCCAAAGATCTTTCTTATGTTTTAAACCCTTTTAATAGTGTTGTTTCATCATTGTGTTTGATGAACAACCTTGTGTTAGGATGTTAAACGGGACAGGCGCGGGTCATCGTATAGACCATGATAGCAATAATGTCAAGTATTTTTGGCAATTTTTTTAGGGACTTGATCATTTTGTTTAGGCAACCAAGATAGCGTCATCGAGGGACTATGATCTTTTTGTTTTGTTCTTGTTTTGCCAAAGTACTTAACATGCATACCATGGCCCATTTTTGAAGGCAACAAGTGGATTGTAACCCTAGGGGTGCAAGTGTGCATTGTGTTTGTTTTTCATGCATTTTTTGTCTTTGATTAGGTCAAACTATTTGTTGGCTTTGATTTTGCATACAAACCCTAATTCTCTAGTCATGGCATAATTGAAAGCATTAAATGCGAGAATTTAAATTCTAAGCTATTACATCAAGATTATGGGGATGGGGTACAATTGTTGAGTAGGGGGATTATTTTGCAAGAAACTAAACCCTAAATTATTACAACCAAATTGAATTTGCAAGTCATAATATTTAAATGTACAATATTTAAATAAAATAAAATATTAGATAAAATGTATTATGCAAAAAAAAAGGTTTTTTATGTATGTAAAGTATCTTTAAATGGAAAGAAATGTAAAGAAATAAAAAGTTAATTTTAATTATTTTTAGGGTAAACCCTAATTCCTTAAAGAAATGGTATTATTTATTATCTATATACAAAAATGTATCAATATGTACAATTGTAAAAGTATATTGAAAAAGGTATTTTTTAGTAAAGAAAATAAAAATGTATTATTTTTTGTGTTTTTTATTCTATGCTTTTAATAAAATAAAGTATATATATATATATATATATATATATATATATATATATATATATATATATATATATATATATATATATATATATATATATATATATATATATATATATATATATATATATATATATATATATATATATATATATATATATATATATATATATATATATATATATATATATATATATATATATATATATATATATATATATATATATATATATATATATATATATATATTAAATATATTAAGTGTGTAAAAAATAAAATAAATTATTTACAAAAATGTATATATTTCAAGAAAATATTTTCAAATATGAATAAAAATAATAAATGAAAATAAAAGTATTTTTTACATTATGTTTAAGTTTAAACAAAATAATATAAAGTATTTAAACATTTTAATGTTGGAAATAATTAAAATAAATACCAAAAAAAATGTAAAAATTTATGAAAATATTTTTTAGGCATTTTTTATGTTTGGAAATAAAATGATAAAGTCAGAAATGAAATTAAAATGCAAAAATAATAAATATACAAAGAAATGGGCCAGGGGGGTGTGAAACTGAAAATGGGGGTGTCAAAAATAGGAAGTAGCCAGGCCCAGCCTAGCTACTTCATCTTCTTCCTCTGTCCAACAGAAACGCGTGCATGGCCAGTTCAAACTTGTATCTCCTGTTTCAGTGCTTTTTTGACAAAACTCAAAATATGAAACTTGTAGAGCATCAAACAACGATTTCAACCATATAAAACATTAAATCTAACTCTCAAAGACCAGAGAGAATTTCTCTGGCCCTAATTTCTAACCTAGTTTTTTCAAAAAGTTCATGAATGAAATTCTCCTAGCACGATTAATATAAATGAAAACTAAGCACATGTATGGTTTCAGGGCAATGAATACAACATCTTTCATTCACAAACCTAAGGCTACATGTTCCTAAATAGAGAGATAAAAGTTCATGAAATACCTATTTCAGTTGAGTTCGAGTTGGCCAATACAACAACTTTCAATGGGGCCTGAGGTTCTTTTGAGCTTGCTTGATGTCCCCTGAACCTTTCCCAATGCTTAGTTTGTTTTGAAGTGGCCTGAATCGTGCTACAGAACTCAACCTGCAAAGCTTCCAAACAAAAATGGTGATGTGTGTAAATGGAGTTACAACAGCTTGTGGATGGTCTGGACAGCTTAGGTATATTGTTTGGAATGTGTTTGAAGTGATTTTGGACAAAACGCACGAGGGGATTTGATTGTGGCTTATGATTTGCAGAACTTGCCCTGTTTTGGGCAGAAATGGATATTTTGTGCACAAGGGGGTTAGAGAGGTCAAAGACTCGTGTTTCTGGCTTACAAGGATATGAGAAACTTGTTTTAAAACTTTTCTTGAGTTGATTTTATCAGATATGTGTGTTATTAGCTTTTGGCCATTTGACTTGTTTTGAAAGCAAAGATGTGAAGTGACCAAGCTATGGCCTGTACAGGATAGTTACAAGCATGCTCAAGTTGGTGTACTATGCCTGAGATTAGGGAACTTGTTTGCTGCAAGGAAAAAAGTCCAAGGCTCAAGAAAAATGCAATTTGACATAAAGTTGCCTTTATGAAAATGGAAGTGTGACCTTTAAGCTCAAAATGGAAATGTTCATTGTACAATGCTCTCTTGATCAGAACAATGCCAATGTCCAATGTATTTGCATTAAATTTTTGAGTGTAAATTAGTTTAGAGGCCTGTAATTATGTACTAAGCTAGTTTGGTCAGATTTGGCAAGTGGTATGAACATGTATTGGCCATGGTTACAAAGTGAGTTTTTGCCAACTTCAAGCATTCGATTCTCCCTAACCACAAAGGTGTTTGAGGAGTTCTTGGACAATTTGGAATCTTGAAACATGTACTATAATCCATCTTTGAAATTCAACTTAAAACTACAAGTGGAACCATGTGAAAAATGGCCAAGAAGATGGGTCAAAATCCTGCCTAAACTAGGGCAAAATTTCTCTAAGTTAAAAGTTTTACGTACCCTTATTCCAAAAATCATAACTTAAGATCCAAGATTCTTTTGAGAAAACTTTGTGAATAAAAGTTGTAGACTTTGTGATTGACTACAACTTTCATGTTGTAAGTTTTCTTTGAATCCATTTTCATCTTGATGAAAAAATGGGACAAAGTTAGGAAAAATTAAGAAAGTTTCATAACTTAGAAAATTTCTAAGTTATGAAAATTTTCAATTTCAAACCCTAATTTGTAATTTTGATTTTCTTGATGAACAAGTTTCATAATTTGACATGTCTTGATGAAAAATGACCCTTGGCACTTGATTTTGACCAAAAATTCAAAGTTTGACTTTTCAGTATACAATTAAATTTTGATCAGTTGACTGAAAAATTCATCTGTCAATCCTATGCATTTGAGATCTTTTGAACTTGTTAAATGGGTCAAGATGATGTCATTGAGTACTTGATTCTATGGTTGGGCTTTATTTGCTATTGGCTAGGTCAAACAGTCAAAAATTGCCTTTGTGCAGTCAAAACCCTAAAAATGACCATTTTGCCCTTTTGGTGATCTGATCAAATTTCTTGTGGAATTGTGATCCAAACTTGATAAAATGGTTCACATGAGTTCATAATATTGATTTGGGTCAAAATTCATGAGGTTTGACTATAAATTGGCCACAATTGACTTTTTCCCCAATACAGCTGATTTCTAGGTCAACTGTCCAATTGACTGGGCAAAAATTTGATTTAAGGCTTGAAACTTGGTATGGGAAAAATTATGAGTCCAACATGAAGTATGAAAGTAATTTTGGGCATTGTAGGTCAAAATATCCCTGTGCAAATTCAAACCCTAATTTAGGTCAACAGTGCAAGGAGGTGTCTTGAACAGAGCAAACCCTAGCTTGATCTTGAGTTCCAAGGGCCTTGTGATGAGAAATGTTGATAAAATGAGAGGGAAAGTTTTCGGGTACAATAGTTTCCCCTATTCAATCTTCTTGAACCTGAAGAGTTAGATTGGCAAGCTTGTCGTTCGTGACTCGAAGGTAAAAGAGGATTGGACACTAGAGTGCCTGTAAATTTGCACTCGTCAAAATATTGTTGAGGGAATGGGCTTAAAGATGCCATTTAGAGATGGTAGAATCTTGCTGGAGATGGGCTTAAAGATGCCATCCAAGAATGTTTGTTGAACTGTAATGTTGTAGGTCAGAAGAATGAGCATCAAAATGGTATCCGTGTCTGGAATGCATTTGAACTGTATTTGGAGACTGAGTCCATATGAGCAAAGGAATGGCGTCCGTGTCTGGAGCGTATCCGAGCTGTAACCGAAGTTGAGATCTGTATGAGTAGCATAATGACTTTTGTGGCGACTGCACTGGGGAGAATCAAACTGCTGGTGTAAGGGCCAGAATGGCATCCGTGTTTGGAGCGTATCTGAACTTGGGGTTGATAGTTGAATCTGAATGAGAGATAGAATGGTCGTCGTGTCTGGAGCATATCTAGTCTATATCGGATTGCTGAAGTCTGAATGAGTAGTAGAATGACCGCCGTGTCTGGGGTGTATCCGTACTGTATTTTGACTTGAAATTTTGAAGGAGTAATAGAATGACCGCCGTGTCTGGGGTGTATCCATACTGTATCTGGCTTGAAATTTTAAATGAGTAATAGAATGACCGTCGTGTCTGGGGTGTATCCATACTGTATCTGGCTTGAAATTTTGAATGAGTAATAGAATGACCGTCGTGTCTGGGGTGTATCCATACTGTATCTGACTAATTGTTAACAATATCCTTTTAATCTTATCCTGAAAAGGGTAAAATGTTATCTAAAACACAAAGTTATGTTGCATGATACGTATGATGCAATGAAATGTGTTTCATCAATGTTTATGATATATGAATGTAATGGTTATGCATGTAAGCTGAGTAGCTATCTTGCTGAGGAAAAAAAAATCCTTGATAGCCGGAAATAATGAAATCTTAGACTGCTGCCGGAGAAAGTAAATTCTTGACCGATGTTGAGGATTCAAAATCTTTGATTGTTGAAGATGAGAAATCCTTGCTGACTGCTTGGGGATTAAAAATCTTTGACGACTTATGGGGATGAGAAATCCTGGGACAAATGCTGGGGATTGAAAATCCTTGGTGACTTGTGGGAATTCACAAGGGTTCTGACAACTTCTGCGGGGAATGAAGATCCTTCATGACTTTCCTGGGAACTAAGGAAAATTCTGAAAACCTCTACTGGGGAGTTGGAACCTAGAAGGCTTCTGCTGGAGAAATGAAACCAAGAATCTTTGATCTGCTGGGAAATAACTCTGTGGGGAGAATGTTTACTCGACCAGTGGAATCAAGAGCTTTGGTTGTACGCCAATCTACTGGGGAAGCCAAGAAATTAACTGTTATCTACTTGATTCTCAGACTTTTAAGATAACCTGCTGGGGAAATAGGTTTAGAATATTCTGGTTCTGCTGGGGATATGTATTTCAGGGTTTTCGGGCTCCATTGGGAATCTCTTAACTCCGCTGAGGACACATACTCTAAGGCTTGAGGATCTGAATGATATACTGTAGGGGATTTCTTTTGGAACAACACAAAGATATCTTCTTACACCTTCAACCTACCAGTAATTATCCTTTCTCAATTTCGTTTTATTTGCAAGCAGTGATTATATTCAAATGCATATGCCTATTTAACAAAACTTTGGACGTTTTAAAAATAAAACATAAGTGTAAAAAGAAAAGCAAGAAAATTTCTGCGTTTTGAACTATTTTTGTATTAACTTTTGTAAGTATCTTTGTACAAAGGAGACATACATCCTAGTAAGAGAATGTTGTCGTAAAAAATTGAAAGAATTTATACAAAAGGAAAGATGGCTATGTGTAACAATTTCATGGGATTCCCATTCTGCTATAGCCTTCACAACTCTGAGTATCTTGTCCATTCGCTGCTTCGTCCGCTGATGATTGGATTGATCAGAAGCTTGGAGCTTGTTGGTGAAGAGATTGTTCTTCAATTCCCTAACTTTTGCCTGGACCTCCCTTTCGGGTTTTCGATCCACCGGGAAACCCTTTTTTGCCCAAGTCGCCCTTTCGGGTTTTCAACTTGCCGGGTGTACAATTTTTTTTTGTTTTATACCTAATTTTTGCCTGAATCGCCCTTTCGGGTTTTCGGTTCACCGGGATGCCCATTTTTGCCCAAGTCTCCCTTTCGGGTTTTCAACTTGTCGGGTCGTTTTAGGCGTAGTATATTTTGACTATGTCTGCGTTCGCAGGGTGCGGCAAGTCATCACCGTCCATGGTGGTCAGAATCACTGCTCCACCAGAAAAGATACTCTTGATCACAAATGGTCCTTCGTAAGTAGGAGTCCACTTGCCCCTGGGATCACTTTGCGGTAAGATTATCCGCTTGATTACAAGATCTCCAACTTGATATACCTGACGTCTGACCTTTTTGTTGAAAGCCTTGATCATCCGTTTTTGATACGTCTGACCATGACAAACAGAAGTAAGTCGCTTCTCGTCGATCAAGTTAAGTTGATCAAGCCGGGTCTGAATCCAATCATCTTCATTTAAACCTGTATCTTTCATAATCCTCAAGGAAGGAATCTGAACTTCCATAGGTAAAACAGCTTCCATGCCATATACCAAAGAAAAGGGGGTTTCCCCTGTTGAAGTACGTGCCGTGGTACGATATTCGTGCAGAGCAAACGGTAACATCTCATGCCAGTCCTTGTAGGTGACTGTCATCTTTTGAATGATCTTCTTGATATTTTTGTTTGCGGCTTCAACAACACCGTTCATCTTCGGCCGATAGGGAGATGAATTGTGATGATAAATCTTGATCTGCTCGCACAGAGCGGTGATTATAGTGTTGTTCAAATTTGTACCGTTGTCCGTAATGATTCTGTCGGGGATACCATACTGGCATATGAGGTTCTGCTTGATGAAGTGGGCAACCATATTCTTTGTAACAGAGGCAAAGGAAGCTGCTTCGACCCATTTGGTGAAGTAATCAATAGCCACCAGGATGAAGCGATGTCCATTGGATGTCGTGGGCTTGATCTCTCCAATCATGTCAATGCCCCACATTGCGAATGGCCAAGGAGCTGTCAGAACGTTGAGAGGAACATGAGGAATATGTACTTTGTCGGTGTAGACTTGGCATTTGTGGCAGGTACGGGAATGTTGATGACAGTCAGCTTCCATGGTAGACCAATAGTAGCCTGCCCTTAGAATCTTCTTAGCCATCGTATGTCCGCTCAAGTGGGTGCCAAATGTACCACTATGTATCTCGGTCATGATCAAATCTGCTTCAACCTTGTCCACACAACAAAGTAGAACACAATCAAGGATGCGCTTATATAAGATGCCATTGCTCAGGAAGAACTTGGCAGCAAATCTCCTTAAGAACTTTTTGTCATTGACGGAAGCTCCTTCAGGGTATTCTCGAGTCTGGAGATACCTTTTGATTTCATGAAACCAGGGTTGTTCCACTACTTCTTTGGTATTAATCTCATGACAGTGTGCAGGTTCGTCCATTCGTTCGATGGTGATTTGGGGAGCCTCGTTATCCCTGTTGAGTTTAAACATGGAAGACATTGTAGCCAGAGCTTCGGCTAACTGATTTTCTTCTCGCGGGAAATGCTTGAAGGTAATCTGCTCGAAATGAGGCAACAACGTCAAGACATGTTCTTTGTATGGGATAAGATTAGGATGTTTAGTGTCCCACTCTCCTTTTACTTAACTGATAACCAAAGCCGAGTCCCCAAATACGACCAAAGATTTGATTCCCAAGTCTATAGCAGCCTTGAGACCAAAGATGCAAGCTTCATATTCAGCCATGTTGTTGGTACAACTGAAGCAAAGTCGGGCAGTGAAGGGTGTATGGCAACCTTCCGGAGAAATGAGTACCGCACCGATACCGTTACCAAGTGCATTTGAAGCACCATCAAAGTACAAGGTCCATCGGGATCCTTTTTCAGGTACGTCATACGGTCCGTTACCTTCAATGTTGTCCAAAGTCATGATGTCCTCGTCAGGGAAGTCGAATCTCATAGATTGGTAATCTTCGACGGCTTGATGAGCTAGATGGTCAGCTAGTACACTCCCCTTTATAGCTTTTTGGGTAGTATACTGGATATCATACTCAGTCAGGATCATTTGCCATCTAGCGATTCTTCCAGATAAAGCAGGCTTCTCGAAGATATACTTGATCGGATCCATCTTGGAAATCAGCAGAGTGGTATGAGTCAACATATACTGCCTTAGCTGGCGGGCAGCCCATACCAAAGCGCAACAATTTTTCTCGAGTAGTGAGTAACGAGTCTCACAGTCGGTAAACTTTTTCCTAAGGTAATAAATGGCATGCTCTTTTCGGCCAGACTCGTCATGTTGGCCCAGTACGCACCCCATTGAGTTATCCAACACAGTCAGATACATGATTAACGACCTTCCTTCGACGGGTGGCATCAAAATAGGTGGTTCCAATAAATACTCCTTGATCTTATGAAAAGCAACTTGACAATCATTGTTCCATTCAACTACCTGATCTTTCTTCAACAACTTGAAGATTGGCTCACAGGTAGATGTCAGGTGAGAAATGAACCTCACGATATAGTTTAAGCGTCCCAAGAATCCCCTAACCTCCTTTTCAGTGCGGGGGGGTAGGCATTTCTTGTATAGCCTTTACTTTAGCTGGATCAAACTCAATGCCTTTGTTGCTGACAATAAATCCCAAAAGTTTACCAGACCTAACTCCAAAAGTGCACTTGCTTGGGTTCAGTCTGAGCTTATACTCCTTCAACCTGGCAAACAACTTTTGTAAATGATCAAGGTGTTCTTCTTATATCTGTGATCGAGCTATCATGTCGTCTACGTAGACTTCAATCTCGTGATGTATCATATCATGAAATAAAGCTACCATGGCGCGTTGATAGGTTGCCCCTGCATTCTTCAGTCCGAATGGCATCACTTTGTAGCAGAAGGTACCCCATTGCGTGACAAAAGTAGTTTTCTCCATGTCCTCGGGGGCCATTTTGATCTGGTTGTATCCCGAGAATCCATCCATGAAGGAAAATACCTTGTGTTGAGCTGTGTTGTCAACCAAGATGTTGATGTGTGGCAGTGGAAAATCATCTTTAGGGCTAGCCCTGTTTAAGTCCCGATAGTCCACACACATTCTGACTTTGCCGTCCTTCTTAGGAACGGGCACAATGTTAGCAACCCATTATGGATAGGAAGTAACGGCCAAAAAGCCAGCGTTGAATTGCTTCATTACCTCATCTTTGATCTTCTCAGACATGTCGGGCCTCATTCGGTGGACCTTTTGCTTGATTGGTGGACAGTCTTATCTTGTAGGGAGACGGTGAACCACGATATCCGTGTCTAATCCCGACATGTCTTCATAGGACCAGGCAAAGATCTCAACATATTCATACAACAACTGCATTAAGCGCTCTTTGACACTTGGTTCCAGGTTGGCACCCACTTTTACCTCTTTCTTGTCTTCCTCTGTTCCCAAGTTGATGGTCTCTAGCAACTCTTCATGAGGCAGAATAGCCCTCTCTTCTTGTTGCAAAAGTCTGGCTAACTCTCCCGACACTTCACAATCTTCGTCAACTTCGTACTCAACATGATTGACCAAGTTTTCAGAGTTACCAAAGGCTAAAGCAGAATAGTCACCCATGGAATCTGGAGTGGATGGGTACCTACATTTTGTGAGTGTGAGTGTGTGTAAGGGATAGCCATCCTTAAACAAAACAAAATGCAAAAGGAAAGAAAAAGAACACAACAGTTTATAGATGAGAACATCCAATGATTCATTAAAACATGGCATATGATAATGAAGAAAATCAAGCCCTTACAAATGGACCTATATGCCCCGGGCAAGGCATAAGGTGAAAATAGTGTACAAATTGTTTAGTTATTACAGACCAAAATAGGAAATTGTTCAAAGATAAATTTACTGGTTGATGAAGGTGATGGGAATAAAATCCTTTGCTTCCTAGTTGCTTAAACCCCCTTCGACGGTTGGAAAGATCCAATCTTCAAAGTGGTCCTCTTCATCATCATCCTCTACAGCATTAATTCCATGGTGAGTGATCCTTACGGGTGGCCCTCCAGCCTTGGAGCGACGCATAGCTTTCTGTCCTGCAGCAGTAAACCCTAATCCAAACTTGTCCGTCTTATGGGGAAAATCAGGCAATTGCCCCCACACTGTGCTCTTTCCTTCTTTAATTACCGCCTCTGCATCCTTGAGAGATGCCATCCTAGGCACATGCTTGGGAATGATAGGCACCTCAACCATTGTCTTCGCAACTGCGACCTCAGGAGAAACTTCCTCAAAATGTTGGAAAGGCGTTTCTATGAACTCGCCATCCAACTCCACATAGCGGAAGGAGTTGAGGTGACTTATCATGTACTCTTCCTCACCGTGCACCATTATGATCTTACCCTTAACAGGATATTTTAGCATTTGGTGCAACGAGGAGGTAACTGCCCCAGCATAATGGATCCACGGTCTTCCCAACAAACACGAATATGAAGGACGGATGTCCATCACATAAAAGGTGGAGTTGAAAACTTCTGTGCCCACTTTGATAGGAATGTCAACCTCTCTGTGAACCATTCTTTTGGACCCATCAAAGGCCCTAACAACGATGTTACTGGGTTTGAGGGTCAATCCTTCGCAGTCCAAACAGTCCAACGCTTTCTTCGGTAGCATATTCAAGAAAGAACCGGTATCAACTAAGTCATGGGCGAGGGTGGTTCCCCTGCATTCAACTGAGACATGCAGCACGTCATTATGTTTCCTTCCTTTGGGAGTCAAATCAGCATCGGAAAAACCCAGACCATTATCAGCAGTAAGGCTGGCTACGCACTCCTGAAACTAGTCAGCCGAAGTTTCTTGGGGCACGTGTGCTGCCTTTAAAAATTTGATTAAGGCCTTAGCATGGGCCTCAGAGCAGAGTAGAAGAGCTAACATGGAGATTTTGGAAGGGGTCTGCCCTAGCTGTTCCACGACGTCTTAGTCACTCCTTCTAATTATTTTCAAGATTTCTTCCATTTCTTTCTGGGTGGTTTCGAGGATTACCACAGTCTGAGCCTTTATCCTGACAGGCGCTTCTAGTATCCCCTTACCCTTATCGGTAGTATCAACAGATGGTCTTACTTCAGGAGTATCCAATTCTTCAATTATCGGGCCTTGCACAAATGGTTTAACAGGCACAAAAGCTTTCAAGGGTCCGAAGACTGCTCGAAGGGGAGCAATCTCCGGAGAAAAAATCCGTCCGCTGCGAGTTATCTTGCTTGTTCCTGCAATGTTCCCTATATCAGGGGTTTCCTCTTCAGAATTCTATTGGACTGATTCAATCTGTTTGATGCCATGATAGAAGATTTCTCCTCCGTAGTTCCATGGTATTGTTTTGTTAGATTGATACGGGACATGCCCCGACATGGTGATTTTCAATGGTACAAATTTAGGGTCGGGCGTAATCTTGACAGGCCTTTTGCAAGCCTTGGGAAGATTGTCGGAGATGGTTATTATTGCGATATCGTTGGTTGGAGTAGCAAAAGTAGCAGGAGTAACAGGAGTGAAGGTATCAACAGGAGTCTTTTGGAAGAGTATCTCTTGAGTATTCATCAGGCATTGGATGCCTGATTTCAACATTGGACAATCAGATCGTATGTTTAAACAAAAGTAACAGTCCTTTCCACAGCCTGGGAATATCCCGGCTCTCATCAAATTCACTTTAATCACTGGTAAAGGAGTCAAAAGGTCGACAACATTGGTAACATAAAGGTCTTCCATAACGGCATGAACATTATGACCGTGTTTCGGAATTGGAGTAGATATCATGTTGGGCTTCTCAGGAGCATCAAACTCTACCTCCTTAGCGTCTATCAGGTCTTGGATTTTGTTCTTAAGCGCCCAACAATTATTGGTATCATGCCCGACACTGTCAGAGTGGTAAGCACACTTTGCATTGGAGTGGTAATATGGAGAGGAGGTATTAGGGTTCTTTGGCGCTTCCTTCAAACTTGTAAGATTAAGCTTTAACAAATGAGGGAGTACTTGAGCTGGCGTCATGTTGATTCGGGTGAACTGCCGTTGTGGCCTTTCTACCCGTTGTTGATTAGGTCTTGACTGATTGCTGCGAGGTTGATCATTTGAAGAGTTTTGAATCATCACAGCCCCTACAGTTGGTCGGCGCCCCATTCCTCCTTGGCTTTTCTGAGAATAAATAGCAGAAGCTTCCTTCTTAGATGGGAAGGTCTTCTTAACAGCGGTGGACGCGGAGGCATCTTTCTGAATCTTACCATATTTAATGCTGGCCTCGACCCTTTCACCGGTCAAAATTAGTTCGGTAAATCCTGCGGAGGAACTCCCAATTAAATGATTGAAGAAAGGGCCAGACAGGGTCCCCAGAAACATGTCAACTAGCTCTCTATCCGACAATGGTGGCTGCACCCTTCCATCTAGGTCACGCCACTTCTTGGCATACTCCTTAAATCCTTCATTAGAAGCCATACCCATACTCTGTAGTTGAGTACGAGTGGGCGCTAAATCAGCGTTGTATTGGTATTGTCGGTAGAAAGCAGCAGCTAAGTCTTCCCAGTTATGAACCTCAGATCTCTCAAGTTGATAGAACCAGTCCAGTTGTGTGCCTGACAAACTGTCTTGAAAAAAGTGTACCCAAAGGTCTTTATCAGATGAGTGGGGTTGGATCTTTCTGACATAGAATCTCAGATGCATCTTTGGACAGGACAGACCGTCATACTTAGCAAATGTAGGAACTTTGAATTTTGGAGGAATGACGATCCCAGCGACCAGCCCTAGTTCTTCGAAATCTAAACCAGGTTTCCTTTTCAACTCCATGGCTGCCAATCGATCCTCAAGATTTTTATATTTATCATCCGCCGGGGGATATTGTTATTCGGAGTAGTCTTCATCCTCTTCCTCTTCTTCCTCTTTAACTTCAGATTCAGAAGGTCCCGCAACTCCTTTTCCTTTACCAGCCCCTTCATCAGACGTTGAGGGGAACTTGAGAACTTTTCTAGCATTTCTTTCAAACCTTCTTCCAAAAGTGGCTACTCCGGGCCTTTTCTTCTTTTTCTCTTTATTTTTCTCCAACAGTGCTTTAAGGTCCTCTTGACCCTTTGCTAAGGTCATGAGGAGTTGCTGGAATTGAGAATTCTGTGCTTGCAGATCCTTAACCGTCTGCTCCAAATCCATCTTGCTGAAATAAACAGCAGAAAGATAAGGAAACCTGGTGTGAAGACCTGTTTATGCATATGATGAATGGTATGTTATTCATGTAATGCATTCAAGGATTCAGAAATTCAATTTTGTTGCAAACAAAAAGAACACACGTCATATTAAGAAGAAATTTGTTAGTACATAAGTGCCCCATGGGCAAAATATTACAAAATTCTTAATGTAAAAAGACATTGCGCATCGTCTTTGGTGCGATGTAAGTGTTGAGAGTTTCCTCCTCATGAAGTCGGTGGGTAAGCTCCAAAACCTTCTTCTCACTGGCATAGAAGCTGGCTTCAAAAGTATTCCGTTCTTCCTTGAGTTGGATCCAACTCTTTTGTAATTCTTCCCATGATGTTGGCATGTCAGGATGTAGGAGGGTGTATGGAACCTCTCCTTCCATGACAGGCTCTTTGATCAAGGGGAGAATGTGAGGATATGGCATCATAAGATTCTGGGCGCGAGTTCGTACCCACTTGAGATAAGGCTCAAGGGGGATGGAATTCTTGTGCCCCAGTGTCTTACTATCCACCTTGTTGGGCATCCTCCAAGCTCTGATGAACCTTTGTCGAAGTCCTTGCGCATTGTTGTCGAAGTCAAAAACTAGGTCAGGAATCATCATGTCATGAGGGCCATCCCTCCGAGCATATCCAAACTGTCTTAGAGCTAAACAGGGGTTATAGGTAATGCCTCCCCTAATGCCAATTAGTGGGACATTAGGTAATTCCCTACAATGATTAATGATGATGACATTTTCTCTGGACCGAGAACACCAATGTACATCAGAATGTGTGAGGGTCATCAATCGTTGTGACCACCTTAAACCTTGCTCATTCTTCAAAACTGATTGTGGAAGGTGAGAAATAAACCACCTTGCTAGGAGAGGAGTACAGCACATGAGAACACCTCTTTTCCTCATTGTTCGTGTGTTAAATGAGTGTAGGATGTCCCCAAGAAATGTGGGTATAGGATTCCGGGATATGAAAATCTTGACAGCATTCACATCTATAAGCTGATCAGGGTTTGGGAACAAGACCAACCCATAGATGAGGAGTGCCACAATCTCTACAAAGGCTTGTACATCTAGAGAATTCCAGCAGTCTTGTGCCTTCTCAAACAGAAACTTTGCCAAGAATCCCTTGACACCGCTTCTGGTTTCCTAATGTCCTTTGATGTCAGATGGTTGCAAGTTTAATGCTTGAGCAACATCTTCCGGCTTTGGTTCTTTTTCCGTACCGTTGTAGGGTAGTTGATGAAGAATAGGAATTCTCAGGAGTTGAGAAAATTCCTACAAAGTGGGTACTAGTTGGTAATCAGGGAATGTAAAACAGTGGTGTAGGGGATCAAAGAACTAGAAGAGAACTTTCACCATGTCTTCTTCAATGTTGGAGTTGACCAAGTTGAGAAGTCTACCATGTATTTCACTGAAGAGAGAATTCTCGGGAATCCTGGAAGTAAGCTCCTTGAGTTGAGGAGGGATTCTCACAAGGTTGACTTGAATTATTTTCCTGCGAAGAGATTCCATGACCTACAAAACAAGAACAAAGATGAAAATCCAAACCCTTGAAATGGTTAGTGGATGCATATGATGCTTTATGATGTTCATGATGTATGCACAAGCAAATGTACAAACAAGTCACACAAAACCCTAGTTTCAGGCTTGCGTGAGGTTTCATAGGTAAATACCCTCTTGAGTTTAGTTGGCTCAAACCTGTCCTATAAATAGTAACCGGGTTCTAAGGAGCTCAATATCACTGGATTGTTTTCTATGTTCATTGTTTTGGTTTAGCCACTTAACTAGCGAACAAAATATTCCAAGAAAACAACCCTCAATGAGTTGTAGTATCGAGTATCTACCAACTTCGAACTGCACCAAAGCCGGTCATCTCACTACCCCTAATAAAAGGCCAAGATGGTCAAGTAAGGTTCTAAGAGTTCATTAGTGCTTCATGACATCCCTCAGCGGCCCCATATTCTCTTTGATTGACTCAAAAGCTACCGGTACTCATAAATATGTCGCACTAATATAGCTATTTCGTCAACCATGTCGGTATACCCCGCACAGTTTCCACAACGTATTGCTATTTACCTATGCATGTTTTCCCAAATCTGGGTAGAGGATTTCAAGCCCAAACAAGAGAACCAAATGTAAAGCAATCAAAGCAAACAATATAATCATGCAAAGGGTGATCTAAGCCCTAAGGTTACTCCACTTTTAAGTTATTCCCCAGCAGAGTCGCCAGTTCTATGATACGGTGGGAGAACTGACTTGAGGTTTCGCATTTGTGTTTACAAATGTTTCGGTTTAGCAAGAGTCGCCACCGACTTTTTATTTTATCCTAAGGAAAGGTCAAAAAGCACAGGAAAGACCTTTGAGATGTTTTCTTGGGTTCGGGGAGTAGATTATAGAAAGGGAAGGTATTAGCACCCTTTCTATCCATGGTTATCCATGGGCTCTTAGTTACTTATTTAGATCACTTGTCTTGCTTTTCAATTGTTTGAAATGGTGCTCTTCAATTGTTTGAAATGGTGCTTTGTGTGTGATTTGGAAAGATATTTTGAAAAGAGGCCATCGTTATGGCAACCTTTGTAATGATTCTTGTTTGAATGTATACAAAGGTGTTCTTGTCTTTTGAAAAGTTTTCAATGTTTGAAAGTAGGGTTTTGAAATTGTGTTATGAAGTGTGTTTTGAAGATAACAAGGATGTTTTGCAAGTTTTTGATCAAGTAACTAAGAGTTATCTACCCTATTTTACCAAAAGATCTTTCTTATGTTTTTAACCCTTTTAACAGTGTTGTTTCATCATTGTGTTTAATGAACAACCTTGTGTTAGGATGTTAAACGGGTCAGGCGCGGGTCATCGTATAGACCATGATAGCAATAGTGTCAAGTATTTTTGGAAATTTTTGAGGGACTTGATCATTTTGTTTAGGCAACCAAGATAGAGTCGTCGAGGGACTATGATCTTTTTGTTTTGTTCTTGTTTTGCCAAAGTACTTAACATGCATACCATGGCCCATTTTTGAAGGCAACAAGTGGATTGTAACCCTAGGGGTGCAAGTGTGTATTGTGTTTGTTTTTCATGCATTTTTTGTCTTTGATTAGGTCAAACTATTTGTTGGCTTTGATTTTGCATACAAACCCTAATTCTCTAGTCATGGCATAATTGAAAGCATTAAATGCGAGAATTTAAATTCTAAGCTATTACATCATGATTATGGGGATGGGGGTACAATTGTTGAGTAGGGGGATTATTTTGCAAGAAACTAAACCCTAAATTATTACAACCAAATTGAATTTGCAAGGTATAATATTTAAATGTCCAATATTTAAATAAAATAAAATATTAGATAAAATGTATTATGCAAAAAAAAGGTTTTTTATGTATGTAAAGTATCTTTAAATGGAAAGAAATGTAAAGAAATAAAAAGTTAATTTTAGTTATTTTTAGGGTAAACCCTAATTCCTTAAAGAAATGGTATTATTTATTATCTATATACAAAAATGTATCAATATGTACAAAAGTAAAAGTATATTGAAAAAGGTATTTTTTAGTAAAGAAAATAAAAATGTATTATTTTTTGTGTTTTTTATTCTATGCTTTTAATAAAATAAAGTGTATATATATATATATATATATATATATATATATATATATATATATATATATATATATATATATAATATATTAAGTGTGTAAAAAATAAAATAAATTATTTACAAAAATGTATATATTTCAAGAAAATATTTTCAAATGTGAATAAAAATAATAAATGAAAATAAAAGTATTTTTTACATTATTTTTAAGTTTAAACAAAATAATATAAAGTATTTAAACATTTTAATGTTGGAAATAATTAAAATAAATACCAAACAAAATGTAAAAATTTATGAAAATATTTTTTAGGCATTTTTTATGTTTGGAAATAAAATGATAAAGTCAGAAATGAAGTTAAAATGCAAAAATAATAAATATACAAAGAAATGGGCCAGGGGGGTGTGAAACTGAAAATGGGGGTGTCAAAAGCAGGAAGTAGCCAGAACCAGCCCAACTACTTCATCTTCTTCCTCTGTCCAACAGAAATGCATGCATGGCCAGTTCAAACTTGTATCTCCTGTTTCAGTGCTTTTTTGACAAAATTCAAAACATGAAACTTGTAGAGCATCAAACAACGATTTCAACCATATAGAACATTAAATCTAACTCTCAAAGACCAGAGAGAATTTCTCTGGCCCTAATTTCTAACCTAGTTTTTTCAGAAAGTTCATGGATGAAATTCTCCTAGCACGATTAATATAAATGAAAACTAAGCACATGTATGGTTTCAGGGCAATGAATACAACATCTTTCATTCACAAACCTAAGGCTAAATGTTCCTAAATAGAGAGATAGAAGTTCATGAAATACCTGTTTTAGTTGAGTTCGAGTTGGCCAATACAACAACTTTCAATGGGGCCTAAGGTTCTTTTGAACTTGCTTGATGTCCCCTGAACCTTTCCCAATGCTTTGTTTGTTTTGAAGTGGCCTGAATCGTGCTACAGAACTCAACCTGCAAAGCTTCCAAACAAAAATGGTGATGTGTGTAAATGGAGTTACAGCAGCTTGTGGATGGTCTGGACAGCTTAGGTATATTGTTTGGAATGTGTTTGAAGTGATTTTGGACAAAATGCACGAGGGGATTTGATTGTGGCTTATGATTTGCAGAACTGGCCCTGTTTTGGGCAGAAATGGAGATTTTGTGCACAAGGGGTTAGAGAGGTCAAAAACTCGTGTTTTTGGCTTACAAGGATATGAGAAAATTGTTTTAAAACTTTGCTTGAGTTGATTTTATCAGATATGTGTGTTATGAGCTTTTGGCCATTTGACTTGTTTTGAAAGCAAAGATGTGAAGTGACCAAGCTATGGCCTGTACAGGCTAGTTACAAGCTTTCTCAAGTTGGTGTACTATGCCTGAGATTAGGGAACTTGTTTGCTGCAAGGAAAAAAGTCCAAGGCTCAAGAAAAATGCAATTTGACATAAAGTTTCCTTTATGAAAATGGAAGTGTGACCTTTAAGCTCAAAATGGAAATGTTCATTGTACAATGCTCTCTTGATCAGAACAATGCCAATGTCTAATGTATTTGCATTCAATTTTTGAGTGTAAATTGGTTTAGAGGCCTGTAATTATGTACTAAGCTAGTTTGGTCATATTTGGCAAGTGGTATGAACATGTATTGGCCATGGTTACAAAGTAAGTTTTTGCCAACTTCAAGCATTCGATTCTCCCTAACTACAAAGGTGTTTGAGGAGTTCTTGGACAATTTGGAAAGCTTGCAACATGTACTATAATCCATCTTTGAAATGAAACTTGAAAATCCAAGTGGAACCATGTGAAAAATGGCCAAGAAGATGGGTCAAAATCCTTCCTAAACTAGGGCAAAATTTCTCTAAGTTAAAAGTTTTAGGTACCCTTGTTCCAAAAATCATAACTTGAGATCCAAGCTTCTTTTGAGAAAACTTTGTGAATAAAAGTTGTAGATATTGTGATGGACTACAACTTTCATGTTGTAAGTTTTCTTTTAATCCATTTGCATCTTGGTGAAAAAATGGGACAAAGTTAGGAAAAATTAAGAAAATTTCATAACTTAGAAAATTTGTAAGTTATGAAAATTTTCAATTTCAAACCCTAATTTGTAATTTTGGGTTTCTTGATGAACAAGTTTCATAATTTGACATGTCTTGATGAAAAATGACCCTTGGCACTTGATTTTAACCAAAAAGTCAAAGTTTGACTTTTCAGTATACAGTTAAATTTTGATCAGTTGACTGAAAAATTCATCTGTCAATCCTATGCATTTGAGATCTTTTGAACTTGTTGAATGGGTCAAGATGATGTCATTGAGTCCTTGAGTCTATGGTTTGGATTGATTTGCTATTGGCTAGGTCAAACAGTCAAAAATTACCTTTGTGCAGTCAAAACCTTAAAAATGACCATTTTGCCCTTTTGGTGATCTGATCAAATTTCTTGTGGAATTGTGATCCAAACTTGATCAAATGGTTCACATGAGTTAATAATGTTGATGTGGGTCAAAATTCATGAGGTTTAACTGTAAATTGGCCACAATTGACTTTTTCCCCAATACAACTGATTTCTAGATCAACTGTCTAATTGACTGGACAAAAATTTGATTCAAGGCTTGAAACTTGGTATGGGCAAACTTATGAGTCCAATATGAAGTATGAAAGTAATTTTGGGCATTGTAGGTCAAAATATCCTTGTGCAAATTCAAACCCTAATTTAGGTCAACAGTGCAAGGAGGTGTCTTGAGCAGAGCAAACCCTAGCTTGATCTTGAGTTCCAAGGGCCTTGTGATGAGAAATGTTGATAAAATGAGAGGGCAAATTTTGGGGTACAACATGGTGGTTATATCAAGAACTGTTGGTGCTCCTCAGCGCAACAATCAGCCAAGGGCCGAGAGGCCACGAAGACAATTCACTCAGCTCAACATGACTTTATCCCAAATTTTGCCACAATTATTGAAGACCAATCTGGTGATTCCAAGGGAGGCCCCGAAGAATCCAAATACAACATCACCGATGTACGATCCGAATTCCCGCTGTTCTTTTCATTATGATATCTCGGGGCATGATACAGATAACTGCTGGGTCTTGAGGAACAAGGTACAAGACCTAATTGATGCTAAGGAAATTTAGTTTGAAGCGCCTACAAGACCTAATGTTGTGACTGCTCTTATGCCCAAGCATGGAGTGAATGCTATAGATGAAGACTCGTTTGTGGTTTCTGTGAACAACATTGTTACCCTATTGATGACTGTAAAGAAGAACCTTTTGTTAGCCGGTTTATTTCCGGGCTGTGACGAGGGTTGCCGTATGTGTTCCATCCTACCTACCGGTTGCCATATTTTGAAGTCAGGTGTCCAACGCCTTATGGATAATAAAGAAATTCTGTTTGAGAAGACTATTGTTCCTTTGGTTCCTACTGAAGAAGTTGCTATAATCACCATTTTCTACAATTCTTCCAAGGCTTCCTCGAGAAAGCCTGTTAGAATTACATCTGTTCCAAGAATCCCACCATTGATCATCACTGTTCCAGGGCCTATCCCCTATACATCCGATAAAGCTGTCCCTTGGCACTATGGGGTTGACGTATATTATCACGGGGTTAAACAAGATATAGAGGCTGATATTGACGTCAGCAATATTGTTGGACCTGCCAAAGTCACCCGCATCAGAAGACTTTTCTCCCCTGAGATCTCTCCACCAACTGTTTGGAAGGTTGTTGTTATCACACCTACCAGTGCACCTGTTACTGTCCCCGTTCAAGTTCCAATTCTTACCCCTGTTGCCGAGTCATCTGACACTCGGGGCAAAGGGATCACCGGTGAGCCTGCCCAGATGAAGGCACCGAAGAAGATTACTGTTGAAGCCTCTAGACAAGAGATAGAGGAAATTTTGAAGATCATCAAAAAGAGCGACTACAATGTAGTCGAACAGCTGGGATAAACCCCATCCAAAATCTCCATGTTATCCCTGTTTCTATGCTCAGAGGTCCATGCCAAGGCTCTGATTGCTTTTCTGAAGACTGCATACGTACCACAAGAGACATCAGCTGATCAGTTTAAAGATTACGTGGCTAGTCTGACTGCTGATAATGAGTTGGGTTTCTCTGACGCCGACTTGACTGCTAAGGGGAAGAATCACAATGACGCCCTGCATGTCTCCATTGAATGCATGGGCACTACTCTAGCTCATGTGTTAGTGGATACTGGGTCTTTGTTGAATGTGTTACCTAAGAAAGCTCTAGACCGGTTAGACTGTGAAGGGTTGGATCTGAAACCAAGCAACATCGTAGTCAGGGCTTTTGATGGGTCCAAGAGAACGGTACACGGAGAAGTGGATATTCTGATTAAGGTTGGTTCTCAGGTTTTCGCATCTACATTCTATGTGATGGACATTCGGCCATCTTATTCATGTTTTATGGGTCGTCCATGGATCCATAAAGTTGGGGAAGTAACGTCTACACTCCACCAGAAGCTAAAGTACCCGGTGAAGGGGAAAATTGTGACAGTACAAGGAGAAGAGGAGTACATGGTGAGCCACCTCAACTCTTTCCGATATGTAGAGATGGATGGGGAGTTCATTGAGACCCCGTTTCAACATTTTGAAGAGGTTCCCCAGACGCTGGCATCAACTGAAACTGCTGTTGCAGATCCTCCAATGAAGATGGATTCCTTCAAGGATGCCCGGGCTGTTGTCGAGAAAGGTGGGTGTGAAAATTGGGGCCAACTCCTTAATTTTGCACATAAGACTAACAAGTTTGGTTTGGGTTTCACTGCAGAAGCTCAAAAGGCTATTCAGAATGCACGGATCGGAAAACCTCTCTTGTTCATCAACAATTCAGGAGTAAATGCCATTGAAGACGATGTTGAAGAGTCTGAGTTTGACAGTTGGATCTACCCGACTGCTGATGGTGGACTAAGCAACTGGAAGGCAAAGGACTTCGTCCCAATTTCTTTTGTTACCCAGTAATGAGACTTTTGTTTTGTATTTGTAACAGACAATATTTTAAACTTTATGGCCCAGTGTCTTACCCGGGGCACCGTGGCTTCATTTGTGAGGGCTTTATGTGTGTCATCTACATATATCATTAATAAAAGCATTGGACGTTTCTTGCATTTCAAATTTTGTGCTCCTTATTTTTCTTTTATTATATATTGCAAAACAGCTATTTTACACACACTCACATATACAGGCTACATCCACTCTGGATCTCACTGGTAACGACTCTGCTACGGCCAGTTATGACTTCGAAAGTCCGATCAACTTAGCTGAAGATGAAGGTGAAGATGATTGCGAAGTGCCTGGTGAACTTGCTAGACTGCTACTTCAAGAAGAGAGGGCCATACAACCGCATGAAGAGCCCGTGGAATCAGTGAATCTGGGTACAGAAGTAGACAAGAAAGAGGTCAAGATCGGTGCAAATCTGGAGCCTAGTGTTAAGCAACGGTTGATTCAGATGCTGCGTGAATATGTTGAGATCTTTGCCTGGTCTTATGAAGATATGCCTGGGTTAGATACCGATATTGTGGTTCACCGATTTCCTACCAAGGAAGACTGTCCTCCAGTAAAACAGAAAGTCCGCCGAATGCGCCCGGAGATGTCTGAGAAAATCAAGGCTGAAGTGATGAAGCAGTTTGATGCCGGTTTTCTAGCAGTTACTTCTTACCCACAGTGGGTGGCCAATGTGGTTCCTATGCCAAAGAAGGATGGTAAGGTTCGAATGTGTGTTGACTATAGGGATCTGAACAGGGCGAGCCCCAAGGATGATTTCCCTCTACCTCATATCGACATTCTGGTTGACAACACCGCACAACATAAGGTCTTCTCCTTTATGGATGGTTTCTCCAGTTATAATCAGATTAAAATGGCTCCCGAAGACATGGAGAAGACAACCTTTGTTACTCAATGGGGTACCTTTTGCTACAAGGTCATGCCTTTCGGATTGAAGAATGTTGGGGCAACGTATCAGCGTGCCATGGTCGCTTTGTTCCATGATATGATCCATCATGAGATTGAGGTATACGTCGACGACATGATTGCAAGATCCCAGACTGAGGAAGAACATCTTGACCACCTTCAGAAGTTATTTGACAGGTTGAAGTTGTACAAGCTGAGGTTAAACCCGAACAAGTGCACCTTCATGGTGAGATCTGGTAAGCTGCTGGGTTTCGTCGTAAGCAATAAAGGTATTCAGGTAGATCCTGCAAAGGTGAAGGCTATACAGGAAATGCCAGCTCCCCGAATAGAAAAAGAAGTCAGAGGCTTTCTGGGACGTTTGAACTATATTGCCCGATTCATCTCGCACCTGACTGCTACTTGTGAGCCAATCTTCAAGTTACTGAAGAAAGATCAAGTAGTAAGATGGAACGATGAATGTCAGGCTGCTTTCGAAAGGATTAAAGAATATCTCCAAGAGCCACCCATTCTGATGCCTCCAGTTGAAGGGAGATCTTTGATCTTATACTTGACAGTACTCGACAACTCAATGGGGTGTGTGCTGGGGCAGCATGACGAGTCTGGCCGAAAAGAGCATGCTATTTATTACCTTAGCAAAAAGTTTACCGACTGTGAGACCCGATACTCACTGCTCGAGAAAACTTGTTGCGCTTTGGCATGGGCTGCTCGCCGGCTAAGACAGTATATGCTGACTCACACTACTCTATTGATATCAAAGATGGATCCAATCAAGTATATCTTCGAAAAGCCTGCCTTGTCCGGAAGAATAGCAAGATGGCAGATGATCTTGACTGAGTATGACATCCAATACACGACCCAAAAGGCAATCAAAGGAAGTGTGTTGGCAGATCATTTAGCACATCAAGCAGTGGATGATTACCAGTCTATGAACTTTGAATTTCCGGATGAGAATATCATGATAGTGACTGACTGTGAGACACCTGCACCGGATGAAGGACCTGAGGAGGGATCCCGATGGTCTATGTACTTTGATGGAGCTTCAAACGCATTGGGTAATGGCATTGGCGCCGTGATCATATCTCCTAAAGGCTCTCATACTCCGTTCACCGCCCGATTATGTTTCAACTGCACCAACAATATCGCAGAGTGTGAAGCGTGCATCATGGGTCTTCGAGCAGCTATTGACCTAAGGATTAAGTTCTTAATTGTTTTCGGAGATTCCGCTCTCGTGATTAGTCAGATCAAAGGCGAGTGGGATACAAAACACTCAAATCTTATTCCTTACAAGGAGTATGTATTGACGTTGCTTCCCCACTTCGAGGACATAACCTTTGAACACTTCCCTAGAGAAGAGAATCAGTTAGCGGACGCACTGGCTATGATGTCTTCTATGTTCAAAGTCAATTTGGACAACGAAGCTCCCCGAATTATCATTGAAATATTGGACGAACCTGCACATTGTTGTGACATTGAGACTGAAGAGGTAACAGAAAAGCCCTGGTTTCATGAGGTGAAGAGGTATCTTGAAGCTCAGGAGTACCCCGAGGGTGCATCTGTTAATGACAAGAAGTTTCTGAGGAGGTTCGCAGCAAAGTTCTTCATCAGCAATGGTATCCTTTACAAGCACAACCATGATTCAACCTTACTGCGATGTGTGGATAAGAATGAAGCAGAAAGGGTCATGGCGGAGTTACATGAAGGTACTTTCGGAACTCATTCCAGTGGACACACCATGGTAAAGAAAATCCTTCGGGCAGGATATCTTTGGTCCACGATGGAAGCCGACTGTTATCAGCATTCTCGGACCTGTCATAAGTTCCAAGTCTATGTTGATAAGGTGCACATACCTCCAATACCTCTGAACGTCTTGACGGCTCCATGGCCTTTTGCAATGTGGGGCATTGATATGATCGGCGAGATCAGGCCTACAGCGTCCAACGGGCATCGTTTCATCCTGGTAGCTATTGATTACTTTACAAAGTGGGTTGAAGCAACTTCCTTTGCTACCGTAACCAATAACGTCGTGGCACGGTTCATTCGACATAATCTGATTTGTCGATACGGTGTACCTGAGAGGATCATTACAGACAATGGTACAAATCTCAACAATAAGATGATCACCGAGCTCTGCAAGAAGTTCAAGATACAACATCACAACTCTTCTCCCTATCGGCCGAAGATGAATGGGGCTGTCGAAACGGCTAATAAAAACATCAAGAAGATCATGCAAAAGATGACGGTGACGTACAGAGACTGGCATGAGATGTTACCATTTGCTCTTCACGGGTACCGTACCTCAGCGCGAACGTCAACAGGGGCAACACCCTATTCCTTGGTATATGGCATGGAGGCCGTATTACCCCTTGAAGTTCAGATACCCTCTCTTTGAATCATGAAGGATGCAGGTTTGAGCGAAGATGACTGGATCCATACCCGGCTTGATCAGCTGAACTTAATCGACGAAAAGAGGCTTACTGCTATTTGTCATGGTCAGACATGCCAAAAACGGATGATCAAGGAATTTAACAAGAAAGTTAGACGACAAGAGTATCAAGTTGGGCATCTAGTGATCAAGCGCATTACCTTACCTCAAGGTGATCCCAGGGGAAAACGGACCCCTACTTACAAAGGGCCATTTGTGGCTAAGAACATTTTCTCAGGAGGAGCTATGATTCTAACCACCATGGATGGTGGCGACCTTCCTCACCCCGTCAATGCAGACATAGTGAAAAGATACTACGCATAATCAAAGACCCGCTAGGTTGACTGGCCTAGGCAAAAATAAGGGCTTCCCGGCGAACCAAAAGAGTTCGGGAAAAAAATAAGGGATGAAAATAAAAAAACCGTACACCCGGCAAGTCGAAAACCTGAAAAGGCAGCTTGGGAAAAAAAGGGTATCCCGGTGGACTGAAAACCCGAAAGGGCGGTCCAGGAAAAAATTAGGGATAAAGGCGTAACACTATGTCTCATTGGATCACCTTACAACCAGACTTCGGTATCGACTATCAAGCTCGGATGGCACTAATCAATTTGATCTACCTTCAACCAAGTAGCAAAGTGATGGGATGCTCGAGGACATAAAGGAAATAGCATAGTTGGAACCCAGTGGGATTATTCACATAGCTGTTTTGTTTAGTTTTTCACAAATTGTGTAAATTCTATTATTCGGCGGCGTTCTCTTACTAGGACGTTAGCCTCTTGTACAAAAACGCCTATTTAAAGGCCAAATTTCAAAATCAATTCAACTCATTTTCAGAGAAATTTCAAACTGTTTTTCCTTTATCTGTTTTGCTTTGCAAAGAACGTCCAATGTTCATTTTTGATATATGCATTTGACATTAATTGCTGCTCATGAATATTTACATGCGAAACAAAAGACGATTACTCGTAATATCAGAAACAGGGGAAAATGAGAAATATCCAAACTGTGCAGTTGCTCTATCCACCAGGTACAAGGGTATATTTAGCTGAAGAATATGGTTAAGGTACTTTCACTCCCCGCAGAGTAAGACAGTAATGATAGCTCTCCCCAGCTAAGATTTACAACTGTAAATGAATCGGTAAGATTCTCCCCAAGCAGAGTTTATTCACCATCAGCACTGAAAGGTCTTAATATTCCCCAACGGAGTATAAGAATATTCCCCGGTAGAATGAAAAATATCCCCAATGGAGTTTGAAATTTTTCCCAGCGCAGTCTGAAAAAGCTTCCCCAGTGGAATTTGGAGAATCATCCCCCGTAAACTTTGGAAGATTGTCCCCAGCAAGTTCAAAGGATTATCCCCATTAGAGTTCAAAAGGTTATCCCCAGTGAAGTTGTGATTGAAAGATTGTCCCCAGCGGAGTTCTTTCCTTTCACAAACAGGAAATTCATTCCCTAACAGGATTCGGTATCACCAACAATGGTAGTTCATCCCCAGAGGAATTTATCGGTGGAATCCTCAGCAGAGCATCTTTTCCCCACAGAGTAACCTCCTCATCAGTTTATCCCCCAACGGAGTTATCCTCTCCTGCAAGTTTATTCTCCCAATCATCTTCATTCGTTATCCCCAGTAAAAATGAAGAATCCAACTCTATTCTCCAGCAGCTATCCGGGATTTATTTTCCCCAGCTAAAAACATTACATTCCCATACATCATGACACATGCATATACGCATCATACAACACAATCTCATTTATTTTGAGAACATCATTGCTTGATATGTATCATGCATTGCATACGACTGACCTTTACCTTTCAGGAAGGATGCAGTTAAGTTCTCAGCTATGAAGCTTTTACCCAAGTCGAAGTACTGAACGATTCTTAAATCTCAACTGAATTAGTCTCGGTTGAATTACAGATAAGGTTCTAAATCTCGGCAATTTTCCTCCGTCAAAATGTGGACGAGTTCTTAAATCTCAACATAATTATCCTCCGTTGAAGTACAGACAGTTCCTAGATCTCGATGAAGATGTTTCCCTCAGTCGAAGTACTGACCGGTTCTTAAATCTCAACTGAATTAGTCTCGGTTGAATTAAAGATAAGGTTCTAAATCTCGGCAATTTTCCTCCGTTGAAATATGGACAAGTTCTTAAATCTCAACAGAATTATCCTCCATTGAAGTATAGACAGTTCCTAGATCTCGATGAAGATGTTTCCCTCAGTCGAAGTACTGACCAGTTCTTAAATCTCAACTGAATTATCCTTGGTTGAATTACAGATAAGGTTCTAAATCTCGGCAAAGTTCCTCCATCAAAGTATGGACGAGTTCTTAAATCTCAACTGAACTATCCTCGGTTGAATTACAGACAGCTCCTAAATCTCGACGAAGATGTTTCCTCCCAATTGTATTACAGACAAGTTCTTAAAACTCAGCAGAGATGCTCTCTCAATTGAAGTACAGGCAAGTTCCTAAACCTTAACAAAGACCAGACTTCCCCAGCGGAATCTTCTACAACAACAGGTGCGAGCTCTCGCTAAGGAATCTCTTATGCGATCGACACTCCTGCAGATGGCATCTTTAAGCCCATCCTCCCGTCAGCAATCTCCAAATGGCATCTGTAAGCCCATTCCCGACATCACAAGGCTGATACCACTTCATGCGAGTGCAAATTTCTGGGCACTCTAGTGTTCAATCATCTTCCACCTTCGGATCACGAAAGGCACAAAAGCCAATCTACATCCTCAGGTCTAAGAAGATTGAACAGGGGCAGCTGTTGTACCCAAAAATTTAACCTCTCATATCTCTCAAAAACATTTCAAGAAAAGTCTCCAAGTTTGCTCAAGAGTTGGACATACAAGCTATCTCCTAAGGTAGTCAACCCCAAATTAGGGTTTTGTGTTGCATCAAGGTCCTTGAGTCCAAATGACCTCAAATTCTCCCCAATGTCCTAATATGTTCTCAAGATAATCCATGTCAAGTTTCAAGCCTTGCAGAGGAAGTTTGCTCAGTCAATTGCTCAAAGGTCCAAAAATCGACTGTGCTAGGGCAAAAGTCAACTGTGACCTACAAACAGTCAAACTTCAATATTTTTTGTCAACATTCTCATTTTGAAGGATATTTCATCATTTTATCAAGGGTTGATCATTATTCATCAAATATTGCTCAAAATTCATCAAGATTCAAAAGTTGCTAAATTAGGGTTTTGCAGGAAAAGTCAACTCAATTGACCAAGCATAACTTTCTCATAATTTATGAGAAATGACCCATCCAAAGCTCATTTTGAAGAGGATGTAATTTCATACAATCCATCTTCATACCTCAAGATCAAAAAATGCACTCACAAGAAGTTATGAATTTGAACATTATAGGTCATTTTTGAAAGTAAACAAAAACAACTTTTTTCCCAAAGCTTATAACTTGAGCATGGAATATCAAAATGAGATGAGACCAAAATGGTTTGTTAGAATACATCTCAAGCTTTCTAAAAAGTCCAAGAACACCTCCAAAAGTTCAAAATTGAAGAAGTTATTCATTGTTGAAGTTGGTCATTTTTGCAAAATTGTCAAAAGTCAACTATCCCCAAAACTTCAAATTTTATCAAATAGGCCCATTCTTTTCCACTTGATTTGAGCTGGCATCATTGTCCACGTTCCCTAGCTTCAGCCACGAGCCCGTATTTTATTTTTATTATTTAATTTGATTTTTAATTGAATTTATTCATTTTAAATCAAATAAAATCATACAAAATCCAATACTTTGATAACATGAGATCTTTTGGATATTTCAGGATTTGATTACCATCATTAACAACATCAAAATCGAATCAAACCAATTCATGTGCAAAAAGATTGAGATTTGGAAAAATTGGCAAGTTTGTAAAGGGAGATCAAATCAAATTCAAAGGCATTGATATGGGAAGATTTGATCCATAATTCTTACCCTAATACACTACACACTACATAAGCAAGCAAAAGGAGTCGAGATAAGGGTTGGAAATTGCAGAGAGAGGCAGAACAAGATTTGAAAAAAGTCATAAAAAGCTTGAGATCGAAATCATGTTTAGAGGTGTTTTCAAGGGCTGAGACCTATCCCAATCGCTTCCTGGGCATTCACTCAAGCCAAACCAATCCAAAGCAAGCTTGTTCAGACTCCATAACACGTTGTAAGTGTCACGATAACTACCTCTGTTCTTGAAATCGATTTGGCTTATTCTTGCATCGTTTGAGAAAACTATTGGCATATTTGTAATCCTCACAACATTTCTAAGCTATTTGCATCATTCAATTTTATTTATCTAATCTGTAATGCAAAACGCCATAGCTAGGGTTCTTGGAAGCGTTTTTGGAGTTTTCTATTTCAGGAACAATTGACCCACAAGAAGGGCATAACTTTGATCAGGAGGCCATAACGAATCCAACCATGTTCTTGGAATGGATTTATATGGCCTGTAGGGAGTTTTAGCATAAGCTTGCGTCTTTTGCTGCGGATTCAAATCCGCAGGTAATGTTGTTACAGGTCTGAGGACAGGGATGAGTTCCTGTCATTCTCCGGTTGGCCCATTCAAATATTTTCGCGCATTTTTTTTTGTTTTCCTGGCATATGACTTGTTTTATTATATTATGTTTTATTTGTATATTACTAACAAATAGAACAAAGCGGTGTAATGGCAAGGCAAGCAATGTAATTCCTCCAGGACCTGGGTTCGAATCCCAGGTCCCCCACTTTCCTTAATAATTTTGTTTTTCAGATGATCAAATGCATACGCCCATCTGCAGCCTACCATGCATCTTCATCCCTCCAAACGACAGATGGCCAAAGGCCAAATCTGAAGGTCCCAAACTGAAGGTCCATCATAGGCAAAGTCCAAGCATGCACACCAGATCCAAAAAGTCAACCAGGGCCAGCGCTTTTGGGCCTCCCAATTGCTAATCACACCATATAGTCAGGCCCATACTCCCATATTCTCATTTATTTTATTTGTTTACTTAATTGTTTTATTATTTTCATTTGATTTACTAACCAATTAAAATTCAGTCTTTTATAAAATAAAACCACAAAAAATATTTTTATTCAATCAAATTTTTATTTTTATTAATAAACACTAATTAATTAATTTAGGTTTTAATTAGAATAACTTTAACCTATTTTTTGTAAATAATTAAAATTAAATTAGATTTAATTAGGTTTTAATTACTAACTTAATTATTTTATTTTTCTTTCTTAAAATAACAAAAACCCAAAAATAATTTATTTTTATTAATTAATTTATTAATTCAATTTAGTAATTAATTTAGGATTTATTTCTTTCTTAAAATTAAAAACAACAAAAAGATATTTCCTTTAAACCAAAAGGGTCAAAACCCTAATCATGCGTCCGATTAAATTTTGCGCCACAATTTATTTTCTTTTATCCAATAATGTACTTGCTCCCGGATTGTAATAGTAAATAGGACTTTTATTTATATTTATCGCTTTATTTACTTTTAAAGGGTTTGTCTTTGGCGATGTAAATACCCGACGCCTTGTAATTTAAATTTCGCACTTTTAATTCCGCAATTTATAACTGTTAGATGTTTGATAATAGGATGGCATGACAAGACAAAATGTTTTAACCTAAAATCAACTTAGATCACCCTTAACATGTACAAAGATAAAAATAACTTAAAACAATACACTCGCACATGCGAACTCTTAGGGTACACCCCACTTGGTTGCCTTCGTTTACGGTCATTAAGTATAGGTCGTTTTAGAGGTCATCCTCTTGTCTAAAAGATCATAGTCGCCTCGAAACGGTTGCCTCAGATATTGTTTCCTCAAAACAAATGATCTAAGACATTAGGGTTACCGCTAAGGCGTCCTAACATTGCTTTAGTGACTGTAAGTCCCTCATTCGAATTGACCCTTAAACTCCAACGATGGTGCTACCTACTCATCAATAGTAGGATAACATTGTCTAAAGGAAATTAGCATAAAACGATTCCTTTTTCGAGTAGGTAGATGGTTCTTAGATACCTGCTCTTTCAAAAAACAAAAATCTTTTCACACTTACACTCCTTTTCGAACAAAGTTTTCAAAAACACTTCATACACTCTTGAGGACAGAAGCAAGAGTTAAATCGAAGTTTTCAAAAACAAAAACCTTTTCAAACCCAAAAGCACAAAGAAAGCAATTTTGAAAACATTTGAGCAAGTACCTAAGAGCCCGTGGATAACCACGGATAGAAAGGGTGCTAACACCTTCCCTTTCTATAATCTACCCCCCGAACCCGAGAAATATCTCGAAAAAGGAATTTTTCTGTGCTTTTTCCTTTCCTTATTGGATAAAACAAAAGTCGGTGGTGACTCTTGCTTACCGCGACATTTTGCAAAAACAAATGCAAAACACAAACCAGCATTCCAAAAACAGTCATTTCTTCCCACCGTATCACAGGCTCTTAGTTACTTGTTTAGATCACTTGCTTTGCTTTTTCAATTGTTTGAAATGGTGCTTTGTGTGGTTTTGAAAGTATTTTAAAAAGAGGCAATCGTTTTGGCAATCTTTGTAATGATTCTCATTCGTAAGAATGTATACAAAGATGTTTGTCTTTTGAAAAATGTTTCAATGTTTGAAAGTTTGTTGGGAAATGTTTTGAATTTGTGTGTGTGTTTTTGAAATTAGCAAGGATGGTTTGCAAATTGATCAAGTAACTAGAAGCTTATCTACCTACTCAAAAGTCTTTTTTGTACATTTTTAACCCTTTGACATTGTTGTTTTATCATTGTATTTGGTAAACAACCCTATCTTTGGATGTTAAACGGGACAGGCGTGGGTCATCGTATGACCATGATAGCAATGGTGCCAAGTATCTTAGCAAGTTTTAGGGACTAAGATCATTTTTATTTAGGCAACCAAGATAGCATCATCGAGGGACTATGATCTTTTGTTTTTGCATTGATTTTGCCAAGATACCCAGCATGCATACCATGGCCATTTTAAGGCAACAAAGTGGATGAAACCCTAGGGGTGCTTGTGTGCAATGTGTTGTCATTTTTCATGCATTTTTGTCTTGTATTAAGTCATGCTATTTATTTTGATTTTTGTCTTTGCATACAAAACCCTAGTTTTACTATCATGCATATAATACGATAAATTGCGTAAAGTAAATATAGACTAGTACAACATTATTATGGGGAGGGGGATACAAGTTTGAATAGGGAATATTTGCACAAAATAAAATCCTAATATACTATTACAACCCAATTGAATTTATACAACAATAAATAAATAAACAAGTATTTAAATATGCAAATAAAAATGTAAATATGCACAAATGTTTTTTTTGTATTAATTTTATGTATTAATTTTATGTATGAGAAAATAAATTTATTTATGTCTTAAAAATAAGAAAATAAAAATGATTATTTTTGGAAGGGTGAAAACCCTAATTTTTGCTTTAAAAGTAAATATTCTACATTATTTATTTATTCATTTTTGTTTAAGAAAAATAATAATAATATATACAAAATATTAAAAAGAAATTGAAATATGTATGAAAATATTATTTTTAGTGTATAAATAATAAAAATAAAAATATAAGTATTTTTATATTATTTATAAGTTTTATTTAAAAGAAATAAAGTATATTAAACCTAATAAACTATTTATTATGCAAAGAAAAATAAAATAAAAATATGATAAAATGCCAAAAATAAAGAGAATATTTTTTGTGATTTTAAATGTTCAAGAAAAAATAATAAAGTCAGAAAATATAAAAGAAATGAAAAAAATATACAAAATAAATAAAATGGGCCAGGGGGTGCAAAAAGTAAACAAGGGGTGTGAATAGAACCAAGCCCAAAGCGCCAGGCTCATACAAACTTCATCCCTGACCTTGCTTCGTCCCAAACGCGCGCGTTCTGCAACTCAAACCTGTTCTTGCTATTCTTTGCATGAAATCAAAAATTTACAACATGAAAGTTATAGCATTTTCAATCACGATTCCAACCATATCCATTTTGTGACCTAACTCTCAAAGGACAGAGAGAATTTTAAAGGCCCTAAATTCTGACCTAAAATATTCAGCATGTTCATCATCCAAATTCTCCTAGCTTAGTTAATATAAATAAGAACTATGCATATGTACAGCTCAAGCACATTAAAGACTACATTTTTGCTTCACAAACCTAAGCCTAAGGATGTCTAAATAAGGAGATAGAAAGTTGACAAATACCTTGTTCAGTTGAGTTTGGATATGGCAATGTAGCAACTTTGAGTGAGGCCTGAAGTTCTTTTGAGCTTGCTTGAAGTCCCCTCAACCTTTCCCAATGCTCAACTTGCTTTGAAATGGCTTGAATCTCCTTGTAGAAGTCAACCTGCTAAGCTTCAAAATGAAAATGGTGATCCTTGAAACAGAGGTTACAGTTGCAAAGTAAGGGCCTAGACAGTTTAAGTGTGATGTATGGAATGTGTTTGAAGCCTTGAAACAAAAAACGCACGAGTGGAATTTGTTTTGACTAGTGATTTGCAGAGATGGCCCATGTTTTGGGCAAGAACTTGTGATTTTGTGTTTTAGGGTGTTTGAGAACCTGGAAAATCATGTTTCTGGCTTGTTACAATATGCTGAACTTTTTTGAAAAAATACCAAGACTTGCTCTTATCAGATTTTCAAGTTGTGGACTTTTTGCAAGCTTACTTGCTTTTGAAGCAAAAGTGAGTTGACAAAGCTCAAAGCCTGTACAAGCTAGCTCAAGGCCTGAACATAGTTGGTGTACTTTGCCTCAAGTTTGTGGATCTTGTTTGTGGCCAAAGATCAGGTTCAATGCTCAAGGAATACAAAGTTGCAAAAAAGCAAGCTTTATGGAAATAGTATTGTTACCTTTATGCCATAAATGGATTAATTCATTGTGAAAAGTTCCATAGCTAAGAACAAATCCAATATCCATTGTATTTGCATTAAATTAAGGAGTTTGGAAAGGTTTAAGACCTGTAAAACAAGTACAAGCATGCTTAGGACAAATTTGCAACTTGTAGCAATGTGAAAAATGCCATGGACAAAAGTGAGAAATGGCCATTTTCTTTTCTTCGATTCTCCCTAACCATAAATGATCTTGGAGAGTTCTTGGACATTTTGGAAATATTGTAAAATGCTCTACAATCCATCTTTGAAATTAATTTTGATATTCCACTTTTAACTAGGTGAAAAGTTGCCATGAAGTTAGGTAAAAAATCTGCCTAAACTAGGGCAAAATTTCACTAAGTTAAAAGTTTCATGGACCCTTATTTACAAAATCATAACTTGAGATCCAAGCATCTTTTGGGAAAACTTTGTGAATCAAAGTTGTAGATTTTGTGTAGGAATACAACTTTCATGTTGGAAGTTTTCTTTGAATCCAATTGCATCATGGTGAAAAATTTGGGAAAAGTTGGGGAAAAAATAAGAAATTTTCATAACTTAGAAAAATTCTAAGTTATGAAAATTTTCAAACTTAAACCCTAATTTTCAAAATTAGGTTTCTTGATGAACAAGTTTCATGTTTTGACACATTTTGATGAAAAATGACCCTTGGCACTTGATTTTGACCAAAAAGTCAAAGTTTGACTTTTCAGTGTATAGTTGATTTTTGATTAGTTGACTGGAAAATTCATTTGTCAATCCAATGCATTTAAGATCTTTTGAACCTTGTGATTAGGTCAAGATGATGCCATTGAGTCCTTGAAACCATGCTTGAACCCAATTGGTCATTGGCTAGGTCAAAAATTAAAAATTGCCCCATCTCAATCAAAACCCTAATTTTGACCATTTTGCCCTTTTGATGATCTGATCAAATTTCTTGAGGAGTTGTGGTCAAAACTTGATCAAATGGTTCATATGAGTCTATAATGTTGATGTGGATAAAAAATTATGAGGTTTGACTGTAAATTGGCCATAATTGACTTGTTCCCCAATACAGCTGATTTTTAGGTCAACTGTCCAATTGACTGGGCAAAAATTTGATTCAAAGCTTGAAACTTGGTATGAGCAATCTTAGGAGTATAATATGAAGTATGAAAGTCACATGAGGCATTAAAAGCCAAGAATACTTGTGCAAACTCAAACCCTAATTTTAGGTCATCAGTGCAAGAAGATATCTTGAGCTGAGCAAACCCTAATTTGGTCTTGAGTCCAAAGAGTCTTGTGAGGAAAATCTTGATAAAATGAGAGGGAAAATTTTGGGTTACAACACATGTCTCTGTCGAATGCAGGGGCACAACTTAGGCCCATGTCCTTGTGGATATCGGTTCGTCCTTGAATGTGCTGCCTAAGAAGGCTCTTGATAGACTCAACTGTGAAGGTTTGACCTTAAAACCCAGCAACATAGTGGTAAGGGCCTTCGACGGTTCAAAGATAATGGTGCATGGGGAGGTGGACATCCCCATAAAAGTTGGAACTCATCACCTCTACATTACATTAGATGATGAAATACCCAACCAATGGGAAACTCATTATTGTCCATGGAGAAGAAGAATATATGGTCAGTCACTTGAACTCCTTCAGATACGTGGAATTGGATGGTGAATTCATCGAAACTCTGTTTCAGCACTTCGAGGAAGTCCCACAAACAGTGGCAGTAACCAAGACTGTTTCCCAAGTCCCAAAGATTACAAGACCTCTGCTAAAGATGTCTTCACTGAAATATGCCAAGGCCGTAATCGAAGAAGATGGGTGTACTATTTGGGGACAACTCCCAGATATCCCTTACAAATTTCACAAATTTGGTTTGGGTTTCACTTCAGGAGCCCAAAAATCTGTTCGTCGTGCTCGTGTCGGGGGACCACCTTTGAAAATCAGCAACCAGAGTCAACACAGTGGAGGATGATGAGGACATCTACGACCTGGAGGAATGGATTTTCCCAACTGTCAATGGAGGACTCAGCAACTAGGAAGCTAAAGATTTTATCCTAATTACTTTGATCCAACAGTAATTGTCTTTAAATTTTCTTCAGACTTATAATAATTAAGCAATCCAGACTTTTAAAACCTTGTGTCTTACCTGAGGCGCAACGGTCTATTTGTAAGGGTTGTTACCTCATTTTCATATGTCATCAATGAATCATGGACGTTTTTGCATACAAACTTTGTTCTCTTTGTCTTTCTTTTTATACATTTTTATTTCTTTCAAAGATAGCTATACTCTTACACATACTCACATTCAAATGCAGATATACATCCATTTGGGATCCCATGGGTAACGATTCTGCTATGGCCTTTTGTGACTCTGAAAATATAATCTACCAAGCCGAAGACAAAGGTGAGGAAGATTGTGAAGTACTAGGGAAACTAGCCAGGTTACTACAACAAGAAGAGAGGACCATACAACCCCACGAAGAACCAGGGGACACAGTTAACCTAGGTACCAAAGAGGACAAGAAAGAATTCAAGGTAGGAGCCAATCTGGAATCTAGTGTGAAGAAGCGCTTAATTCAGTTGCTACATGACTATGTTGAGGTCTTTTCCTGGTTGTACGAAGACATGCCAGGACTTGATGCTGATATCGTGGTCCATCGTCTACCGACAAAAGAAGACTTCCCTCCGATAAAACAGAAAGTCCGTCGCATGCAGCCAAACATGTCTGAAAAGATCAAGGCTGAAGTCATGAAACAATTCAATGCCAGATTCTTAGCCGTCACCTCCAATCCATAATGGGTCACCAATGTTGTTCCAGTGCCTAAAAAGGACGACAAAGTACGTATGTGTGTGGACTATAGAGATTTGAATAAGGCAAGCCCTAAGGATGATTTCCCACTCCCCCATATCGATATTCTGATTGACAATATTGCACAACATAAGGTTTTCTCATTTATAGATGGTTTCTCAGGCTACAATCAAATAAAAATGGTGCCTAAGGACATGGAGAAAACGTCCTTCGTCACATAGTGGGGCACATTCTGTTACAAGGTTATGCCATTCGGGTTGAAGAACGCTGGGGCAACCTATCAACGTGCCATGGTAGCTCTATTTCACGACATGATACATCATGAAATAGTGGCCTATGTGGACGACATGATAGCCAGATCTCAAACTGAAGAGGAACATCTTGACCATTTACATAAACTGTTTGAGAGGCTGAAGAAATACAAGCTGAGGTTGAACCTAAATAAACACACATTTGGGGTAAGGTCTGGTAAACTCCTAGGCTTCATCGTCAACGGTAAAGGTATCGAAGTGGACCCTGCCAAGGTGAAAGCAATACAAGAAATGCCTGCTTCTCGCACCGAGAAGGAAGTCTGAGGATTCTTAGGACGGATAAACTACATTGCCAGATTTATTTCTCACCTAACAGTTACTTGTGAACCCATCTTCAAATTACTGAAGAAAGATCAAGTAGTCAAATGGAATGATGAATGCCAAGATGCCTTCGAAAAGATCAAAGAGTACCTATAAGAGCCTCCTATTTTGGTGCCGCCAGTCGAGGAAAGACCCTTGATCATGTATCTAATTGTCTTGAAAAATTCAATGGGGTGTGTGCTGGAGCAGCATGACGAGTCTGGACGAAAAGAGCATGTTATTTACTACCTGAGCAAAAAGTTTACCGACTGTAAAACAAGATATTCACTGCTCAAAAAAACTTGCTGCACTCTGGCATGGGCTACTCGTCGGCTAAGACAATATATGCTGACCCATACTACTTTATTGATATCCAAGATGGATCCAATTAAATACATATTTGAGAAGCCTGCCCTCTCTGGGAGAATAGCAAGATGGAAGATGATCTTAATAGAATACGACATTCAATACATAACCCAAAAAGAAATAAAGGGCAGTGTGCTAGCCGATCACCTTGCTCATCAAGCTGTGGATGACTATCAGTCCATGAAGTTCGAATTCCAAGATGAAGACATCATGATGGTATACAACTGTGAGGAACTCAGACCATATGACGGACCTGAACAAGGATCCCGATGGACCCTGGTTTTTAACGGAGCCCCAAACGCACTCGGTAATGGCATAGGTGTTGTACTCATATCCCCTGAAGGATGTCATACTCCCTTCACTGTAAGACTTTGCTTCAACTGTACAAATAACATGGCAGAATACGAAGCATGCATTTTTGGTCTCAAAGCTGCCATAGATTTAGGAATCAAGTCCTTAAGTGTGTTCAAATATTCAGCCTTAGTCATCAGTCGGATCAAAGGAGAATGGGATATGAAACACCCTAACCTTATCCCCTACAAAGAACATGTGTTGACATTAATCCCACATTTCGAGGAAATTACCTTTGGGCATTTTCCATGAGAGGAGAATCAACTAGCAGACGCGCTAGCCACAATGTCATCCATGTTTAAACTCAAGTGGGGTAATGAGGCTACCCAGATCACTATTGAACGGATGGATGAACCAACTTACTATCACGAGATTGATACTGAAGAAGTAGTGGACCAGCCTTGGTTCCATGAAGTTAAGAGGTATCTCGAGGCCCAAGAATATCCAGAAGGAGCTTCAACCAATGATAAGAAGTTCTTGAGAAAATTCTCTGCTAAGTTCTTCATCAGTAATGGCATTCTCTACAAACGCAACCACGACTCTGTTTTGCTTCGTTGCGTAGACAAGGTTGAGGCAGAAAAGATCATGGTTGATCTACATGAAGGAACTTTTAGAACCCATTCCAGTGGGCATACGATGGCTAAGAAAATCCTACGGGCGGGGTATTACTGGTCTACCATGGAAGCAGATTGCTACCAACATTCTCGAACCTGTCATAAGTGTCAAATCTATGCTGACAGAGTACATTTGCCTCCAGTTCCTCTAAATGTCCTGACTACTCCCTGGCCATTCGCGATGTGGGGCATCGATATGATTGGAGAAATCAAACCTACAACTTCTAATGGACACCGCTTCATCTTGGTGGCTATTGACTATTTCACGAAGTGGGTTGAGGCAACTTCTTTCGCTTCCGTTACCAAGAATGTTGTGGCCCATTTCACCAAACAGAATCTCATCTGTCGGTACGACATCCTAGAGAGAATCATCACAAACAATGGTATGAATCTCAATAATACTATGATCACCGCACTGTGCGTGCAATTCAAGATCCATCACCATAATTCTTCTCCTTACCGGCCAAAGATGAATGGTGTTGTCGAAGCCGCAAATAAGAACATCAAAAAGATCATACAAAAAATGACAGTAACTACAAGGACTGGCATGAGATGCTACCATTCGCTCTCCACGGTTAGCGTACTACGACACACACATCAACAAGGGCAACTCCCTTCTCCTTGGTATACGACATGGAAGCTGTCTTACCAATTGAGGTCCAAATACCTCCTCTAAGAATCATAAAGGACACAGGGTTGAATGAAGAGGATTGGATCCAGACCCGACTTGACCAGTTGAACCTAATTGATGAGAAGAGGCTCACGGCTGTCTGTCATGGCCAGATGTACCAAAAATGCATGATTAAAGTATTTAACAAAAAGGCCAAACGTCAGGTATATCAGGTTGGTGACTTGGTAATCAAGCGTATCATATTACCACAAGGTGATCCCAGGGGAAAATGGACTCCTACGTACGAAGGACCGTTTGTGATCAAAAGCATATTCTCTGGTGGAGTAATGATCTTAACCACTATAGATGGTGATGACCTGCCGCACCCTGTAAACACAGACATAGTCAAAAGATACTACGCATAAGAGATCCACTAGGTTGACACACCTAGGCAAAACAAGGGCATCCCAGGGAACCAAAAAGGTTCGGGCAAAAATTAGGGATAAAACAAAAAAATCTTTACACCCAACAAGTTGAAAACCCGAAAGGGTGACTTGGGCAAAAAAGGGTATCCCGGTGGGCTGAAAACCCGAAAGGGCGGTCCAGGCAAAAGTTAGGGAATTACAGCGTATGATTATGTCTCGTTGGATCATCTTACAGACAACTTCTTGAATCGACTGACAAATTCAAATGGTTCTAATCAATCTAATCAACTTCGAACTAGGAAGCAAGTGAACAAGACGCTCAGAGACACGGAGACTATAGCAGAATGGGAACCCCATAGGATTATTGCACATAGCTATATTTTCTTTGTATCAAATTTTCATTTTTCTACGACAACATTCTCTTACTAGGATGTTCGTATCATTGTACAAAAAATAACTTATTCAAGTAATACAAAGATATCCCTTTGGAAGTGCAAAATTATCTGTTTTTTTCTTTTTTCGTGTTTTGTTTGCGAAAACGTCCAATGATTTATTTTTGAACATATACATTTGAACGTAACTGCTGTTTACAAATGAACAAAAAAGGGATAGAAAATAGAAAGACAATCACTAATGGATTTAAGAAATAGGATAATATCTTTAGACTATAAAAATCCCCCATAGTGTGTAGCTTAATGATATCAAGCTCTCTCACATCCCCGGCAGAACAAAACTTCTAGTTATCACTCCCCAGTAAAAGTTGCCCAATTTCTCAGGATTCCCCAACAGGATTTCACAAGTAATACACGACATTTCCCTTACAACATAGTTTATTTCTCTAACAAATAGAAGCTCATCAACTCATCAACACTTAAAAACATGAAGACTTACACCTTTTGTACCCAGCGGTACTCAAGGATTTATCTTCCCCAGCAACACTGTGGCATAACAATTAACATGTCCATACATCGCTCCCATATGTCATAACATTGACAACACAAATATATACGACACAATCTCATTTATTTTGAGAACATCATTGCACCATGCATTTCATACATCATGACATTGCATACAACTAACCTTTCATCTTTTTCAGGAAAGATCAATCAACAGAGAATTATCGTCAAATTTTCAACAAGTCAATTATAAATCAATTCCCAAGAAAGGACTGGTCAGCCACCTGCATAACAAATATTTCTTTCAAGATCCCTACAGGTTCAATTTAAATCTCCCAACGGTTTATTCTGATTCTTTCCCGCAGACGTCTTCTCTGGTTCAGATAAATATCTCAATGATTTGTTCTGATTCTTCTCCAGATCCCTGTCGGTTCAGTTTAAATCTCCCAACGGTTTATTCTGATTCTTTCCCGCAGATGTGTTATTTGGTTCAGATAAATCTCTCAATGATTTGTTCTGATTCTTCTCCAGATCCCTATCGGTTCAGTTTAAATCTCTCAATGGTTTATTCTGATTCTTTCCTGCAGATGCTTTCTCTTATTCAGATAAATCGCTCAAAGATTTACTCTGATTCTTTCCAGTTAAAGAATATTCAAGATCTCTTTTGGTTCAGTTTAAACCCCTCAACGATTTATCCTGATACTTTCCAAAGGAACACTTCAGGTTCAGTTTAAATCTATAAACAGTTTATTATGATTCTTTCCTGTAGACACTTTCTCTGGTTAAGATAAATCACTCAAAGATTTACTCTGATTCTTTCCAGTTAAAGAATATTCAAGACTTATTTTGGTTCAATTTAAATCTCTCAATGGTTTATCCTGATACTTTCCAAAAGAAACATTTCTGGTTCAGATCAATCTCCCAACGATTTTTTCTGATTCTACTCCAGATCCCTGCTGGTTCAGTTTAAATCTCTCAATGGTTTATTCTGATTTTTTCCCGTAGACGCTTTCTCTGGTTCAGATAAATCGCTCAAAGATTTACTCTAATTCTTTCCAGTTAAAGAATATTCAAGATCTCTTTTGGTTCAGTTTAAGCACCTCAACGATTTATCTTGATACTTTCCAAAGGAACATTTCTGGTTCAGATAAATCGCTCCAAGATTTATTCTGATTCTTCCCAGTCAAACAACATACAAGACTTCTTCTAGTTCAGATAAGTCGCTACAAAGATTTATTCTGATTCTTTTCCAGTTAAAATCAAGTTCAGACTTAGTCCATTTTTCTGTCAACAATCATCTTTGGATGGCATCTACAAGCCCATCTTCGGCAAATCTCCATCATTCCTCTAAATGGCATCTATAAGCCCATTCAGAATTCATCTTCGAGTGAATTTCTGGGCACTTTAGTGTCCAATCATCTTCCACCTTCAAGTCACGAATGGCGAATCCTCCAATCTAACTCTCCGGGTTTAAGAAGATTGAACAAGGGCAGCTGTTGTACCCCAAAATTTGCCCTCTCATTTCTTAAGACATTTCTAACAAAGATCTGCGAAAGCTCAAGCTTGCACCAGTATTGACTAGGTCAAGCCATCTCCTCAACACTGATACCTCAAGATTAGAGTTTGACTTTGCATAAGGACAATTGGACTTCTAATACTTCAAGTTACATTCTTGGATCATTATGGACCTTCAAGAATGCTCATGTCAAGTTTCAAGTCTTCTCAGTCAATTGACCAAGAGACCAAAAATTAGTTGTACTGATGAAAAAGTCAATTGTAGCACCAAAAGTCAAACTTTGACTTTTTGGTCAACATTAAGTCTCAAAGATCAAAATTCATTAAGACATTCAAAAATATGAAACTTGATCATCAAGAAAGTCAAAATTCAATGTGAAAATTCAAACACTTCAAGACTTAGAAATTTTTCTAAGTGTTTTTTATACATGATAATTTCATTTCTTCATGCCAACTTTTCACCATGACGCAAGATGATTCAAGGAAAACTTCCAACATGAAAGTTGTAGATCTCAATGAGATATAAAACTTTGCAGGGCAGGACTTTTTCTAGAAATTCTTGGATTTTGAGTTATAAATTCATGAAGTCATGGCATTTTTGAATAAACACTTAGAGAAATTTTCAACAGTTTTAGTTAGGATTTTATCCCAACTTCTTGGCATTTTTTCACATAGTTACAAGATGATTTTGTCAAAATGGGAAACATGAAAGTTATAGAGGGTGTTTCAAGCTTTACAAAACATCAAAGAGCATGAATTTATCATATTTGAGTTAGGATATTCAAGGATCTAAAGTTGGACATTCATTCTTGATTTACAAGGCAGATTTGTGATGAACAAGGAACCAAGATCTTAGACATGCTGCATAATCTTCAATTTGTAGGCCTCTTGACTTGCAAATCTATCAATAATCAGATGTTTACACAATTGATTAAACCATTATCCAAGTGGTTCAAGTATTGTCCATTGCATATTTCCATTTTTGGCACAAAGGCACCATTCCCATTCTTGCAAAGTTCACTTTAATCATAAAGTCAATTTCTTGTGCCTCTAACTTATTGTTCTAATCACACTCAACTTCTACAAGTCATAAAAAACATGTTTAAAGTGATCAACCACTTTAGATAGCTTGGTACAAGCATTAGAAACATGTTCTCCATGCTTGCTTAAAAAACAAGCAAGATGGCCATAACATGGGATTCAAAATCTGAGTTGTTTGAAGTCTCAAACCTTCTCTATAAATAGAGAGGCCAATTGCAAGAGAAAGGGGCCATAAAATAGAAGGAGAAACTAACACTCAAACTCATTTTTGCTGTCAAAAAACTAGATTTGTCCATAAAACCTCCATTTTTGAGCTTTGAAGTTCAAATCTTTGAATCTCATACCTTGCAAGTTTTCTCCAAACAAACCATCCAAACACTTCACATACACCATATAGAAGTTGTTCAAACATAATGATAACTTCTGTAACATCACTATCACCATCTTCCAAAATTCAAAAACATACATTGCAATTTGACTTGGTTGGAGCGGTTCAACCATTTTCAGTATAAAAGGAAGGTCGGAGTTACTTCAAGAAGGTTCAAAGGAGCTCGATCAATCAACACTTTACACCCGGAAACATCCGTACATGTTCTAAAGCTTCTTCTTCGAGAGGTAAACTTTCTCAAACTGTGATATCATTGTTTATACATCATTTGCTTCCGCGCTCAAAAGATATAACAAGACATATCAAAGAGAAAAAACTAACAAAAACCCAGACCAGAGGTTGACACGGGTGCCCGTGTCATACGGCACGGCCCGTGTCATACGACATGGCCCGTGTCAGCTTAATTGGGTTGAAAAACATAGTAAAATGCAGGGATAGAGGCTGACACGGGTGCCCGGGTCACACGACATGACCTGTGTCAATGTTACTAGTGCGTACACGAGCAGAAAAAAAGATGGACAGGGGATGACACGGGCGCCTGTGTCATGTGACACAGCCGTTTCAGATTGGCTGGAACAAAAAAATGCAGAAAAGTCATGGACAGGTCCTGACACGGGTGCCCGTGTCCACTGACACGGCCCGTGTCAACTCAGGCACCAAATTTCTTGTTTTTTTTGGAGATTTTTTAGCTTATATTGGACATATTGCATTGCTTGGAAATGACCTAACATTATAAAACATTTGTTTTCAAATGAAACCTCAGAAATTTTTTTCTAAACAATTAGTTTTTTTAAAGTTAACTTAGACTTAGGTTTTTCTTCAATGAAATTAATTACAAAACCTTTTCTATAAAGAACCCTAAAAACAATTTCTCTCACTTTACATCTTCTTGCATATTTTACTATTTTGAATTGTAAATTATGTAATTGTCAAAGCCTTGTAATAGTAATTAGGTTTTACTTTACTTGTCATCCCCATTTGTAAATTTGTATACCCCCTCCCCTAATGATGTAATAGCGTAGTAATTTTACTTTCCGCAATTTATCGCCTTTATATAAATGTTAGTAATTAGGATTTGTATGGAAAGATAAAATCAACAAATTAGAAAATCCTAAGCCAAGATAAACAAGAATGTAAATTGTTGTACCCCAAAATTTTCCCTCCCATATTTCTCAAAACATTTCAAGTGAGATCCTCAAATTGCCCAAGGAAGTCCAAGGGTTGACCAGACAAACTCTCTCATAAGGCAGTCTACCTCAAATTAGGGTTTCATGTTGCATCAAGATACTTGAGTCCAAGGGATCCCAAATACTCACCATTTCCCTGATATGTTCTCAAGATCATCCATATCAAGTTTCAAGCCCTACAGAGAAAGTTTGCTCAGTTAATTGCTCAAAGGCTTGGAAATCGACTGTGCTAGGGCAAAAGTCAATTATGGCCCACATACAGTAAAACTTTAAGATTTTTGCTCAACATCCTCATTTTGAAACATTATTCATCATTTGATCAAAGGTTGATCATGAGTCCTCAAGGATTGGTCACAATTCATCAAAACCCAAAAGTTGCTAAATTAGGGTTTTGTAGGAAAAGTCAACTCAACTTTGACCAATCATAACTTTCTCATACTTTAACAAGAATGACCCATCCAAAGCTCATTTTTAAAAGGATGAAATTCCATACAATTCATCTTCAGCTCCCAAGTTCAAAATATGCATTCACAAGAAGTTATGAATTTGGACATTATAGGTCACTTTGAAAAGTCAACAAAAACACCTTTTATGTCAAAGCTTCATACATGAACATGGAAGACTAAATTGAGATAAGACAAAAAGGGTTGCTTATAGGACATCTTGATCTTTCAAAAAATTCCAAGAACACATCTCTAGGGTCAAAATTGAGGAAGTTATGCATTGGTTAAGTTGACCCTTTTTGCAAAATTGCCAAAAGTCAAATATGCCTCAAATTGCAATTTTTGTCAAATGGGCCTAACGTTTTGTTCTTGCATTGAGTTTGTAACATGGTCCACGACCCATGATCCTTCCCACTTGCCTTTATTTTATTTTTATCATTTATTTTAATTTTGATTTCATTAAATCAAATTAAATCAATAATAAATAATGAAAATATCAAAATCATTTAAACCTTGAGATTTTGTGTATATTAAAGGTCCATGAATAGCTGGAAATGAGATCAAATCGTGCAAGGCTTGTTTGTACACAAAAAGATTGAATTTTGGCTTGATTTGGAAAGATTTACACGAGAATCAAATCATGATCAATGATCATTATTGGAGAAGATTTGATGCAAACTTGTAAACCTAATTCACTAAAGGATACATGTAGAACATTGGCAGGCTAAAAGAAGAAGGGTTGGAGGCGTGAGAAGCTGAGGAAAAACTTGCAAAAACTCAAGAAAAGTGGCAATCAGATTTCATAGTTCTAGGCTCTTTCAAGCTATTCCAAGCATACCATTCACTTGCTGGACATTCAAGGAGTCTATCCCAATCATCAACAAGCATTTTCGTGCCTAAAAACATATTGTAAGCACCTCACGATATCCTTACTTTCTTGAAATTCAATATCATGATTCTGGCATTTGTAACATGAATTCTTTACATATTCTTGTTCATTGAAACATTTGCAAGCTAATGGTAATGATCAATTGCGTTTTTGTTAGCCATACAGAGATATGCTATGATTAGGGTTTAGGGTTTGTTTTTAGGGGTTTTGATTGCAGGGACAATTGACCATGAAGAGTGGTACCATGAGGCTCGTGAGGTTGCCACGAGTTGATTGGTACCACTGGAATCAATTTATCATGCGTGCAGTGGATTTTGGAAATATGCAGGGCTATAGCTACAAACTTTTATATGTAGGTAAAAATCTTGGACTTTTGCCAACGGAGAGAGGAAGAAGAAGGGTGGCGTGGCACCCCCTGGCTGGTCCATTCAAACTTCGCACGCTTTTGGGATCCATTATCTTGTTTTCCATTATATTAATTTTTGTTTATTTCAGATACAAAAGAATCAGCCAGCCCAGTTGGCAAGCACGCTATGGCCAGATGCTAAAGGGCCTGGGTTCGATCCCCAGGTCCCCTTGTTCTTCAATATTATTTTGCCATATGTAATTCCATGCGCAGGTTTCCCATAGATCCACCATGGACCATCAGCTCTCAACCATTGGATCTAAAGCAGACTAAATCCAACGCCTGGCACATGAAGGTCTACCATGCATCTTAGTCAAGCCAACACATTGGATCATGGGAGTCAACATGGACTCATGCTTATTGGACTCAGATCTGCTATTGGCGCTCCCTTTCTACTTTGACACCAGGCCCATATTCTTATTCTTTTTATTTTATATTTTCCTTTATTTATTTTATTTGGATTAATTATTTTCTAACATAAATTTAATTCTTTTTTCAAAAACTCATAAAAATCAATTTTCATCAAAATTAAAATTTAGGCTTTTTATTTTATTTAATCTAATTGGTTTAATTTAATTTTAGGGCAATTTTAATCTTTTTGTAAGTAAATTAAAACAAATTAGGAATTAGGGTTTGGTTGATTTATTTTTTATTTTCTTTTCTTAAAATAACCAAAATATAAAAAAAAGCCAAATTAATTATTTTTCTTAATTTAAATTAATTAGTAATTAGGTTTGTACTTATTTAATTAAAACCTTCTTTTTCTCAAAATAATAAAAAATAACCAAAAAATGATTTTTCTTTTAACTAGGTTTAGACGGGGTCAAAACCCTAATTTTCTCTCGTTCTCGATTCATCACGCGTTTATTTATTTTTACGATATTGATGTAACTGCTCATGGGATGTAATAGTTTAATTAGTATTTTTTTCTTTTATTTATCGTTTTACGGGTTTTTGGCTATGTAATTAATCCCCTTCCCCGAAGCCTTGTAATAGCGTAGTTTTATTTCTCGCATTTTAATTTTCGCAAATATTAACTGTTAGATGTATGATAATAGGATTGCATGACAAGAATGTATGTTAACTTTAAAATGGTTAGCAAACCCTAAATGTGCAAAGATAATAACTGAAATCAAATCACTCGCACATGCGCACTCCTAGGGTGTACTCCCACTTCGGTTGCCTTCGGTAAATGATCATTAAGTATAGGATATTTTAGTGGTCGCCATCTTGTCTAAACAAAGATCAAAAGTCCCGTTCGGAAATGTTTCCTCGGAAAGGTTGCCTCGGAAATGTTGCCTCGAATATGATCTTAAGACATTAGGGTTATTACTAAGACGTTCTAACATTGCTTTAGTGATCGTACATCCCTTTCGAATTGACCCTTACAACTCCAACGACGGTGCTACCTACTCTTTAATAGTGGGATAGCGTTGTCTAAAGGAAACAAGAATAGAAACATTCTTTTTTCGAGTAGGTAGATACTGTTACGTACTTGCTCAAGATAAACTTTTCCATACTTACACACTTTTCAAACAAAGTTTTCAAAAATACTTCGTAACACTCTTGAAGACAGAAGCAAGGGTTAAAACGAAGTAAAACAAAACTTTTCAAAACACACAAACATGGAAGCAATTTTAAAATGATGAGAAAGTACCTAAGAGCCTGTAGAAAACTACAGATGAAAAAGGTGCTAATACCTTCCCTTTCTATAATCTACCCCCCGTACTCAAAATCTCGAAAAAGGATATTTTCTGTGCTTTTTTCCTTTCCAGTTGGATAAAATAAAAGTCGGTGGCGACTCTTGCTTACCGCGACATTTTTCAAAATGCAAAACGTAAATCAGTATTAAACAGTCCGGTTCTGCCACCGTATCACAGAACTGGCGAATCTGCTGGGGAATTAATAAGTGTGATATACCTTAGGATTAGTTCATCACAAATTGCTTCTCTTGTTTGATTTGATTACTTTACTTTTGAGGGATTTGTATTGGGAGTTACTATAGATCCTAACCCGGATCTGGGGAACACCTTTTAGGTAAGTAGCAATAAACTGTGAGGGAACTGTACAGCATAGACCGATACGGTTGAAGTAGTAGCTACATTGATGTGGCACATTAGTTGGTACCCGTACCCCTTGTTGAGAAACGAGGAGAATACGGGGATGCTATATGTGTCGTTAAACATAAATTAACCCTAGAACCTATAATTGACCAACTTGGCCATAGGAAGTAGTGAGATAGCCGGCCTCGGTGTAAAGCTGAGAACTGGTTGATACTCGATACTACACTCATTGAGACTATACTCTCGAGATAGTTCCGGCTGCAAGAAAAGATTACGTGAGCTGAAACCATGACCGATGGAGGATGGTCAATGATATTGAGAACCTCTAGAACCTGGTTACTATTATTAGGACAGGTTGAAACCAACTGAACTTCAAGAGGGTAGTACCTAGACCCCATGCAAGCCTGAAACTTAAGGGCTTTTATCTGACTTGTTTGCCTTTACCATGTCTGTTATCAGCTATACCTGCTGTTTGTTTTACCATGACATCATGCATCATAACATAGCATGCATATTTCATTACACTAACCATTTCAAAGACCGAGGAGATTTATCTTTGTTCTGTTTTACAGATTATGGCTTCCATGCATAAAAACACCATCCGAGTTAACTTTGTGCAAATACCTGCTCAAATCAAAGAATTAGCCTCAAAAGTTTCTGAAACTTCTTCATTCATTAGAAGACATGGTCAGCTTCTTAGCTTGGTTACCTCAAAGTTTGATGAGCAGATGATGAGTGTGCTTTTCCAGTTCTTCGATCCTATGCATCATTGCTTCACTATCTCGGATTATCATCTAGTTCCCACTTTGGAAGAGTTTTCTCACTTGTTGGGCATATCCATCCTTGAGCAGATGCCTTTCACAGGTTTGGAAGAAACTCCTAGGCCAGAAGACATTGCTTCAGCTCTACATCTGACAAGGGCTGATGTAGTATCCAACTGGGAGACACAAAGCAGGGTTGAAGGTTTCTTAGCCAAGTTTTTGATAGATCAAGCTCAACTATTCTGGGATAACTTGGACTTTCAGGCTTTGGAAGATATCTTGGCTCTCCTTATCTAAGGTTTGGTTCTTTTTTCGAATCCAGATTCCTTTATAGATGTGAATGCGGTTAAGATCTTCCTATCCCGCAATCATGTGCCTACTCTTCTGGGTGATATCTTGCATGCCCTCTACACTCGTACTGTGCAGAGAAGAGGGACCCTCATGTGTTGCATGTCGCTGCTGGCGAGGTGGTTTATTTTGCACCTCCCCAAGTCTGTGTTGAAGAATGAGGAAGGTTTAAGGTGGTCTTACAGAATAATGTCCCTTGCCCATACAGACATTCTTTGGAGTTCTAAGGCTATGGAAAGCACTTATGTCATTGATCAATGTGGGGGATACCCTAATGTCCTGTTTCTTGGAATCAGAGGGGGAATAACCCACAGTCCTTGTTTAGCTTTACGATAATTCGGTCAGGCTCGGAGAGACGGTCCTCATGAGCTACTTCTTACAGATATTGTCTTTGACTACAAGGGGGGCATTGATGAGCATCGTCGCAGGTTTATACGAGCTTGGGGCATGGTGAACAGGTCTGACCCTCAAGAGCTAGGACCAAGGACTTCTCTCCCTATGAAACCTTATCTCCAGTGGGTTCGAGCACGTGCCCAGAAGCTGGGGATGCCTTATGAAGTTGTGTTGCTAGTGATTGTGGAGCGTACCAATGAAGAGGGCATTCCTTATACAGTCCTTTATCCCTACATGCCCACTGATCTTGGGGCCTTGAAGAGATCCTGGATTCAATTGAAAGAGGAAAGGGATACCTACCGAGAGAAGTACCATGAGCAGGAGAGGAAGATCTTGAAGCTCACGAGGCAACTTAAGAATGAAAGAACAATCAATGACTACGTCAGCACGAAGGGGAAGCGTCCATGGGATTTCTAATTTTTACTTTTTCTAGTTTAGATTTGTTTTTCATTTACTTATTTATAAATTCCTTAAAGGCATTTGTTGAACCTTTTTACAAGTTTAATCTAATAAAGTTTGTTTATTTCTTGGCTTGCAAGTTTAAATCTCCCAAAGTCTTTGAAATCATTACATACGCATCCCATTATCATGCACATCATTACATGTATCATTACAGGTTTCTCATCTTCTTCGCTGTTTATTTCAGGAGAAATGTCTTCTGAAATACCTACCGATCAAGCCATCAAAGCTCTTCAGGCACAGAATGCCCAATTCCAAGAGATGTTCTTGAACTTGGCTAAAGGGCAATAGGATTTGAAGACTCTCATCCTGAAGGAGAAGAAGAAGAAGAAGAAGAAGAAGGTGATTCTTCTGAATATGGGTAACAAATTTGGGAATAGGCTGCGACAGGAAGCTGATCTGTCTCTTTCATCCAAAGGAGAGGAGGACCAAGAGGAAGAAAAGGTTCCCAGTCCTATGGTCTCTGACATTGATACTGATTTTGATGATGAGCAGTATCCTCCTGCTGACGATATGTACAAACAACTTGAAGACCGTCTGAGCGCTATGGAGATTCAGAAGATACCTGGTTTGGACTTCGGAGATCTGGGACTGGCATCTGGGGTGGTGATCCCTCATAAGTTTAAAGCTTTGGTTTTTGCTAAATACGATGGAGTATCCTGTCCAAAACTCCATCTCCGCTCGTATGTCCGAAAAATCCAACCTTACACTGCTGATAGAAATTTGTGGGTACATTTCTTTCAAGATAGTCTGTTAGGGACTCAACTTGAATGGTTTTATCAATTGGAAGGAGCTAATGTCCTCAACTTGGAGGACCTTGCTGCTGCTTTTTATAAGCAGTATCAGTATAACGCCGACCTTGATCCCACTCGTACTCAGCTTCAGGGTATGTCTATGGGTGCAAGTGAAGGTTTTAAGGACTATGCTCAGAAATGGAGAGACTTAGCTAGATGAGTCCAACCCCTTTTGTCTGACAGGGAGTTGGTTGATATGTTTCTAGGGACATTGTCTGGTCCATTTTTCAATCATCTGATCGGCAGTTCGTCATCTGGGTTTACTGAATTGATTTTGACTGGGGAGAGAGTAGAAGCTGGTATCTGAAGTGGTAAGATACAGAAGGATACGTCGTCAAGTGCAGTAAAGAAGCCTTTCACCGGTAAGAAAGAAGCTAGTGCAGTTTACAGCTCGAGGAGCAAAAACCAACCTGAACACCGTCAAACAGTAAATGCGGTAGTAATATCAAGACCCACTGTTGCCCCACAATGCAACAATCAGCAAATAATGGAGAGACCGCAGAGACAGTACACTCGGCTTAATATGATCTTGTCTCAAATTCTACCACAATTATTGAAGACCAACCTGGTAACTCTGAGGGAATCCCCGAAGAATTCCAGCACCACATCTCCGCTATATAACCCAAACGCCCGCTGCGCCTATCACTCTGATAGCCCAGGTCATGATACAAACAACTGTTGGGCCTTGAAGAATAAGGTGCAAGATTTGATCGAAGCTAAAGAGATTGAGTTTGACGCTCCGGAGAAACCCAACGTCATAACTGCTCCTATGCCCAAGCATAGTCATGGAGTAAACGTTGTGGACGATGATTTATTTGTGACCTCTATGGAAGACATTTCTACTCCTTTGATGACAGTTAAGAAGAATCTATTTTTAGCCGGATTATTTCCGGGCTGTTATGAAGGTTGCCACTTGTGTTCAATTCTGCCTGCTGGTTGCCATTTATTGAAATCAGGTGTTCAGCGCCAAATGGATAACAAAGAGATCCTGTTCGAAAAGACTTTGATTCCGTCAGTTCCAATTCAAGACATTGCCATCATAACCATTTCCTCTAATCCTTCCAAGGCTTCCTCGAGAAAGCCTGTTAGGATTACACCCGTTCCAAGAATCGCTCTGTTAATCATTACTATCCCGGGTCCTGTCCCATACACTTCGGATAAGGCTGTTCCTTGGCACTATGGGGCCGATTTGTATTACCATGGAGTTAAGCAAGACTTAAAGATTGAAGAAGCTGATGCTGATATTGGCAATATTGTTGGGGCTAGCAAGGTCACCAGAAGTGGAAGGCTTTTCTCTCCTGAGATTTCCCCTCCGACTGTTCACAAACCTGTTGTCATTCCATCTGCTAGTACATCAGCTACTGTCCCAGTTCCTATCCCAGTTATCACCCCTGTCGCCGAGCCATCTGGCACTCGGGGCAAAGAAATCACAGGTGAGCCTGCCCGAACGGAGGCACCTAAGAAGATCATTGTAGAAACCTCTAAGCAGGAGATAGAGGAAATTCTGAAGATTATCAAGAAGAGCGACTACAACATAGTCGAGCAGCTGGGGAAGACCCCGTCAAAAATATCCATGTTGTCCTTGTTATTGTGTTCGGAAGCCTATGCAAAGGCTTTAATTGCTTTCCTTAAAACTGTGCATGTGTCGCAGGAGACTTCGGCTGATCAATTCAAAGACTGCATAACTAGTTTGACTGCCGACAACGGGTTGGGTTTCTCAGATGCAGATCTGGCTGCTAAAGGAAGAAATCACAATGATGCTCTGCACGTCTCGATCGAGTGCAGGGGCACTACTATGGCCCATGTATTGGTGGATACTGGGTCCTCATTGAATGTTTTACCAAAGAAAGCATTAGACCGTCTGGACTGTGAAGGTTTGATTCTGAAGCCGATCAATATTGTGGTTAGAGATTTCGACTGGTCAAAAAGGATGGTGCACGGGGAAGTGGACGTCCCCGTCAAAGTTGGCTCTCAGACTTTTGCATCTACTTTCTATGTGATGGATATCTGACCATCTTATTCTTACTTGCTGGGTCGCCCTTGGATTCATAAGGCTGGCGTAGTAACTTCTACGCTCCGTTAGGTGTTGAAATATCCAGTGAAGGGGAAGATCGTCACAGTATAAGGTGAAGAGGAGTACATGGTGAGTCATCTTAATTCCTTTCGCTACATGGAGATGGATGGGGAATTCATTGAAACCCCATGTCAGAACTTTGAAGAGGTCCCCCAGACTTTGGCGTCAGCTGAAGTTGCTGCTGACAAACCTCCGATGAAGATGGCTTCCCTTAAGGATGCCAAAGCTGTAATTGAAAAAGGTGGGTGTGCAAATTGGGGTCAGCTCCCTGATTTCGCACACAAAACTAACAAGTTTGGTTTGGGCTTTACTGCAGAGGCTCAAAGGGCTGTTCGACGCACGCGGATTGGAAAACCTCTTCTACACATCAGTAATCATGGAGTAAATGCAATTGAGGATGATGAAGAAGAGTCAGATATCGACAGCTGGATTTACCCGACTACCAACGGTGGATTGAACAACTAGACGACGAAGGACTTTGTACCCGTTTCTTTTATTACACAATAATAGACTTTTGTTTTGAGATTTGTAACAAACAGTTTGAAACTTTACGGCCCGGTGCCTTGCCCGAGGCACCTTGACTTTGCTTGTGAGGGCTTATTATTTGTCATTTTCATATATCATCAATAAAGCATTGGACGTTTTCTTGCATTACAAATTTTGTGCTCCTTGTTTTTCTTTTTCTGTCTCTCGCTTTATCAAAAACATCTATTATCTTACACACACTCACATATCATAATGCAGATCCACATCCACTCTGGATTCCATTGATAACAACTCTGCTACTGCCAGTTATGACTTCGAAAATCCGATCAACCAAGCCGAGGACGAAGGTGAGGATGATTGTGAAGTGCCTGGGGAACTTGCTAGACTGTTAATACAAGAAGAGAGGGCCATACAACCTCATGAAGAGCCAGTCGAATCAGTGAATTTGGGTACAAAAGAAGACAGAAAAGAGGTCAAGATAGGTGCGAATTTGGAGCCTAGTGTCAAACAACGATTGATACAGATGCTACGTGACTATGTTGAGATCTTCGCTTGGTCCTATGAAGATATGCCTGGTTTGGACACTGATATTATGGTTCACCGCTTGCCAACCAAAGAAGACCGCCCTCCGGTAAAACAGAAGGTTTGTCGTATGCGCCCTGAGATGTCTGAGAAAATCAAAGTTGAGGTCATGAAACAGTTTGACGCCGAATTTCTACCTGTTACTTCTTACCCACAGTGGGTTGCCAACGTGGTTCCGGTGCCTAAGAAGGATGGTAAGGTACTGATGTGTGTGGACTATAGAGATCTGAACAGGGCGAGCCCCAAAGACGATTTCCCACTGCCTCACATCAATGTTGGTCGACAACACCGTGCAGCATAAAGTCTTCTCCTTTATGGATGGTTTTTCTGGTTACAATCTGATTAAGATGGCTCCCGAGGACATGGAGAAGACAACTTTCATTACGCAGTGGGGAACCTTCTATTACAAGGTAATGCCTTTCAGGTTGAAGAATGTTGGGGCAACTTATCATCGCACTATGGTCGCTTTGTCCCACGACATGATTCACCATGAGATTGAGGTTTACGTTGATCACATGATCGCAAGGTCCCAGACTGAGGAAGAGCACCTTGACCATCTTCAGAAACTGTTCGACAGGTTGAAGATGTACAAGCTAAGGTTAAACCCGAACAAGTGCACCTTCGGGGTAAGGTCTGGTAAGCTGTTGGGTTTCGTTGTTAGTGATAAAGGTATTCAGGTGGATCCCGCAAAGGTGAAGACTATACAGGAGATGCCAGCTCCCCGAATGGAAAAGGAAGTCAGAGGCTTTTTGGGACGTCTGAATTACATTGCCCGATTCATTTCACATCTGACTACTACTTGTGAGCCGATCTTCAAGCTGCTGAAGAAAGATCAAGTGGTAAAATGGAATGATGAATGTCAGACTGCTTTCAAAAGGATCAAGGAATACCTCAAAGAGCCACCTATTCTAATGCCTCCGGTTGAAGGAAGACCTTTGATCTTATACTTGACAGTGCTGGATAATTCAATGGGGTGCGTGCTGGGGCAGCGTGACGAGTCTGGCCGAAAAGAGCACGCTATTTACTACCTTAGCAAAAAGTTTACCGACTGCGAGACCCGATACTCGTTGCTCGAGAAAACTTGCTGCACTTTGGCATGGGCTGCTCGCCGGCTGAGACAGTATATGCTGACTCACACTACCTTATTGATATCAAATATGGATCCAATCAAGTATATCTTCGAGAAGCCTGCCTTGTCCAGAAGAATAGCAAGATGGCAGATGATCTTAACTGAGTATGACATCCAATACATAACCCAGAAAGCAATCAAGGGAAGTGTGTTGGCAGATCATTTGGCGCATCAGGCCGTGGATGATTACCAATCCATGAATTTCGAGTTCCCGGATGAGAACATCATGTTGGTGACCGACTGTGAAGAACCTGGACCGGATGAAGGACCTGAGGAAGGATCCCGATGGTTTATGTATTTTGACGGAGCCTCAAACGCGTTGGGTAATGGTATTGGCACCGTGATCATATCCCCTGAAGGTTGTCATACTCCATTCACCGCTCGATTATGTTTTAACTGCACCAACAATATGGCGGAGTATGAAGCGTGCATCATGGGCCTTTGAGCTGCTATTGAACTAAGGATTAAGTTCTTGAGTGTGTTTGGAGATTCCTCTCTAGTGATCAGTCAGATCAAAGGTGAGTGGGATATGAAACACCCAAACCTTATTCCTTATAAAGAGCATGTATTGACGTTGCTTCCGCACTTCGAGGAGATAACCTTTGAACATTTCCCTAGAGAGGAGAATCAGTTAGTGGACGCGCTAGCTACCATGTCTTCTATGTTCAAGGTCAGGTGGGACAATGAAGCTCCCCGGATTACCATTGAGAGGTTGGACGAACCCGCACATTGCTATGAAATTGAGACTGAAGAGGTAGCAGATAAACCTTGGTTTCACGAGGTAAAGAGGTATCTTGAGGCTCAAGAGTACCCCGAGGGTGCATCTGTTAATGATAAGAAGTTCCTGAGAAGATTTGCTGCGAAATTATTCATCAGTAATGGTGTCCTTTATAAGCGTAATCATGATTCAACCTTACTGCGATGTGTGGACAAGAGCGAGGCAAAAAGGATCATGGCAAAGTTACATGAAGGTACCTTTGGAACTCATTCCAGTGGACACACCATGGCAAAGAAAATCCTACGGGAAGGATATTATTGGTCCCCCATGGAAGCCGATTGTTATCAACATTCTCGGACCTGTCATAAGTGCCAAATCTATGTGGATAAGGTGCATGTACCTTCAGTTCCTCTGAACGTCTTGACAGCTCCTTGGCCTTTCGTAATGTGGGGCATCAACATGATCGACGAGATCAGACCTACTGCATCTAACGAGCATCATTTCATTCTGGTAGCTATTGATTATTTCACGAAGTGGGTTGAGGCAGCTTCCTTTGCTACAATAACTAAGAACGTTGTGGCACGGTTCATCCGACACAATTTGATCTGTCGATACGGTGTACTAGAGAGGATCATTACGGACAATAGTACAAATCTCAACAATACAATGATCACCGAGCTCTGCAAACAGTTTAAGATACAGCATAATAACTCTTCTCCTTACCGACCGAAGATGAATGGGGCTGTTGAAGCGACTAATAAGAATATCAAGAAGATTGTGCAGAAGATGACGGTGGCATACAAAGACTGGCACGAGATGTTACCATTCGCTCTTCATGGGTACCGTACCTCAGCAAGGACGTCGACAGGGGCGACACCCTACTCTCTGGTGTATGGCATGGAGGCAGTCTTACCCATTGAAGTCCAGATAACCTCTCTCCGGATTATGAAGGATGCAGGTTTGAGCGAGGATGATTGGATCCAGACCCGGCTTGATCAACTGAACTTAATCAATGAAAAGAGACATACTTCTATTTATCATGGTTAGGCGTATCAAAAGAGAATGATCAAGGCATTTAACAAGAAAGTCAGACATCAAGAATATCAAGTCGGGGATCTGGTGATCAAATGCATTATACTGCCGCAAGGTGATCCCAGGGGAAAATGGACCCCCACTTATGAAGGGCCATTTATGGTTAAGAACATTTTCTCAGGAGGAGCTATGATTCTAACCACCATGGATGGTGACGGCCTTCCTCACCCCGTCAATGCAGACATAGTGAAAAAATACTACGCATAATCAAGGACCCGCTAGGTCGACTGGCCTAGGCAAAAATAAGGGCTTCCCGGTGAACCAAAAGGGTTCGGGCAAAAGTAAAGGATGAAAATGAAAAAAAACATACACCTGACAAGTCGAAAACCTGAAAAGGCGGCTTGGGAAAAAAAGGGTATCCCGGTGGACTGAAAACCCGAAAGGGCGGTCCAGGAGAAATTAGGGATCAAAGCGTAACACTATGTCTCGTTGGATCATATTGCAACCAGACTTCGGTATCGACTATCAAGTTCGGACGAAACCAATCAATCTGATCTATCTTCAACCGATAGCAAAGTGATGAGACGCTCGAAGATATAAGGGCAATAGCAGAGTTGGAACCCAGTGGGATTGTTTCACATAGCTGTTTTTATTTCTTTTACATAAATTATATCAATTCTGTTCTTTTGGCGACGTTCTCCTACTAGGACGTTAGCCTCTTGTACAAAAATGCCTATTACAGGCCAACTTCAAAGTCAATACAATTCATTTTCACAAAGAAATTTCAACTTGTGTTTTCTTTTTCTATTTTGTTTTGCAAAGAACGTCCAATGATTCATTTTTGATATATGCATTTGACAATAATTGCTGCTCATAAATATTTACATGTGAAACAAAAGACAATTACTCGTAATTCCAGGAATAGGGGCAAACAAGAAGTGTACAAACCTTGAAGTTGCTCAACCCACCAGGTACAGGGATGGAGTCAGCTTGAGAAAATGACTAAAGGAGCATACACTCTCCATAGAGTAAAAGGTATCTAAAAACATCAGTGTTAATTCTCCCTAAGCAGAGTTCATCTATCACCAACAATGAAAGACTATCCCCAATGGAGTTTATTTCTTCCATAAGCAAAAACTCAATCCCCAACAAGGTTCATTATCGCCAGCAACGGTAATTCATCCCCATCCGAGGTTATTTCTCCAAATCAGTAGATCTTCTGACAGAGTATCTCTTCCCCACAGAGTCATTCTCTCGCCAGTTTATTCTCCAGCAAGAGTTATTCTCCCGCCATTTTATTCTAAAATCATCTTCGATCATTATCCCCAGCGAGAACGAAGAATTCAACTCCTTGCACTCTCCAGCAGCAGTCCGGGATTTATTTTCCCTAGCTAAAGAACATCACAAGAACATTGCATATTCATACATCATGACGCATGCATAAGCATCATACAGCATAATCTCATTTATTTTGAGAACATCATTATTCGGTACATGTCATGCATCATGACATTACATACGACTAACTCTTTACCGTTCAGGGAAAGATACAATCAAATTCTCACAAGTTTCTATGGTTTAGTCAAATCAATGCTAAAATATTTCTATTCCAGTTCAAGCTATGAAGCCCGGGTCCGACCGGATAGTATCTTGATTTCTCCATCATATTGTGAAGCCCGGAGAACGACCGGATAACAGTATCAAAGTACCGCGAATCCTAGAATCTACCAGATAGTGGTTTATCTTAAATTTAAGCTATGAAGCCCGAATTTGACCAGATAATAGTTTAATCCTCAACAAGTTATTGTGAAGCCTGGAGAACGACCAGATAGCAATGCAAGTTACTGTGAAGCCTGGATTACGACCATATAGCAGTACAAAGACACCATGAAGCCTGGAATTGACCAGATAGTGGTATATCATAAACACAAGCCGTGAAGCCCGTAAATCGACCGGATAACAGCTTAACAAGTTATTGTGAAGCCTGGATTACGACCAGATAGCAGTACAAGACACCATGAAGCCTGGACTCGACCAGATAATGGTATAAGACATTGTGAAGCCTGGATTACGACCAGATAGCAGCCAAGAATACTATGAACCCTGGAGTCGACCAGATAATGCTATATCTTTAATGCAAGTTATGAAGCCCGGATTCGACCGGATAATATCTTGATTTCTCCAAACGCCATGAAGCATGGATTCGACCAGATAATGGTATAATACATCGTGAAGCCTGGATTACGACCAGATAGCGGTAAAAGACATTGAAGCTTGGGACTACAACCAGATAATAGTAAGGGACACTGCAAAGCTTGAATTTCGACTAAATAGTAGTCTACCCGGCCAGTTACTATGATGTCCAGAAATTGACCGAATATTAGTAGGCCTTAAAATCAAATGGAAGCCCGGATGCGACTGGATAACCACTTGATTTCTTCTGAAGCCTGGAATACGACCAGATAAGAAGTAAGTTATTTTGAAGCCTGGAATCGACCAGATAGCAGTACAAGACACCATGAAGTCTGGATTCAACCAGATAATGGTATAAGACATCGTGAAGCCTGGATTACGACCAGATAGCGGTAAAGGACACTAAAACCTAGGATTACGACTAGATAACAGTATGAGACACTACAAAGCTTGGATTTCGACCAAATAGCAGTTTACCTGGACAATTACTAAGAAGCCCAGAGTCGACCGAATATTAGTATGCCCTAAATTCAAGTTGAAGCCCGGATGCGACTGGATAACAACTTAATTCCTTCTGAAGCCTAGAGTATGGCCAGATAATAATTAAGAAATTGTGAAGCCTGGAGAACAACCGAATAGCAAGTTTAATCTCATCTCCCCAGTAAGTCACTGTAAAGCCTGGAGCACGACCAAATAGCAGTCGATCTTATCACTATGAAGCATGGATCACGACCAGATAGTAGTTCATTTTCACCTCTTCGACCAAGAGACGATTCCCCAGTAGAATAACGGACGACCGAAGCTCCTAAAATTCAACTTTTACCAAGACAGAGACTAACATTCCCCAGCAGAATCCTCCTCAACAACAGGTATACAAGTTCTCGTAAATGAATCTCTTATGCAATCGACACTCCTTCGGGTGGCATATTTAAGCCCATCCCCCGACATCAATCTCCAAATGGCATCTATAAGCCCATTCTCGACATAACAAGACAAGCCCCACTTCATGCGAGTGCAAATTTCTGGGCACTCTAGTGTTCAATCATCTTCAACCTTCAGATCACGAAAGGCAGACAAGCCAATCTACATCCTTAGGTTTAAGAAGATTGAACAGGGGCAGCTGTTGTACCCCAAAATTTGCCCTCCCATATTTCTCAAAACATTTCAAGTGAGATCCTCAAATTGCCCAAGGAAGTCTAAGGGTTGACCAGACAAACTCTCTCCTAAGGCAGTCTACCTCAAATTAGGGTTTCATGTTGCATCAAGATACTTGAGTCCAAGGGATCCCAAATACTCACCATTGCCCTAATATGTTCTCAAGATCATCCATATCAAGTTTCAAGCCCTACAGAGAAAGTTTGCTCAGTCAATTGCTCAAAGGCTTGGAAATCGATTGTGATAGGGCAAAAGTCAACTGTGGCCCACATCCAGTCAAACTTCAAGATTTTTGGTCAACATCCTCATTTTGAAGAATTATTCATCATTTGATCAAAGGTTGATCATGATTCCTCAAGGATTGGTCACAATTCATCAAAACCCAAAAGTTGCTAAATTAGGGTTTTGTGGGAAAAGTCATCTCAACTTTGACCAAGCATAACATTATCATACTTTATCAAGAATGACCCATCCAAAGCTCATTTTGAAAAGGATGAAATTCCATACAATTCATCTTCAGCTCCCAAGTTCAAAATATGCACTCACAAGAAGTTATGAATTTGGACATTATTGGTCACTTTGAAAAGTCAACAAAAACACCTTTTTTGTCAAAGCTTCATATATTAACATGGAAGACTCAATTGAGATGAGACAAAAAGGGTTGCTTAGAGGACATCTTTATCTTTCTAAAAAGTCTAAGAAAACATCTCTAGGGTCAAAATTGAGGAAGTTATGCATTGGTGAAGTTGACCCTTTTTGCAAAATTGCCAAAAGTCAAATATGCCTCAAATTGCAATTTTTCTCAAATGAGCCTAACTTTTTGTGCTTGCATTGAGTTTGTAACATGGCCCACGACCCATGATCCTTCCCACTTGCCTTTATTTTATTTTTGTTATTTATTTTGATTTTTATTTCATTAAATCAAATTAAATCAATAATAAATCATGAAAATATCAAAATCATTTAAACCTTGAGATTTTGTGTATATTTCAGGTCCATGAATAGTTGGCAATGAGATCAAATCGTGCAAGGCTTGTTTGTACACAAAAAGATTGAATTTTGGCTTGATTTGGAAAGATTTACATGAGAATCAAATCATGATCAATGATCATTATTGGAGAAGATTTGATGCAAACTTGTAAACCTAATTCACTTAAGGATACATATAGAACATTGGCAGACCAAAAGAAGAAGGGTCGGAAGCGTGAGAAGCTGGGGAAAAAATTGCAAAAACTCAAGAAAAATGGCAATCAGATTTCATAGTTCCAGGCTCTTTCAATCTATTCCAAGCATACCATTCACTTGTTGGACATTCAAGGAGTCTATCCCAATCATCAACAAGCATTTTCGTGCCCAAAAACATACTGTAAGCACCTCACGATATCCTTACTTTCTTGAAATTTAATATCATGATTCTGGCATTTGTAGCATGAATTCTTTACATATTCTTGTTCATTGAAACATTTGCAAGCTAATGGTAATGATCAATTGCGTTTTTGTTAGCCATACAGAGATATGCCATGATTAGGGTTTAGGGTTCATTTTTAGGGGTTTTGATTACAAGGACAATTGGCCATGAAGAGTGGTACCATGAGGCTTGTGAGGTTGCCACGAGTTGATTGGTACCACTGGAATTAATTTATCATGCGTGTAGTGGATTTTGGAAATACGTAGGGCTATAGCTACAAACTTTTGTCTGTAGGTAAAAATCTTGGACTTTTGCCAACAGAGAGAGGAAAAAGAAGAGTGGCGTGGCACCCACTGGCTGGTCCATTCAAACTTCACGCGCTTTTGGGATCCATTATCTTGTTTTCCATTATATTAATTGTATTTTTTATTTCAGATACAAAAGAATTAGCCAGTCCAGTTGGCAAGCACGATATGGCTAGATGCTAAAGGGCCTGGGTTCGATCCCCAGGTCCCCTTGTTCTTCAATATTATTTTGCCATATGTAATTCCATGCGCAGGTTTCCCATAGATCCACCATGGACCATCAGCTCTCAACCATTAGATCTAAAGCAGACTAAATCCAATGCATGGCACATGAAGGTCTACCATGCATCTTAGTCAAGCCAACGCATTGGATCATGGGAGTCAACGTGGACCCATGCTTATTGGGCTCAGATCTGCTATTGGCACTCCCTTTCTACTTTGACACCAGGCCCATATTCTTATTCTTTTTCTTTTATATTTTCCTTTATTTATTTTATTTGGATTTATTATTTTCTAAAACAAATTTAATTCTTTTTACAAAAACTCATAAAAATCAATTTTCATCAAAATTAGAATTTAGGCTTTTTATTTTATTTAATCTAATTAGTTTAATTTAATTTTAGGGCAATTTTAATATTTTTGTAAATAAATTAAAACAAATTAGAAATTAGGGTTTGGTTGATTTATTTTTTATTTTCTTTTCTTAAAATAACCAAAATATAAAAATAAGCCAAATTAATTATTTTTCTTAATTTAAATTAATTGGTAATTAGATTTGTACTTATTTAATTAAAACCTTCTTTTTCTCAAAATAATAAAAAATAACCAAAAAATGATTTTTATTTTAACTAGGTTTAGACGGGGTCAAAACCCTAATTTTCTCTCGTTCTCGATTCATCGCGCATTTATTTATTTTTACGATATTGATGTAACTGCTCATGGGATGTAATAGTTTAATTTGTATTTTTTCTTTTATTTATCGTTTTACGGGTTTTTGGCTATGTAATTAATCCCTTTCCCCGAAGCCTTGTAATAGCGTAGTTTTATTTCTCGCATTTTAAAATGGTTAGCAAACCCTAAATGTGCAAAGATAATAACTGAAATCAAATCACTCGCACATGCGCACTCCTAGGGTGTACTCCCACTTCGGTTGCCTTCGGTAAATGATCATTAAGTATAGGATATTTTAGTGGTCGCCATCTTGTCTAAACAAAGATCAAAAGTCCCGTTCGGAAATGTTTCCTCGGAAAGGTTGCCTCGGAAATGTTGCCTCGAATATGATCTTAAGACATTAGGGTTATTACTAAGACGTTCTAACATTGCTTTAGTGATCGTACGTCCCTTTCGAATTGACCCTTACAACTCCAACGACGGTGCTACCTACTCTTTAATAGTGGGATAGCGTTTTTTAAAGGAAACAAGAATAGAAACATTCTTTTTTTGAGTAGGTAGATACTGTTAGGCACTTGCTCAAGATAAACTTTTCCACACTTACACACTTTTCAAACAAAGTTTTCAAAAATACTTCGTAACACTCTTGAAGACAGAAGCAAGGGTTAAAACAAAGTAAAACAAAACTTTTTAAAACACACAAACACGGAAGCAATTTTAAAATGATGAGCAAGTACCTAAGAGCCCTTATAAAACTATGGATAGAACGGGTGCTAATACCTTCTCTTTCTATAATCTACCCCCCGTACTCAAAATCTCGAAAAAGGAATTTTTCTGTGCTTTTTTCCTTTCCAGTTGGATGAAATAAAAGTCGGTGGTGACTCTTGCTTACTGCGACATTTTGCAAAATACAAAATGCAAACCAATATTAAACAGTCCGGTTCTGCCACCGTATCACATAAATAAACACACTTGAACACTTATATCCTTAGGGTAATTCCACTTTGTTGCCTTACAAAAATGGCCATGTTATGTATGTGGGGTATCTTATCAAAAAGCAATAAAAATACAAGATCATAGTCCCTCGATGATGCTATCAAATGTTGCCTTTCAAAATGATCTTAGTCCCTCAAAGAGAATTGCTAAGATATTTCACAACATTGCTATCATGGTTATACGATGACCCACACCCGTCCCTTTACTGTAAGTTTAAGATTGCCCTAAGAGGGGGGGTGAATTAGGTGGTGGTCGATTTTTGAATTATTTTATACTTTCTGGTTTTGTTTTAGTGCTTTGGAAAAACTGTAAAGTGCAGAAAGTAAAGAGACACGGAGATTTATCCTGGTTCCTTCCACACCCCGGAAGTACGTCCAGTCCCCTTGCAAACACGCAAGAGATTTCACTATTTTGTTAGAACTTTTACAAGACTCTTCCTAGTCTTATCAACTAAAGACTCTAACAAATACCAAGAACACCCTCTTGGATTTCCAATAAGTCTCTTGAGAACAATCCTCTCAAAAGATACCTTTTGTTTCCAACAATGGATAACAAGGTACACAAGTATTCCAATACTTAATTCCGACAATCCTGGAAATAAGTTACACTTTGTATAATTCTATGAAATATGATTTCTTGAAAGATGTTGATCACATAGAGTGACTTCAATGAAGTTTCTTCTTTCTTCTCTTGTAAGCAATTCAAACTGTAACACAATGGTTAGATAATGCTCAAAGATTTCTGTTCTTATATGTGTGAAAGTGCAGAAAATCTTTGTTCTTAAAAGTTAAGAAATATGAAGTTTGAATATTTTACAAAGTTCAGAATTATTGCATAAGAGAAGAGTTGTTTTTTAATTTGAAAGATTTAGTATTTAAAGTAATCAAGATACCTTTCCAAATGGACACTTTTCTATTTGAAAAACTTGATAGGATGCAATGTATGACCATGCATCTATTGGAGAAAAGGTGTGAAGGATATCTTCAAACCAGTTCAGATTTTTCACAAGTTACAACGTGTAAATCAATTAGCATGAGATGTAAATAGATTGCACGGGTTTGTAACGTTCTTGTTTTCAAAAAATTTGAAGTGTAAATCGATTAGCATGATGTGTAAATCGATTTACAAGTGTTAAAAATTCAACTCAGTTCTGTGATCAATCGATTTACACTTCATGTAAATCGATTGCTGCCAGAAACAATCAGTTTTTAAAAAAGCATGTGTAAATCGATTTACATCATATGTTAATCGATTTACATCAGTGAAAAACTTAAAATTTGTTTTATACTTTAAGTGAAGTGTTGTGGCAAGTGTGTATATCATTTTTTAGCATTTCTAATCAATGTAGTTCAAATGAGAATTGATATACTTGATTGCTTGCCACGATCCTTGAAGATTTGAGTGAATGATGCTTTAAGCTAATTCCACTTCTTTTCCTTCTTGCCATAGTGCTTGTTTGTCTTTCATCAAACTAGCTTGTTTGTATTTCATCAAAACTAAAGTTGAGTTGAGGCTTGAGATTACATTCTCCCCCTTTTTGATGATGACAAACCATATTTCTTTATGAGTTGTTCAGATTTGGAGCAAAAAAGAGTTTTCTCCCCCTAAGTTAGATTTCTCCCCCTATGGAGAAAAAGTTTTGAAAGCTTGCCTTGTAAAGAAAATTGAAACAAACAACCAAACAACCATAAAGTGCTATCACATCCTTCTCCCCCTTTGACATTATCAAAAAGAAGGGAAAGATGCAACAAGATGATACTTATAACAAGTTGAAACAGATATGAACTAAAAACTCAAATTTCTAAATATAGCAAACGAAGTTCAAAGATACATGATACAAACACTAATACTTGAAGTAATACAAAACAAAAACATAATGATAAATAACAAGAATTTAATAATATTGGTCAGGAACACATTAGAAGGGTCCTTGATATGGAAATTGTTGTTGTAGAGGTGGTTCAGTGTATTGAGGAGGCGGAGGTGCTGGATTGTTTGGATCGTATGGAGGAATATGAAGATGTGAGTATAGGTATGAAAACTGTTGGTTCACATCATTCTGAAAAGCGCCATGGATATGGTTAGGGTTTTGAGTAAGGGAGATAGATAATGTTTGTGTTGTTATGAGAGAGAGAGAGAGAGTAAGTGAGGTCTTTATGAGGTTTTAATTGAGTGGAGTGGTCAAGATTCCATGATTGGTCAAAAAGAAGGTGGGAGGCAAGGTAAGATTGACCAATATATTAAAGACTCATAAATATCACATGCTGAAAAGTTAATTTGCATAGAGAAAAATTACATAAAAATGCTTCAGTTCAGTGGTAAATCGATTTGCCCATTATTTAAATCAATTTACACAAAAGAATTTTTATGAAAAATAATTTTCGTTCAGTGGTAAATGGATTTACATACTGTGTAAATCGATTTACACAAAAGGATTTAAAAAAAAGGTTTTGCTTCAGTGGTAAATCGATTTACACACCAAGTAAATCGATTTACTTAAAGGAAAAATTTTAAAAACAGTAATTTTAACATTTGAAACATTGTCTAAACCCATATATATATGTACATTAAAGTATAGTTAAGGATAGAGTGCACCTTATATATCTTGTTCATCCAGGATTCTGAGTTTACGACGAATTTTGAAAAATGCATCCATTGCAAGTGGTTTTGTGAAAATGTCCGCGAGTTGATTTTGAGTATCCACAAAAGTAATCTCGACATCTCCTTTGAGTACGTGATCTCGGATGAAATGGTGTGTGATGTCAATGTGTTTTGTCCGGGAATGCATAACTGGATTTTTCATAATATTGATCGCGCTTGTGTTATCACATCGAAGTGGAATGCATCCAAGGTTTACTCCATAGTCAAGTGACTGTTGTTTTAGCCAAAGAATTTGAGAGCATCCACTACCAGCCGCAATGTATTCTGCTTCGGCAGTGCTGAGAGCGACGCTTGCTTGCTTTTTGCATGACCATGAAACCAATGCATTTCCGAGAATGTGACATGTTCCACTTGTACTTTTGCGATCAGTCTTACAACCTGCATAGTCAGCATCAGAATAACCAACTAGATTGCACATACTACCTTTTGGATACCATAATCCGACGTTGGTTGTTCCTTTGAGATATTTTATTATGCGCTTGACTGCTGCAAGGTGAGACTCTTTAGGATTGGCTTGATATCTTGCACATAGGCAAACGCTGAACATGATGTCAGGTCTACTTGTTGTTAAATAGAGGAGTGAGCCAATCATTCCATGATACTTAGTTATGTCAATAGAATTCCCTGATTCATCTGGATCAAGATAGGTGCCGGATCCCATAGGAATTGCACTCTCTTTGCTACTTTCCATCTCAAACTTCTTTATAAGGTCTTTGTAATATTTTGATTGGTTAATGAAGATACCATGTTTGAGTTGCTTAATTTGAAGACCGATAAAGAAATTCAATCATCCCATCATAGACATCTCAAACTCTCCTTGCATCATAGATGAAAATTCTTTGCACATATTTTGGTTAGTTGAACCGAAAACAATATCATCTACATAGATTTGTACAAGTAAAGTATGATGATTAACATTTTTTATGAAGAGAGTGGTATCAACTTTACCCTTTACAAACCCTTTTTCACATAGGAATGCGCTTAGTCTATCATACCATGCCCTTGGTGCTTGCTTCAGCCCATAAAGAGCTTTCTTCAATTTGAAGACATGATTAGGATGTTTGAAGTCTTCAAATCCGGGAGGTTGCTTTACATAGACTTCTTCATTTATGAATCCGTTGAGAAATGCGCTTTTTACATCCATTTGAAAGAGTTCAAAGTCCAATGAGCATGCATATGCAAGTAGTAGTCTTATTGCTTCCAAACATGCTACCGGAGGAAAAGTTTCTTCAAAATAAATTCCTTCCTCTTGGTTGTATCCTTGAGCAACTAGTCTTGCCTTGTTTCGAGTGATTATACCATTTTCATCCATCTTGTTTTTGAATACCCATTTGGTTCCAATGATACGTTTATTTCCTGGATTAGGAACAAGTTCCCAAACTTTGTTCCGTTCGAATTGGTTTAGCTCCTCTTGCATGGCAAGGATCCATTGATCATCTTCTAGTGCTTGAGCCACTTTAGTAGGTTCAACTTGAGATACAAAAGCCATATTTAAGCATGCATCCTTAAGATTTAGTCGAGTAGATACACCTTTGCTAATATCTCCAATTATGTTGTCAATTGGATGATCACGGTGAGTTCTCCATTCTTGAGGAAGACCGTCAACATTTTCATTTTGATGTGAAAGTTCATGTGTTTGTTCCAGGTTGACAATTTTTCCACCTTCGCATGAATTCTCATGAAGTAAATCTATAGAATCATCATCATCACAAATAACAACTTCCTCCTTGGAGGTGTTAGATTCATCAAAAGAAACATGCATTGATTCTTCTATAGTTAAAGTTCTTTTATTGTAAATTCTAAAAGCTTTGCTAGAAAGGGAGTAACCAAGAAAAATACCTTCATCCGATTTTTCATCGAACTTACCGAGATTGTCTTTGTCGTTGTTAAGGACAAAGCATTTGCACCCGAAAATGTGAAAGTGAGAGATATTTGGTTTTCTTCCTTTGTAAATATCATATGGAGTTTTCTTTAGTATAGGTCTTATGATCACGCGATTGCTTACGTAACATGCCGTGCTTACCGCATCCGCCCAAAAATATTTAGGCAAACTTGAGTCACTTAGCATGGTTCTTGCAAGCTCCACCAAAGACCCATTTTTCCTTTCAACTACTCCATTTTGTTGTGGAGTTCTTGGTGCTGAAAAATTGTGGAAGATCCCATTTTCTTCACAAAATTCTTCAAACAAATTGTTTTGGAACTCTCCACCATGATCACTTCGGATTGATGTTATCTTTAATGACTTCTCATTTTGAACTTGTTTTGCATATCTCTTGAATGCCTTGAATGCGTCATTTTTGTGCACTAAAAACAAAGTCCAAGTAAAACGGGAAAAATCATCTACAATAACTAAAGCATAAATGTTACCTCCGAAGCTTCTTGTTCTAGATGGACCAAAAAGATCCATGTGCAACAATTGAAGTGGTCTTGTTGTTGAAACCACATTCTTTGGTTTGAAAGTTGATTTGGTCTGTTTGCCCTTTTGGCATGCACTACATAATTTGTCTTTGATGAACTTCATATTTGGTAGACCAATAACTAAGTCATGCTTAACCAATTTGTTCAAGTGCTCCATGTGAATGTGAGCAATCCTCTTGTGCCATAACCAAGCGTCATTGTTATTTACCATAAGACATTGTACCTTCATAGAAAAATCATCTAAAGTGATCATAAAAATATTGTTAGATCTTATACCTTTGAGTTTTACCTCATTGGTTGCCTCATCCATAATAAGGCATTCTTCTTTGTTGAATTTGATTTTGAACCCTCTATTGCAAAGTTGACTTATGCTAAGAAGGTTGTGCTTTAATCCTTCAACATAGAGAACATCCTCAATTTGAATGGATGGAGGTGTGCCAACTATTCCAACACCAAGAATCATTCCTTTGGTGTTGTCTCCATAGGTGACATACCCTTTGGCTTTATGTACTAGATATGAAAATTGGTGTACATGTCCTGTCATATGCTTTGAACATCCACTGTCAAGATACCAAAGATTTGATGTGGATTTCAAGCATACCTACAAAAACAGATTATTTCTTGTTAGGTACCCAAGTTGCCTTGGGTCCTTCATAGTTAGTTCCCTTTTTCACCCATGCATAGTGTCCACTAGCCATACTGAAATTTCTAATATAGCATGCATTAGGTGTGTGTCCAATAATACCACAGTAAAAACAGTTTGGAAAAAATTTGCTCTTGTATCTAGGAATTTGTTTCCTTTTAGATACATTAGGCTTTTTCTTTTGATGATTATGAACAACTTGCTTCTTTTCTACTATCTTGGGATTGGAACTATTACTAGCCTTTACAAAAACAGTGGGATTGTTACTTGGTTTCTTAGAATTCACATAACCAAGACCTCTTTTATCATTTGGATAATGTTGTTGGCTTAGTAATCCTTCCAACCCTATTTGTCCTTTTTCATATCGTTCAATGACTCTTTTCAATTGAATAATTTGAAAGACATTTGATTCACACTTGGAGCATGCAAAGTTTTCCTTTTCTTTTATAAAATTCTGTTTTTGAAGATCAAAATCTTTAGTCATGGTGTCAATTTTTTCTAGACAAATTAGAAGTTCTTTTTCTTGGTTTGACACCGTTTTGTATAAACTTTTGCATTCTTTCAAGAGTTCATCAATTGCACCTTGAACATCATCATCAAAAAGAGTAAATTCATTACTAACCTCTTCTTCGTCGTCGGAGTGATGCGATTCCATTAAGGCTAAATTTGCACATTCGTCGTTTTCCGATTCCGATGTACTGCTCATATCATTATCTTCCCATGCTATGTAGGCTTTCTTTTGTTTTGAGTCCTTTCCTTTGAATCCGTTTTTCTTTAGGAGATTTGGACAATTTGGCTTGATATGTCCTTGATTTCCACATTCATAACATGAGACATCTTGTATTGATGTGGAGGCTTCTCTTTTCTTGAAGTGCTTTCTCTTATGTGCATGAGATCCGCCCTTGTCATTTCTGCCAAAAAATTTCCCAAGTCTTTTAACAAGAAGCATGAAATTTTCATCTTCTTCCGGATTGTCTTCTTTTACAACTTCCTTTGAATCAATTTTTAAAGCAATGTTTTTGGACTTCTTTTCTAGATTCTCATGTTTTTCAAGTCTACCGAGTTCCGTTTCGTATTCTTGAAGTTTGCCAAATAATGTAGCGGAAGTCATTGCAGAGAGACTCTTCTTTTCCGAGATTGCCGTTACCTTTGGTTGCCATTCCCTAGTCAATGATCTGAGGACTTTCAAGTTGAGTTCATCATTTGTCATGGTTTTACCAAGAGCACTTAAGTGATTTGTCAAATGCACAAATCTCTTTTGTAAGTCAAGAATGGATTCTCCGGGCTGCATTCGAAATAGTTCATATTCTTGACTTAGGGTATTTAGCCTTGATCTTTTTACTTCAGTCGTTACTTCATGAGTTTGTACCAAGGTATCCCATATTTCCTTTGCTGTTTTGCATGTCGAGACACGGAAAAATTCGTCCATACTAAGTGCACCTTGAAGAAGGTTTATTGCCTTTTTGTCATAGAGAACTTTCTTTTTGTCGTCGTTATCCCATGCAGTTTTAGGCTTTGAAGAGCCAACACCATTGATTACCGTAACCGGAATAAATGGACCATTTTCAACAACATCCCATATCTCCTCTACTTGTGCTTCTAGATGCGCCTTCATGCGTATTTTTTAGAAGTCAAAATATTCACCACAAAATAGAGGAGGCTTGTTGTTACTACCACCATCTCTGAAAACGGGTTGATGATTTGCGAAAGCCATTCTGGATCTCTAGGAGCAGGTTACCTATAACCTGCTCTGATACCAATTGTAAGTTTAAGATTGCCCTAAGAGGGGGGGTGAATTAGGTGGTGGTCGATTTTTGACTTATTTTATACTTTCTGGTTTTGTTTTAGTGCTTTGGAAAAATTGTAAAGTGCAGAAAGTAAAGAGACACGGAGATTTATCCTGGTTCCTTCCACACCCCGGAAGTACGTCCAGTCCCCTTGCAAACACACAAGAGATTTCACTATTTTGTTAGAACTTTTACAAGACTCTTCCTAGTATTATCAACTAAAGACTCTAACAAATACCAAGAACACCCTCTTGGATTTCCAATAAGTCTCTTGAGAACAATCCTCTCAAAAGATACCTTTTGTTTCCAACAATGGATAACAAGGTACACAAGTATTCCAATACTTAATTCCAACAATCCTGGAAATAAGTTACACTTTGTATAATTCTATGAAATATGATTTCTTGAAAGATGTTGATCACATAGAGTGACTTCAATGAAGTTTCTTCTTTCTTCTCTTGTAAGCAATTCAAACTGTAACACAATGGTTAGATAATGCTCAAAGATTTCTGTTCTTATATGTGTGAAAGTGCAGAAAATCTTTGTTCTTAAAAGTTAAGAAATATGAAGTTTGAATATTTTACAAAGTTCAGAATTATTGCATAAGAGAAGAGTTGTTTTTTAATTTGAAAGATTTAGTATTTAAAGTAATCAAGATACCTTTCCAAATGGACACTTTTCTGTTTGAAAAACTTGAGAGGATGCAATGTATGACCATGCATCTATTGGAGAAAAGGTGTGAAGGATATCTTGAAACCAGTTCAGATTTTTCACAAGTTACAACGTGTAAATCGATTAGCATGAGATGTAAATCGATTGCACGGGTTTGTAACGTTCTTGTTTTCAAAAAATTTGAAGTGTAAATCGATTAGCATGATGTGTAAATCGATTTACAATTGTTAAAAATTCAATTCAGTTCTGTGATCAATCGATTTACACTTCATGTAAATCGATTGCTGCCAGAAACAATCAGTTTTTGAAAAAGCATGTGTAAATCGATTTACATCATATGTTAATCGATTTACATCAGTGAAAAACTTAAAATTTGTTTTATACTTTAAGTGAAGTGTTGTGGCAAGTGTGTATATCATTTTTGAGCATTTCTAATCAATGTAGTTCAAATGAGAATTGATATACTTGATTGCTTGCCATGATCCTTGAAGATTTGAGTGAATGATGCTTTAAGCTAATTCCACTTCTTTTCCTTCTTGCCATAGTGCTTGTTTGTCTTTCATTAAACTAGCTTGTTTGTCTTTCATCAAAACTAAAGTTGAGTTGAGGCTTGAGATTACATTTACATCCAAAGATAAGGCTTCTTACCAAATCAACGGTAAGCTAGCAATATCAAAGGGAAGGAAGAAATGAACTAAGACTTTTGAGTAGGTAGATTGTTCATAGTTTCTTGCTCAATTTCAAATCAAACACTCTTGCTTATTTTCAAAACAAACACCAACACTTTCAAAAAAACACTTTCAAAACATCTTCCAAACTTGAAACATTTTCAAAAGCTCAACACTTTGTATACGTTCTTACGAACGAGAACTATTACAAAGTTTTCCTAAACGACGACGCCTTTTCAAAATACTTTTAAAAACCCCACAAAGCACATTTTTAAACAAAAGCAAGTGATTTATCAAGCAACTAAGAGCCCACAAATAACTATGGATGAAAAGGGTGCTAACACGTTCCCTTTTCATAATCTACCCCTCGAACTCAATAAATAATCTCAAAGGTCTTTCCTGTTCTTTCCGGCCTTTCCTTTTGGATAAAGAAAAGTTGGTGGCGACTCTTGCTAACTGCAGCATTTGCAATAAAATGCAAAACAATCAACTCAGTTCTCCCACCGTATCACACGTAGGATTTAATTTCTGCACTTTATATTTCCTGTACATATATTAACTGTTTAGATGTATGGTAATAGGATTGCATGACAAAAGCTTAATAATCAAAACGTTAGCAAACCTAAATGCAAAGACAAAAATAATTAAATACAACACACTTTCACATGCGCACCTCTAGGGTACTCCCATTTTGGTTACCTTTGGAAAACAGTCACAACTCTCTAAATGTGTAAGATTTTAGTGGCTACCCTCCGGTTTAAAAGATCATAAGTCCCTCGATGACCCTCTCAACATTGCCTCAGTAAAAATGATCTTAAAACCCTAGGGTAGTTACTAAGGTTTCTTGCCCAATTGCCTTTGTGACTATAAAACTTCCCTTTGAATGTCCCTTAAACATCCAATGACTAGGGATACCTACTCATTAATAGTAGGATAGCACTGTCTAAAGGAAAAGATGAAAAGAACGACCCTTTCGAGTAAAAGTAGATAGTTCCTAGATGCTATGCTCAAAACAAATTTACACTTACACAAAAAAACTTTAAAAAATGTTGTATCAACACTCTTGAGGACTGATACAAGAGTTATCATAAAGCAAATCTCCTTACTATTGGCATTTCAAAATACTTTTCAAACACACAAAACACAAGGTATCTCAAAATGAGGTAAAGCATCTAAGGGCCCGTAGAAAACTACGGATGGAAAGGGTGATAACACCTTCCCTTTCGATAATCTACCCCCTTACTCAGAAAGCTCTCGAAAGGTCTTTTTATGTTCTTTTCATCATTTCCTTTGTTGGATAAAAGAAAAGTTGGTGGCGACTCTTGCTTACCGTAACATTTGCGAACACAAATGCAAAACCAGTATAACAGTCGGTTCTGCCACCGTATCACATCCACCTTCATCAACTTGCTACCTTGATTCGTTAACCAACAACAACTATAATCTTAGCACAACAAGAATCAAAAGCAAAATAAAGAACAACTAGAGATTAGAGACAAAAGAAAACATACCAAAAAGTCCAACGGCGCCGTAATCTCCATTCAAAGGTGCACGCTCAGACAGAGGTACTTCATTACCTCCTTGTTATCCTCTATCTTTGATTTTGAGTTTCCATTTGTCATGCTTAAATCTCGCCACGACTTGTTTGTTTGATTTTTTGATTGATGAGAACCATGAGCAGAATTGAGTTTATATGTTGTTGATGTATTTGTACATGTTGGTGTCGATGTACGGTTGAACAAAAGGTCTCGAGAGGAGAACCGTGAGTGCTATTTGAGACTGAAACATTACTGAGATGTTTAAATCATGAGAGTGTCAATAGAAGAGAGCAAAACCAATTAGAGCAGTTTGTGAATCGAGATATCATTGCAGTCTGGTTCAATGAAAAAATAAAGATTGAGTGAACATGGTTGGGAGATTGAAAGAATGAATCGTGGAGAGTGAGAGAGTTGGATCCAGAAGTTTTTATCGTTTTATCGAAGAAGAATAGGGTGGGGTTTTTTTTATCGTTTGATCTGGATGAGGGTTTTTGCAAGATAAAATGTGACTTTTTCCCTTTCCCCTTACAGTCTAACAACGCCTCCTTCATTGCCATTAGGGTTTTCAAAACCCTTCCTCTTAATTTCCCAAATTGGGTCGGTCCTTTGGGCCTTTTAGCCCAGTTACATTTTAAACTTTACATCTTAGTTTAATTAAGATGTGCATATGACAAGAAAGTAGTAATAGTTCAGTGGCAAGAAAGATCATTTGTAGACAAAGAGACCTGGGTTCAATCCCTGGTCCTGATATTTAATTTTTTTTAGTCTTTTAGCCTTATTACATAAATATTTAAAAAATAATAATAGTAATAAAACAATATATTAGTTTAGATTATAATTATTTCTTGCCATCATAAAAAAAATTCAAAATATATGTTAGTATAATTTAGTTTTTTATCTAATTGATTTCTTAGTTGTTAATTATTTAATTACTATTCTAATAAATTTCAGTCTCGATCATTTGGTCTTCATGTTTTTGTTTGTCTATTCCAAGGGAAATGGTTAATTTTGTTGGCTTCATGTCATAGAATATACGTAATACGATTGTGCGAAACCCTTCATACATTTTTTTAGTTTTGTTAATCTTAAGTTAAAACTCTCCTAAAAAGTCAATTTTTAACTCACACCATTTTAAGCCAAAACATCGACACTAGGTCGTCGCATTTTTGAAATATCATCCCCACATTCAGTTAGAAAGCAAACCAAATTTAAACAAAAAATAGATATTTCAAAAGGTTCCTATAGGATACTATAGATACATAGGGTACCAGTACCTTCCCTTTGTATAACTAACCCCCGAACCTTCGATCTTTCAAAAAATGTATTGTATTCTCATTACTTTTAAGTATTATTTTACCTTGCATATATATGGGTTTTATTTCGCACTTTTTCCCTTTCCCTTGAAAATAATAAAGCGCAGTGGCGACTGTTTCTTATTTGCGAGTCAAGTTAATCAATAGCTTGATCTATAATTTTCACCACCACAGAATTGGAGACTCTGCTGGGGAATAGAAAATCTCTAAGTGGGTTAAACCTAATTTGTTATATTTGTTTTTGTTATTATTTCTTGTTTGCTTATATGTGTTATTTTGTGGTTTCTTTGGGTGTTGATTACAAAGGACAAGTCCTATACCCGGACTAATTACACTTAAGATAGGATGGGCGGTATAGTCATGTTAACTTTGAGGGAGTAATCCCGAAAAAGAGGCATGAGATCCCCCACTCAGTAGAGGCCCCTTTGACTGTAGTATTTGTTTACCGAGTAATCGAGAAGACATTGTTGCTTTTGACCTAGGAGCTAGAGAAGTTGAGAACCGTAGAACCTCTAACCCATCTTGGCCTTTTAAGATGTAGTGCAGAGACTATGATGGAGTAATCCAGAAGTAGTTGTCATGCGATGTTGCACTCAGACGAGTTTTTTCCTGTGAATATTACTAATTATCGAGTAATTGGGACATTAGTAATATCCGAAGGAAAGATGTAGACTCTGGAAAGCTTTTATAACCTTGTTCGGTTGGTGATATACCCTTAGTACATACCTTGTGGGTGGTTTTTACCTTTGACTCCATGCTCGTGACGTTAAACCTTTGAACCTTGTATGTGTTTGTTGCATAGCCATACATTCATGCATTCATAAACATCATAACATGCTTGTGACATACGCGGTCATTTCATTTCTAGGGAACTTTATCTTTGATTCTCGTATTAATATCATTACTCATAAATGGACACTAGAAAGAGGAGTACCATTAGTTACAATGTTTAGACGCCGGTTCAAGTTGAGGTCACGAAGTCTAAAGATGAAGATCAACAAGAAGATTTTTACAGCCTTCAGCTTCAAGAAGAGGTTGATCATATAGAAAGCATTATCAATATAAGGGATGTATTCATCAAGGATCTAATTAAGAGATCAAATATCTAAGCAACAAAGGAGTTCTTTAAAAGGGTCCAAGAGCGGAGTAATGAGAATCTAGTTTGGGATACCCTTGCTGTTGTAAAGTTTGGGGAAACATTTAAGATTTGTATTTTTTATGATCACCATCAAGTTTGTTGATTGGGGTCTCTTGACTTTGTATTTTGTATCCTTTAGGCTCTTAACTTTGTATTAAACTTATTTGTTACATTTTGTTGTTAATTATTTCTCGCTTGAAGCTTGAATCAAAATTTGAGGTCCTTAGAAATGAATTGAACTTACCATTTACATAACCATGCATCATTTTACATTTTTGTTTCACTTTCGAAAGTCATTCCTGAGTCTTATTTTCCCTTTGGTCCCATAGTATAATGCTCGCGCTAAGAGGAAGACGGAAAATATTAAGCAAGAGATTTCCGAACTCCACAAAGAGGTAACTACTTTGAAGGATGGTATGGAGTATCTAACTGCTTTGGTTGAAACTTTGGTTGTTGCCCAAGTCAATCCTTCTAGGAAGGAAGAAGAGATGGAAAAGGTCTTTACATAAATTCTGAAATCATTCTTTCATGAGAAGGTAATAGTCAATGCACCCAGTGATTTCCATGAAAAAGTGAATGTGGGAGTGCTTCTAGAAGAGGTTGTTCGAAAGGGATATTTATCCGAAGACAGTGGCTCAGCTAGTGGCATGAAGAAGTTTGATAATAACTTTTCCAAGAAGAGAACCAAAGGAAGAAACAATTATCGTCAGAATCAGCATGTTTCTCCTGTCATCCCTGTGTTCAATTTACCCCCTGTTACCCCAGTTTGTCACCATAATCAACAAAGTCGTACGCAGAAGAAGGATCAGTTTGACCCAATTCCTATGATGTATGCTGAATTATTACATGATTTGTTACAGAACAACTTGGTTCAGACGAGATCACCTCCAACTATCTCAGAAGTAATTCCTCGGTGGTACGAGGCTGATGTTTTTTGTGATTTTCACCAAAACTCCCCTGGGCATGACATTGAGAATTGTTTTACATTGAAAAAAGAAGTACAAAAGTTGATAAAAAGTGGTACCTTATCCTTAAATGATGTTAACCCATTACTCAAGCATGTATGAACTTTGGAGAACTTGATTGAAGGATACCTTGGAATTTAAGGATGATTAGCCTTATCAGTTTATTAGCATTTTTTAGTGCTTTTTCATTTGTAATTTTTCTTGTTTATTAATGCATTGTTTGCATGTAAGAACTTGTTTGCATTTAAATGATTATCTTAATACAATGAATATGTTTGTCTTGAAGAAACCCATTTGTTTCACTCGTATTTGTTTCAATTTTAAATTGCTTTTTGCATTATGATACCAACTTGTTACTCATTATCTTTCCTAGGTAGAGATTGGATGGAGGATGATGAATTTTAAACACAAAATTTCTGGTTGTATGCTTTTAGATAAAACCTTGTTGACGATGTATAAGCATTGTTTCAATTTCCCAAACACTGGAGATATAAGGGAGTGAAACCCTCGTTAACCCCCTTTGAGCCTTGATGTATGAGCTTCTTTTTTTCTGCTCAGAAAAACCCTCATTTTTTAACTCGGGGCAGGGTAGTGTTCAGTTAATCTGATTGAGTATTCAAATCTCAACAAGAGTGCACGTCCAAGGATACAACAATGGTTATCCTTCAAGAGGTTGAGGAAAGTAAAAACCGCAATGGTCAATCTTTGTCTATCATTAGTGTGCATCAAAACAAGAGGATATCCCAATGGGTATCTCTCGCACATCAAGTGGTCAACAGATAAGGACACAATAATGGTTATCCCTTATCTACCAAGAAATAAGGTAGTCACAATTCTTCCAACAAGTCAAGAATGACTCGAAGCCACGTGACGCATTCAAAAGGAAAGAAAAGGTAATATGAATAAAAGATGATTAAAAAAAAGAAAGAGACAAAAATCCCCGCTAAGTCGGAACTTGAAAAACAAGTCACTTAGGCAAAAGTCAGGGTATCCCGCTGAACTATCAATTCAAAAGAATTAGTTCAGGCAAAAGTTAGGGAAAAAGAAAATTTGCAAAGAAAGGATTACAACATAAAATCCTCTACAAAGAACAGAGTCGTGTGACAAAAGTCAAGAGTGAGTGACCGTCATGTCCAAATAATATTAGTGGTTCCTCAACCATCAACTAAATCCTCTCGGGAGGTGAGTGCTCATTTTGGTTTAACTGAACGTAGGAATGAAGAACATCATGAAGGGGGCAGGCACCAAATATTTTGAGCGTTAAAATATTTTATTCTGAAAAACTGTGAACCAGGCCACGTTACAACCTTCAAATGTCCTAATTGAAACATGGTTTATTTACAAAGCATACTCCAACAAGATAGTGTTCCTGACTCCCGTAAGTTGTGCTAAAATATTTGTGTTGGTATCATATGCTTTTGTTATCTTTCATATAAAAATAAATAATGCACTAATTCGCAAATTATGCGACATCTTTTCAAAAATCTTCAAGGCTTACATAAATATTGTATTAGAATTTTCATTCTCAGAATAAACTTTTCTGCTTGTAAAAAAAATTGCTTAATGTCAAGGAAGCTTACATATAAGCACCAGTGATGATTTTAACCTTTGAGGTCTGAAACTTTGTTAAGTAATTGGTGAATCATTTCAAGAATGATCATATCCAGGGGCATGTCACCTGAAGACCTTCAGCTTGAACGGGTTGTTGCCTTCATAGTTCATTTACCCTCTTGGGGAAAATTCGAAGACTCTGTCTTTCCAAATACAGTTAATCTGGGGCAGTCACATCAAGATTCAACGAATCTCTATAAGAGTTTGAAGACATTGGGGAATTTTGGATGCCAGGTCTTTTGTAAAATCCTATTAAGACGATTTCTTCTTGTAAACCATGTAATTTGAGGCATTTAAGAAGTGAAGTTATTCGCAAGAATTATCGTGCATCATGCAATCTATCAACAGTAAACTTGGGGCATCCAAAAATAGTTCTAGGGGAATCCAGATTTGTCAAGATATGTGACCTGCTCTGCACACATTATCAGATGGTGGTGTTCCCCAGTAGTTCCAGCTAAGAAAGATTTTTCTCCAGCTGCAGCACAATTCATGTTGTTCTCCTTTCAATGGATTATTGATGTTAAAAGATTAGACTTTGGATTTTCTATCAAAAAGTATCTTCCTCTCCGGAGAGATTAGAGCCTTATAGCAGAAATATGCTCCTTCAATGGCTTTTATTCTATCTCCAGTAATGTTCTCATCTTGTTGAGGTTAGTCGAGTATCTATTTGTACTGTGATGTCTTTTCATCTCCAGTTTATCTATTTTTGTCTGATTTGTCAGCATATACATGACATTTCATTTATTCATTCACAATTACATCATTCACGCGCATTCACATTTCTCTAGGTTTCTGGGTCCATCTTCGTTGGTTGTGTTTATCCCCAAGTAACTTATTTCCTCTTTCCAAATAGAGTGACAACTTAAGCAGAAAGTGTACATCCTTTTTAATTCCCCACTGAGTTTATTCCTCGTGGAAGGGATTTTGTTTTAGACTTCCTTTCATCTCAGGATAGGATAAGTCCCAGTTGAGTTTATTCCTCATCTAGTAGAGTCTTTTTTTACTATTTCTCTCCATTTATGTTCTTGGATTGAGCTTCGTCTCCTACAGATGTTACCCTGTGGATTTCTCTAGGTTGTGAAACCTAGATTGAGAGTGCATTTATTTTGCGCCTATAAATACTTTTGTCTCCTCAGGAAGATTCTATTCATGGTTTCCACTTAAGATAAACTTTGTGCCCCAATAGTGTTGTTGCAACACTCTTTTGGAATCTCTACATGATGACAAGTGGCAGACTCTTTATTTGAGCAGCTTGATTATTTATGGATTTCCTCTTTTATGGCAAATGACGGTCTCTTCATGAGCAGTTTGTCAATCCCTAATGAAGTTATTGATTCTCATTCTCAATATTATCTTTATAACACTATATTGAAATCTTTTGCCTGATAGCAAGTGGCGGCCTGTTCATGAGCAGCTTGTGTATTATTGATATCTTTGGAAAATAGCAAGTGGCGGCCTCTTCATGAGCAGCTTGTGTATTATTGATATCTTTGGAAGACAGCAAGTGGCGGCCTCTTCATGAGCATGTTGTATTTTTGATATCTTTGGAAAATAGAAAGTGGCGGCCTCTTCATGAACAGGTTGTGTATTATTGATATCTTTGGAAGACAGCAAGTGATAGCCTCTTCATGAGCAAATTGTGTATTATTGATATCTTTGGAAAATAGCAAGTGGCGGCCTCTTCATGAGAAGCTTGTGTATTATTAATATCTTTGGAAGATAGTAAGTGGTGGCCTCTTCATGAGCAACTTGTATTATTAATATCTTTGGAAAATAGCAAGTGGCGGCCTCTTCATGAGCAACTTGTGTATTATTGATATCTTTGGAAGACATTAAGAGGCGGCCTCTTCATGAGCAGCTTGTGCATTACTGATATCTTTGGAAAATAGCAAGTGGCGGTCCCTTCATGAACAACTTGTGTATTATTGATATTTTTAAAAGACAGCAAGTGGTGGCCTCTTTATTTGAGCAGCTTATGTATCCCCAACAATAATGTTTACTCAGCAAATGACATATCTTCAGAAAAGTCCCATGGGGAAGTTTGTATTTTATCCTTTTCAAGTGGAAAACTTGATTAAGAAGAAGTTGAGACCCGTTCTAGGTGGAAATGCTAGAATTTTGGGAAAATTATTATTGTTCTATGTTTTTTTACCTTCACCTATGAGCTGGTAGTTCACACGTTTGTTAGTCAGTATCTTCTTCTTTCTCCTCATTCGACTTTTCCCTAATGTAAATCAGCTTTCTCTAGTCTCAGTACTGATGCCAATCATTTACCAGTCTCAGTACTGATGTAAATCATTTCCCTTTCTTGTCTCAATACTAATGCCAATCACTTATTAGTCTCAGTACTGATGTAAATAATTTCCTTTTCTAGTCTCAATACCGATGTCAATCATCTATTTCCAATCATAAGCACTAATGTCAATCATTTACCAGGCTCAGTACTGATGACGATGTTACCAATCTCGGTACTGATGCAAATCATTTCTTTCTCGAGTCTCAGTACTGATGTAAATCATTTCATCCCCAATCGTAGTGCTGATGTCGATTATTTTGCTTACCAGTCTCAAGGCTAACATTCACTGTCGTTTTTGAGTCAGTATTATGCTGTTTATTCTACCATCAACCCTGAGTTGGTATTTCACCTTCGATAAAAGTCGGTGTATATTTTATTTTTTCTACCTTTGACCTTGAGTTGGAAATTTACCATCATCTTGAGTCAGTAGTCATTTATCTTTTCACAGCCTATATAAGGAATCTTCTCTGATAGAGTCGGAAACTTATCTTCTCTCAAAGTTATTCCCCAATAAGAGTATCTCATTCGAAGTCTGTGGCTCTGTTTCTCCAATGGAGTTATAATCTCTTCCCCTGTGGATTATTTTATCATGTTCTTGGTTTCTCTAACATCTTTGTCTCATGCAGCATCATTCCCCATAAAATTCAAATATTGCATTCATATCATATCATAAACAACATTGCGGTATCTTAAGGCCAAAATTTTTGTATTCTATATTTAAGTCCCTTCAATCTCGTCGAGATAAAGATTTCAATCTTCATATCTCCAAATAGAAGAAAATTAAATAGGGGCAGCTCCCATACCCCAATTTTTGACCCAAGATCTCATTTTCATTTGCATTTTTGTATAATATCAAGGTCACGAAACATGATTGATTTTTAATTCTCTCACTTTCGAGCACTGCCTATGCATAGATTATCAAGTATCGTGAACATTTTATCTTATGTTTCACTAACTTCTAATCGCATACAAAGGTGTATGCTCGTGTTTTCTTTTGTTTCATGTGCAGACACAGGTCTGAATCAAGAGCATCAGACATTGCGCCTCAATTAGGGTTTTGAGTCTCCCAAGCCAAAAGTACGATTGATTATGGATTCTCGAAGACTGATTCATCAAGGCACAACCTCTAATATCAGAGCATAGAGTCTCAAGCATCGTTCAATCTCATTTTGATCAAAGATGTCTTATGGAACTTCAAAGGACCGTATGTTTATTTCCATGCCTTGTTTGACAAGTGGTCTCAAGCTTCTCCAAAACTTCCTCAAAGTACAGTAAAGATTTCATCATCACTGGTTCACATGTGCATTAATATGCCTTAGAGCACAAGAAAAGATAGGCTATGTGAGACGATTCAAAGCACTTCGACCAAGAAGTCAACATTTTCAAGATAAAGTTCAGTAGGTCATAAATTCTTTGATATTCAACATTTTTAAGTGATTCTTTAAGCGAATTATTCTCCTTGACATCATCTCCATCTCCAACTTCTCTTTACAAGTCAAAAGCCGACTATGTGCAGAAGAACCACAAAATTTCAAATACATTAGAGGTCCTTTTGTGACTTTGACTTAATTTCAAGTAACAGTCGTCAGACTTTCAAAGATCATAACTTCCTTAATTTTTAACATGCTGAGACGGTTCTTTTGGTACATTGTCATAATTGATGAATATACAAGCGTTATTCAAAAGTCGAAATCAAATTATGCTTATAAGACCTTGAAAGTTAGTGAATCGTTATGTCATTTCTCAACTTGGAATGTTCTTAACTCCTAGATTCAAACTCCATTCATGTGGATAAATTTGAGACATGTATCATAATTGATTCAATTTATCAAAGGCATAACCCATTTGTTTATCTAATTTCTTAAGGCATTTAGTTTATTCCTCAAGACCAATTCAAGCATACAAAGGTGGGAAGAAGGTTTATGAGAATTTCTAGAATTTCAAGATACAAAATAATTGTCGTGCCAAAAGAAAGCATTCATCATGGTTTTTGCAAGAAAAGTCTTATTATTCAAGAATCATTCAAGTAGTAAACAAGACTTGTGAATTTTCATTTATTTCATTTATCAAAGGGACAAATTCATTTAAAGCTTCAAGGTCGCATTTCCATTCAAACAACAAGACTATTCAATAATTCTTTGTAACTTTTGAGCAAAAATAAAGAGACTTCATTCAAATACCTTTTGAAGTTTACAAACCTCAAGATATATTCAAGAAAATTCCTTTGAAGTGTCAAGATATTTTATTCATCATTACAAAGGAATTACACAAGGTCAAGTCCTATAAACCTAAATTATAATGTATAAAACATTTCCCAAATCTTGTTCTCACATCTTCAAAACTTCTCTAAGCCTGCTGTCCAAAACCTATCATAAAACAACAAAAAAACATCCATATTTATGTACATAAACTATCAAAAAACAGCCTGAATGATGTCCAAAATAGGCTACAACAATAAAATAAAACACCTTGTTGCTTCCCTGCACCACACGACAGTCCACTACAAAGCCAAACATAACAGTCCAAATTATGCAACAAAAAATGCTATAAATCAGTCTAATACAACCTATAAACCCTGCCCCAAAACTTAGCATATCAACCCTGCAAATACTCAAAAAAAATAGAGCACACAAGAGGTTACACCAAAATGGTAACTCAAAACTGTATGGAAAAAGCATCAAAATAGGGCATTCATATTTGTTCAAAATCTCTCCAATTTTCCCTCCCAATTCCACTCCACTATGCTTAAAAAAGGAGACCAAGAACACTGAATAATCACAGAGTAGGTAACACAAAAAAACTCTTTCAACATGTTGTACCCTAAAATTTGACCTTTCATTTCTCAAGGCATTTCTCACAATGATCTTAAAATTCAAGCTTGCATAAGTACAAATTGGACTTTCCAGCATCAAGTTAAAGAGGAAACTGTTAAAAAAGGGGAAATAGATGAAAATAATATTTTTGACAAAATTGGAGAAAAAATAAGTCTCCTTCGATTTATCTCTTTCGATTGGCCTTTTGGCCTCTTTCGATGCAAGCTTGGCTTGCATCCTTCGACTGGGCATGGGCCTCTAGCGCGTTGGCTTTGGTTCATAAGGCAGGAGCTTCCTGCAGGCAACCTGCGATTGCATCTTTGGCCTCATATGGTTCACAATACAGTGGATGCCTGTGTGCTTGCTTCGATTGGATGTTTGGTTCTTACATGCCTGTTGTTGTACCCCAAAATTTGCTCTCTCATTTATCAAATATTTTCTCACAAGATCTCCTTTGGTTCAAGACTGCACAAGAATTGATCAACTCAAGACACCTCCTTAAGCACTGATGACTGAAATTAGGGTTTGAGATTGCACAAGGATAATTGAGCTTTTAATGCTTCATATGACTTTCATGGATCATTATGGACCCCCAAGATTTCTCATGTCAAGTTTCAAGTCTTGGATCACATTTTTGCTCAGTCAATTGAGCAGTTGACCTAAAAAACAACTATATTGGGAAAAAAGTCAATTGTGGCCAATTTACAGTCAAACTTCATATTTTTTGATCCATATCAACATTATGAACTCATATGTATCATTTGATCAAGTTTGGACCACAATTCCTCAAGAAATTTGATCAGATCATTAAAAAGGGCAAAATGGTCAAAATTAGGGTTTTGACTGAGAAATGGCAATTTCTGATTTTTGACCTAGCAAATGGTTAATTGGTTTGAGGAATGATCTATAGAGTTCAATTGCATCATTTTTACCTAATGTCATGACTCAAAACATCCCTCAAGATCAATTGATTGATAGTTGATTTTCAGTCAACTGATCAAAAGTCAACTATACACTGAAAAGTCAAACTTTGACGTTTTGGTCAAAATCAAGTGTCAAAGATCAAAATTCATCAAAACATGTAAAAATATGAAACTTGTTCATCAATAAATCAAAAAAGTCAAGATTTCATTTTGAAAAGTCAAAATTTCCAAACTTAGAAATTTTTCTAAGTGTTGAAAACTTCATATTTTTTCACAACTTTAAGCCAATTTTTCACCATGATGCAAGATGATTCAAAAGAAACTTTCAACATGAAAGTTGTAGATCTCCATGAGATCTAAAACATTGCGTTACACAAATTCTCCTATAAATTCATGGATCTCAAGTTATTAATCCATGAAGTCATGGTCATGAAACTAAACACTTAGTGAAAATTTTGCCCTAGTTTAGGCAGGATTTTAACCTAACTTCATGGCAATTTTTCATATAGTTCCAAGGTGAATTTTCAAAAGTTATTCAAATAGGGGTTGTATAGCACATTACAAGCTTTCCAAAATATCCAAGAACTCCTTGAGATCATTCTTGATCAAGGAGAATCGAAGAGAGGAAGTTAGGGTTTCAAACTGAAATTATAGGTCATTTTGTGATGAACAAGAATTCAAATCTCAAGCCTATACTGCACAATCTTGCTTTGTAGACCTCTAAACCTCAAGATCTCTCCCTAATTAGAATATTACACTTGCTTTTGAGCTATTATCCATTTGATTCAAGCTTTACCCAAGATAATTTTCCATTAATGGCACAAAGGCACCATTGCCATTTACATAAAGAAAGCTTTATGAAAAGTCAACTTGCATTGAGCTTTGCACTTGTTCCTTCGCACAAACTTCCTCTACAAAGTTAGATAAGCATGTTTAAAGTTGGTAACCACTATAGATAGCTTTGTATTGTGCATTGAAACCATGTTTGTCAACCTTACTTCAAAAACAAGCCAAGAAGCCAAAACATGTGATCTTGTACTTCTGACCACCTCAAGTATCCAAACCTTTTCCATACATATACACAAGTTGTTTGCAAGAAAACACACAATACACAAGCCCTAAAACACACAAGAACTCAGAACTGAATCAAAAATTACCATTGTTGCATATTCTAACCAAAAACTTGAAACTCACATCTCCCTCGTGCGTTTTCAAGCCTTTTGGTTCCTAAAGCTTCTAAACATCAAATACAACTCATCCCTGACCCTGTTACACGACTGTAACACCATTTGCACCATCTTCCATTTTCAAAAACGGAGCTTTGCACTTGGACTTCTCCAGCACGATTCAACCATCTCCAGTATAAACTAAACATTGCATTAGCATCCTAGAGGGTTGCTGAAGCTATTCTGATCATCACAACACCCTGAGGAGTGCTCAAACTCAGAATACGATTTCCATTTTTGAGGTAAGTTTCCTTAACTCTGAACTCTCTCTACAAGCATCATTATTGATTCATTTGTGAAGATAAAATGTAGACCTCATTTCCCTGAAGCTGTACATATCCTTAGTTTTCATTTACATGGCTTGAGCTTAGAGAATTTTAAGTTTGAAGTTTCTAAAAAAATTAGGGTTCAAATTAGGGCCAGAGAAATTCTCATTCATCTTTTATCTATAGCTTTAGTTGTTTACATGGTTAGATTCGTGAGGAAAAATAACACAATTTTCATGTTTGCATTTTCCATTTTTGTTGAGAAATGAATGAGATACAGGTGGTCTGGATGGCTGAAGGTTAAAGACGAAGTACAGATCATGGAGACGTTTTACATTATGTATTTATTCTTTCATTTAAGTTAACGGATATACAACCACCCCAGTTGTAAGGCAACACGCGTTATTGGTAGAGGCCAGGGGTTCAAACCTCAGCGCTGCCTTTTGCATTTTTTCCACATTTTTTGTCATTTTCCCTTTCAGGTAGCGCTTGGGCCTCCATCCCATGGGCCTGACTCATTTTACTCACTAATACCCCCTGTTTGCTCATATTACACAACCCATCTCTTTTTATTTTTTTATTTTTCTGTTTACAAAAACAATATTGGGCCAACTTCAAGACTGTTTTTTTTCTAACAAACCTCCCAAATTCAACTTTAACCTCCGTGACTTTTCTTTATATTTTATTTTTATCTTATTTTCTTTATTATTTTTATTATTATTTTTATTATTATTATTATTATTACTATTATTATTATTATTATTATTATTATTATCTTTATCAATAAAAATTCAAAAATATTTATATTTTATTATTTATATTTATTTAGCTTATTTTTCTTCATAAAAACAAACGAACAAAAACATTGCTTAATAAATTTATTTCTTTTTTTAAATGTTAATATTTTAGGTTTAACCATTATATTATTTTCTCGTAAATTAAAATCAATTTAGAACTTAGGACTTTCATTTAATTAATTTTATTTACTAATTTAATTAAATTCACAAAAACCCTAAAAAACTTGTTTTCTTTAATAAATTAACTTCTTTTATTAACTTAGTTTTAATTTTCTTATTCTATTCAATTATTTTATTTTAATTTAATTAGGTCAAAACTTTTAAATACAAAAAACCAATTCCTTTACCTTTTCATACTTGTACATTATATTTATTCATTTTTGTACATTTATTCAAATTCAATATGGTTGTAATAATTAATTAGGGTTTTAATTTCTTTCAATCTCCCCATTTGTAATTTGTACACCCCCTCCCCCAATTGATATAATAGCGTAGAATATTTACTTTCCACAATTTAATGCTTTATATATAAATGCTAGTAATTAGGGTTTGTTTGGAAAGATTAAAATCAATGCTTAGAAAACCCTGCTCAAGACAAATCAAGCATGTGAATTAATACACTTACACAGATACACCCTTAGGATAAATCCACTTTGTTGCCTTACAAAAATGGCCATATTATTCATGTGAGGTATCTTAGTAAAAACAAACAAAATACAAGATCATAGTCCCTCGATGACGCTATCAAATTTGCATTTCAAAAATGATCTTAGTCCCTCAAGAGAATTGCTAAGATATCTTACAACATTGCTAATCATGGTTATACGATGACCCTTGCATGTCCCTTTTACATCCAAAGATAGGGTTACTTACCAAATCAATGGTAAGATAACAATGTCAAAGGAAAGAGGAAATAAACATGAAAGACTTTTGAGTAGGTAGAATGTTCCTAGTTGCTTGCTCAATTTCAAACCAAATATCCTTGCTATTTTCAAAACAAACACCAACACTTTCAAAAACATCTTTCAAACTTGAAAACATTTTCAAAAGATCAACACTTTGTATACATTCTTACGAACGAGAATCATTACAAAGTTTTCCCAAACAATGGCATCTTTACAAAATACTTTCAAAAACCAAACAAAGCACATTTTCAAACAAAAGCAAGTGATCTAGCAAGTAACTAAGAGCCCATGGAAAACCATGGATGAAAAGGGTGCTAATAGCTTCCCTTTTCATAATCTACCCCCCGAACTCAAGAAAACATCTCAAGGATCTTTCCTGTTCTTTTCAGCCTTTCCTTTTGGATAAAAGAAAACTCGGTGGCGACTCTTGCTAACCGCAACATTTGCGATCAAATGCAAAATAACCAAGTTAGTTCTCCCACCGCGTTACAGAACTGGTGACTCTGCTAGGGAAAATTTTAAAAGTGGGGTTACCTTAGGGCTAGATCACATTTATTTGCTTTCATTGTTTGACGTGTATGCTTTACATTTTGGTTCTTTGTTTGGGTTTGAATCCTCTACCCGGATTTGGGATATCTTACAGGTAAGTAGCAATACATTGTGGAAACTGTGCGGGGTATATCGACATGGTCTAAGCAATAACTATGTTAGTGTGACATATTTGTGGGTACCGGTAGACCTTGAGTAGTCAAGGAGAATACGGGGCCGCTGAGTGATGTCATGAAGCACTAACTAACTTCTAGAACCTTTACTTGACCAACTTGGCCATTAAGACATAATGAGATGACCGGCTTCGGTGCAGTCCGAATTTGGTAGATACTCGATAATACACTCATTGAGGTTTGTTTTTTTTTGGGATATTTCGGTCACCATTAAAGAGGCTTGCACTGAAACAATGCCCGAGGAAACAAACCAGTGATATTGAGCTCCCTTAGAACCTGGTTTACTATTTCTATGACAAGTTTGAGCCAACTAAACTTCAAGAGATTACTTACCTATGAGACTCCATGCAAGCCTGAACCTAAGGACTTATTTGCTTTGTTTGTATATATTTACTTGTATATAACATCATAAACATCATAACATCATACTCATACTCACTAACCATTTCAAGGATTTTGGGATTTACCTTTGTTCTATTTTATAGGACATGGATTCTATTCGCAGGAAAACCATTCAAGTTAATCTTGTAAGGATCCCTCCTCAACTTAAAGAGTTAGCATCAAGGGTTCCCAAAAATTCTCCATTTACCGAAATACATGGTCGCCTCCTAAACTTGGTTACCTCCAACACTGATGAGGACATGATGAAGGTGCTCTTCCAATTCTTTGATCCTTTACACCATTGCTTCACATTTCTTGATTATCAACTTGTGCCAACTTTGGAAGAATTCTCTCAACTCTTGATGATTCCCATTCTCAATCAACTACCCTTCAACGGTACGGAAAGAGATCCAAAACCAGAAGAGATTACTCAAGCCCTACACTTGCAACCATCTGATGTCACAACTAATTGGGAAACAAGGAGTGATGTCAAAGGTTTCTTAGCCAAGTTCTTGTTTAAGAAAGCCTGAAACTGTTGGAACTCCTTGGAATTGCAAGCTTTTAAGGAAATTTTGGCTCTCCTCATCTATGGGATGGTTTTGTTTCCAAATCCTGACCAACTCATAGATGTAAACGCCATCAAAATCTTCATGTCTCGTAATCCGGTGCCTACGTTGTTAGGAGACATCCTACATTCTTTTCACACTCGCACTATGAGGAAAAGGGGCATTCTCGTGTGTTGTACTCCTCTTTTGGAAAGATGGTTTATTTCGCATCTTCCCCAATCTGTATTGAAGAACGAGCAAGGTTTAAGGTGGTCACATAGGTTAATGACGCTCAAACATTTAAACATTCATTGGTGTTCCCGATCTGTAGAGAGTGTTACTATCGTCGACCATTGTGGAGAATTTCCTAATGTCCCCTTACTTGGCATTAGAGGAGGTATCACCTAAAACCCCTGTTTAGCCTTAAGAAAGTTTGGTTATGCTCGGAGGGATGGTCCACATGAGATGCTTATTCAAGGTTTGGTATTTGACTACGAGAATGACGACCAAGGTTACCGCTAGAGGTTTATCCGAGCTTGGAGGATGTTAAACAAGGTAGATAACAAGACATTGGGGCACACAAATTCCATCCCTCTTAAGCCTTATCTCAAATGGGTACGAGCTCATGCTCAAAGTCTTATGATGCCTTACCCTTCCATTCTCTCGGTTATCATAGAGCCTGTTGTGGAATAAGGTGTCCCATGCACTATCCTGCATCCTGACATGCCCACCTATCTTGAAGACTTGCAAAGGGATTAGATACAACTTAATGGGGAGCGAGACACTTTTGAGGCCCAATTCTACGCCAGCGAGAAGAAGGTTTTGGAACTCACCTAGCAGCTTCATGAGGAGCGGAGTCTGAACGCCTACATCGCACCAAAGAGGATGCGTTCAACTTTTATATCTTAGAGTTTTTGTATTTCTTTGTAAGCCCAAAGAGGCATGATGTACTTAAACTTTGATTTATTAATATGACGTATGTTCCTTTTTGTCTAAAGCAAATTTAAATCTCTAATTTCCTCGAAATCATGGCATATGCATCTCCATTCATCATAACATAAGAAAGTTTCTTACAATAGGTCTCCTCATCTTTCTATTGTTTATTTCAGTAAGATGGATATGGAATAGACGGTAAAAGATCTCCAGGCGCAAAATGCTCAGTTTCAACAAATGTTCTTGACTCTAGCCAAAGGACAATAAGATTTGAAAACTTTGTTGATCGAAGAAAAGAAGAAGAAAGCAAAGAAAGCAACCGATGTTCTGAATCTAGGAAGAAGGTTCCCAGGGCCAGCCAAACGGACCTTAGACTTTGCAACATCCTCTGGTGGAAAGGATAATCAAGAAGGGAAAAACAAAGAAGTGATTACCCATCCAGAATCTGAAGATGAAGAAGAGGAGGATTACTCTGAAGAACGGTATCCTCCGACTGATGAGAAATACAAACATCTGGAAGAGCATCTAAGTGAAATGGAGATTCAGAAAGTGTCCGGGCTGGACTTTGAAGAGCTGGGTTTGGTGTCTGGGATGGTTATTCCACTAAAGTTCAAGGCACCAGTGTTTTCTAAGTACGACGGGGTTTCGTATCCCAAGATGTACCTCCGATCTTATGTGAGAAAAATACAGCCTCACACTACTAACAGAGATTTATGGGTCCACTTCTTTCAGGATAGTCTATCCGGAACTCAGCTAGATTGGTTCTATCAACTAGAAAGGGCTAATATCCATAATTGGGAAGACCTTGTCGCTTCTTTTTATAAACAATATCAATACAACACATACCTTTCTCCCACCCGTACTCAACTCTAGAGTATGGCTATGGTTTCAAGCGAAGGTTTCAAAGACTACGCTCAGAAATGGAGACACTTAGCAGGAAGAGTCCAGCCTCCCCTGTCTGACAAAGAGCTAATGGACATGTTTCTGGGTACCTTGTCCGGTCCTTTCTTTAATCATCTAATTGGAAGCCCCTCAACAGGCTTCACTAAATTAATCTTGATCGGGGAAAGAGTAGAAGTTGGGATTAAGAGTGGGAAGATCCAAAAAGACGCATCCTCCAGTGCCATGAGAAAACCATTCATTGGGAAGAAAGAAGTTGGTTCCGTGTACCCTCAAAGGAATCAAGATAGAACTAAACGCATTCCAATGATAGGGACTGTCATGATCCCCAAGCCTGCATCTACTCAACAAAGGAGCAACCTGCCGAGAATGGAAAGACTAGTAAGACAATTTACCCGGATAAATATCACGCTGTCTCAAGTCCTTCCACATTTGTTGAGATCTAATCTGGTAACTTTGAAGGAATCCCCGAAGAATCCCAACACTGCCTCTCCTTATTACCACCCTAATGCTCGTTGTGCTTACCATTCAAAGAGTCCAGGCCATGATGCCAACAACTATTGGGCTTTGAAAAACAAGGTGCAAGACCTTCTTGAGGCAAAAGAAATTGAATTTGATGCTCCTGAGATCCCAAATGTTATCACCGCTCCTATGTCCAAGCATGGTCGTGATGTTAACGCTGTTGAATATGATGTGTTTGTTACTGTTGTTGATGAACTTGTTACTCCTCTCCTGAGTGTCAAGAGGAACCTGTTGAAAGCAGGTTTATTTCCGGGCTATGGTGAAGGCTGTCACCTCTGTTTATCCCTACCAACCGGTTGTCATTTACTGAAAGCAGGTGTTCAGCGCCTGATGGATGACAAAATGATTTTGTTTGAAAAGACTTCTATTCCAACCATTTCTTACAATGATGTTTCAATAGTAACCATTTCCGCCAATCCTTCCAGGGTCTCCACCAAAAGACCTGTTAGGATTACATCAGTTCCTAAGGTGACTCCACTAATAATTACTATGCCTGGACCAATCTCGTATTCATCAGATAAAACTGTCCCCTGGAATTATGGGGGTGACCTTCCTGGCAACATAGTGGTAAGGCCCTTCGACGGTTCAAAGAAAATGGTGCATGGGGAGGTGGATATCCCCATAAAAGTTGGAACTCAAACCTTTGATTCAACTTTCTACATGATGGACATTGACCTTCCTATTCCTGTTTACTGGGCCGACCTTGGATTCACAACGCTGGTGCCGTCACCTCTACATTACATTTGATGCTGAAATATCCAACCAAAGGGAAAATCATCACTTTCCATGGAGAACAGGAATATATGTTCAATCACTTGAACTCCTTCAGATACGTGGAATTGGATGGTGAATTCATTGAAACTTCGTTTCAGCATTTCGAGGAAGTCCCACAAACAGTGGCAACTACTAAGACTGTTTCCCAAGTCCCAAAGATTACAAGACCTCCGCTAAAGATGTCTTCACTGAAAGATGCCTAGGCAGTGGTCGAAGAAGGTGGTGTATTATTTGGGGCCAACTCCCGGATATCCCTTACAAATCTGACAAATTTGATTTGGGTTTCACTTCAGGAGCCCAGAAAGTTGTTCGTCATGCTCGTGCCGGGGGACCACCTTTGAAGATCAGCAACCATGGAGTCAATGCAGTGGAAGATGATGATGACAACTACGACCTGGAGGCATGGATTTTCCCAACTATCAACGGAGGAATCAACAACTGGGAAGCTAAAGATTTTGTCCCAATTACTTTTATCCAACAGTAATTGTCTTTAAATTTTTGTCGGACCTGTAATAATTAAATAATCTAGACTTTTAAAACCTTGTGTCTTACCCGAGGCACAACAATCCATTTGTAAGGGTTGTTACTTCATTTTCATATGTTATCAATGAATCACGGACGTTTTTGCATACAAACTTTGTGCTCTTTGTCTTTCTTTTTCTACATTTTTATTTCTTTCAAAAATAGCTATGCTCTTACACACACTCACATATCAAAATGCAGATCTACATCCACTCAGGATCCCATGGGTAACAATTCTGCTATGGCCTATTGTAACTTTGAAAACCTAATCTACCAAGCCGAAGACGAAGGTGAGGAAGATTGTGAAGTTCCAGGGGAACTAGCCAGGTTACTACAACAGGAAGAAATGACCATACAGCCTCACGAAGAACCAGTGGACATAGTTAACTTAGGTATCGGAGAGGACAAGAAATAAGTCAAGGTAGGATCCAATCTAGAACCCAGTGTCAAGAAGCACTTAATTCAATTACTACATGACTATGTTGAGGTCTTTTCCTGGTCATACAAAGACATGCCAGGACTTGATGCTGATATCGTGGTCCATCATCTATCGACAAAAGAAGACTTCCCTCTGGTAAAATAGAAAGTCTATCGCATGCGACCAGACGTGTCAGAGAAGATCAAGACTGAGGTCATGAAACAATTTAACGCTGGATTCTTAGCCGTCACCTCCTACCCACAATGGGTCTCCAATGTTGTTCCAGTGCCTAAAAAGGACGGCAGAGTGTGCATGTGTGTGGATTACCGAGATTTGAATAGGGCAAGCCCTAAGGATGATTTCCCACTTCCCCATATCAATATTTTGATTGACAATACCGCACAACATAAGGTGTTTTCCTTCATGGATGGTTTCTCAGGCTACAATCAAATCAAAATGGCACCTGAGGACATGGAGAAAACGACCTTCATCACACGGTGGGGCACTTTCTGTTGCAAGGTTATGCCATTCGGATTGAAGAACGTTGGGGAAACTTATCAATGCGCCATGGTACCTCTATTTCATGACATGATCCATCACGAAATAGAGGTCTATGTGGATGACATGATATCCAGATCTCAAACTGAAGAGGGACATCTTGACCATTTGCAGAGATTGTTTGAAAGGCTAAAGAAATACAAGCTGAGGTTGAACCCGAATAAATGCACATTTGGGGTGAGGTCTGGTAAACACCTAGGATTCGTCGTCAGCGGTAAAGGTATCGAAGTGGACCCTGCCAAGGTCAAAGCAATACAATAAATTCATGCTCCCCGCTCCGAGAAGGAAGTCAGAGGATTCTTAGGACGGCTAAACTACATCGCCAAATTCATTTCTCACTTGACTACTACTTATGAACCAATCTTTAAATTACTGAAGAAAGATCAAGTAGTCAAATGGAATGATGAATGCCAAGCTGCCTTTGACAAGATTAAAGAGTACCTTCAAGAGCCTCATGTTTTGATGCCACCAATCGAGGGAAGACCTTTGATCATATATCTAGCTGTCTTGGAAAATTCAATGGAGTGTGTGTTGGGGGCAGCATGACGAGTCTGGCCGAAAAGAGCATGCTATTTACTACCTGAGCAAAAAGTTTACCGACTGTGAAACAAGATATTCACTACTCGAGAAAACTTGTTGTGCTCTGGCATGGGCTGCTCGTCGGCTAAGACAGTATATGTTGACCCATACTACCTTATTGATATCAAAGATGGATCCAATTTAATACATATTCGAGAAGCCTGCCCTCTCTGGGAGAATAGCAAGATGGCAGATGATCCTGACTGAATACGACATTCAATGCACTACCCAAAAAGCAATAAAGGGAAGTGTACTAGCCGATCACCTTCCTCATCAAGATGTAGATGACTATCAGTCCATGAAATTCGAATTCCCAGATGAAGACATCATGATGGTAAACAACTGTGAAGAACTCAGACCATATGACGGACCTGAACAAGGATCCCGATGGACCTTGGTTTTCGACGGAGCCTCCAACGCACTCGGCAATGGCATAGATGCTGTAATCATATCCCCCGAAGGATGCCATACTCCTTTCACCATAAGACTTTGCTTCAATTGTACAAATAACATGGCAGAATACGAATCGTGTATTTTTGGTCTCAAAGTTGCCTTAGATTTAGGGATCAAGTCCTTAAGTGTATTTGGAGATTCAGTCTTGGTCATCATTCAGATCAAAGGAGAGTGGGACACGAAGCACCCTAATCTCATCCCCTACAAAGAACATGTGTTGACATTAATCCCACATTTTGAGGAAATTACCTTTGAGCATTTTCCACGAGGAAAATCAACTAGCGGTCACGCTAGCCACTATGTCATCCATGTTTAAACTCAAGTGGGGTAACGAGGCTCCCCAGATCACCATTGAGCGGATGGATGAACCAAATTACTGTCACAAGATCGATACTGAAGAATTAGTGGACCAGCCTTGGTTCCATGAAGTTAAGAGGTATCTCGAGGCCCAAGAATATCCGGAAGGAGCTTCAGTCAATGATAAGAAGTTCCTGAGAAGATTCTATGCTAAGTTCTTCCTTAGTAATGACATTCTTTACAAACTGTTGTACCCCAAAATTTGCCCTCCCATATTCTTCAAGATTTGCCAAGTCAAAGCTTCAAAATCTCCTCAAGGGTTGCACAGTTCAAGGGCCTCCTAACAGTCAAAAATTAGGGTTTTGGTTCTGACAAGGAAAATGAAGTTCCCAAGGGTCCAATCAAGTCCCACATGCCTACAAATATGGTCAAGCATCCTCATACCAAGTTTCAAGACTTACAGCACAAAATTGCACAGTCAAAAACCCTAATTGCACTACAGTCAACTGTAGGGGCAAAATGGTCATTTGACAGTCAAAAGTCCAAATTTTTGGTCAACATCTCATTTTGAAGCCACAAACATCATTTGATCAATGCTTGATCATGATTCTCAAAGCTTGGCTCAAAAATCATCAAGATGCAAAAGTTTCCATATTTGGACAGTTGAAAAAGTCAACTGTAACTTGACCAGGGCATATCTTTCACATGGATTATCATAAAAATTGCATCCAAAGCTCATTTTGAAGAGAAAGACATTTTCTACAACCCCTCTTCACACTTCAAGTCCAAGCAATGCTCTCACAAAAAGTTATCAATTTCAACATTATAGGTCATTTTCAAAAGTCAACAAAAAAGAACTTTAAGTCAAAGGCCATAACTTGAGATTGGTAAATCAAAATGACATGGGACCAAAGACATTGGTTAGAGGGCTCAAAGAACTTTCCAAAATGTCAAAGAATATGAGCTAAGCTTAAAAATTGAGAAAGTTATGCCTTGTGGAAGTTGGTAAATTTTTGGATATTTTGAAAAGTCAACATTGCTTCAAATGTCTTAAAAATGCTAATGGGCCTCTTTTTCTTCCACAATTCATCATTCAAAGCATGTGCACGACCATTTGGCCCAAAGGGAAGTTTTTTATCATTTTTATTTATTTATTTGGATTTTTAATTATTAATAATTCATTTAATTAAAATAAATAGGTGAAAAATACTAAACCTAACTTTTTAAATCTTTTTGTGCATGGAATAAGCTTAAGATTTCGTGTATGATCAGATTTGGAAGGAATTATGGTGATTGGATATGATTGAAACCAAAATAGCATGAAAAAGATTGAAAACTCATGGTTTGAAAATCAAATATCTTCTCCATCAATTCAAGGATTCTTTGGACAAAAAATTGAACCCTAATCATTCACACATAAGTACTGATGCAAACCCTATTCCAAAGAACCACAAAGCTGCGCCCAAAAGCCATAACCAAGTTGGCATTTTTTCAAGAAAATTCTAAAACTGAAATCACCATTGCAAGGGTTTTCAAGCCAAAACAACCATTCTATCACCTTCCTGGGACATCAAGGAAGGCCCCTGGATCAAAATCACTACCTCTAACGCCCAGAATTGGTAGAACGACCGAGCCCTGTTCATGATTTTTTCCATACTCACTTATCATGATTCTTGCATTATTCTTGATTTTTAATGTTTGGTTTGTGTTTTTTGAATCATTCTGAAGCTAACCCAGTTGTTTGATTGAGTTTTCATCACCTGTATGCGAAACTACCATGGACGACGCTTAGGGTTTTCAGAACCTTGAATTAGGGTTTCCCAGTTATGGAAAAATCAGGACATGGAACCTAGGCCATTAAAATCAGGGGATTTGGACGAATTGTTTGCCATGGTCGCGCCCAATTTATATTCCAAGATGAGCTATTCGCTATTCTTGGAAACGACACATTTGGGGACGGTTCAAAACCGTTGCTAATTGTTTTTTGTTTCAGGGAAAAAATAAAACGAGGAAGAAGACGCTTAGGTGGCGAGGCATAAGTGGTTGATTTGAATTTCGCGCGAAAAAATACTATTAACCATTGTTTTGAATTATATTAATTGTTTTCTCTATTATGTTCAAAGCGTGTCAAGAGCTCCAGTGGCAAGCAAGCATATTGGTAATCTCCAGGACCTGGGTTCGAATCCCAGGTCCCCCACCCCTTTCCATATTATTTTTCTATTAACGCTTATGCGCAGTTTCAGTGCTAGCGTCCACCATACATCCACAATATCAAGCCACCCACGTGCCTACTGAGATGAATCAAAGGGCCATAATTGGAAGAACATGATGGGCAGGAGTCAACGCATATGCATGCAACCCTGGAAAGTCAATAAGGCCAAGGATAATTGGGCCTGATTGCTGGACAAAACCCTCCAATTTGGGGACAGACCCCCCTAGGGTTTGCTTCTTTTATTCTATTTTTATATTTTTCTTTTCTTTGTTTTAATTAATTTCCTTTAATTCTTTAATTTACTTATTTTCTTAAAAACATAAAAATAATATAAAAATCAGAAAAGTCATAAAAATTAAATATATTTTATTTAACCAATATTTTTGTAAATAAACCTCACTAATTAATTAGATTTAAACTTAGGGTTAATTTTAATATCTTTTCTTAATAAATTTAAAATTGGTAGAATTAGGGTTTTTAAGTATTTTTATCCTTTTTCTTTCCTTTCACAATAATTAATTATTAAATATTATTTTTTGTAATTAAATCACCATGTAAATAATTAGATTAATCTTAGGTTTAATTTTAATATGTTTTCTTAATAAACTAAAAAACAACTAGAATTAGGGTTAATATTTTCTTTCATTTAATCTTTCTCATTAAAATCATAAGTGCCAAAAACCTCAAAAAAACAATTTCTTTTTCATTTTAATTTCATTAATTTAATAATTTTATTAATTTAATTAAAAAGGGTCCAACGCCCTCGCTTTCAATTTCAATTCAATTCGTGCATTTTATTTTATTTCTTATAATATTAATGTAATTCTCCCAAAGCCGTGTAAATTTAATTTCTCGCACTTTATTTACTGTCTGTTAAATCGGGTCCTGGATTCTAATTTTGGCGATGTGGACCCGCGCCTTTGTAATAGTTTAGAACTTTACCTTTCTCGCACTTTTTTAACTGTTAAATAAATGCATGCAAGAATGAATGGCCTAAAATAAAAATAAACGCATAGATCACTTTGACATGAACAAGACAAAAATAAATGAATCTGACACACAAATCACCCCTAGGGTACGCCTCACTGTTGCCTTGCCTCGAAAGGTGATCGTCGAGTAGAGGATGTCTTAGTAAGTCCTCATGATCCGGGAACCTGGCATGAGGGTAGCTTCTAAGGTGTCTTCCCATTGCTCTGGTGATCACCATGTCCCTACAAACTCGAATTGACCCGAACACCTCCAACGGTGGTGCTACCTACCTCTCAATGGTGGGATGGCACTACTTTAAGGACATTTACACAGACGAATTCCTTAGGGTAGGTAGACGACTCTAGATACTTGCTCTAATTTCAAAACAAAAATCAAAAATACTTTTCACACCGACACCTTTTCAAAATCTTTCGAAAGCAATTTTTCAAACACTCTTGAGGACCGATACAAGAGTCGAACTGGAATTTTCAAAGAAACTTTTTTTAAAACCCACAATTGAAAAGCAAACAAACCATTTTGAAAACACAAATGAGCAAGTATCTAAGAGCCCATGGATAACCATGGATAGAAAGGGTGCTAACACCTTCCCTTTCTATAACTTACTTCCCGAACCGAGAGCAATCTCTATAAGGAATTTTTCTGTGCTTTTGTCCTTTCCATTTGGAGAAAATAAAAGACGGTGGCGACTCTTGCTTCCGCGACATTTCGCGAACCAGCGTTAAACAGTCAGTTCCAGATCCACCGATCACAGAACTGGCAACTCTGCTGGGGAACTAAACTTAAAGTGAGGTGTACCTTAGGACTAAGATCACTGTGTTTTCAATTGCTTTCCTTGCTTGCTTTATTATTGTGGGTTGCTTGGGAGTTCTATAGATCCTAACCCGGATCTGGGGATACCTTCTTAGAAAGTAGCAACAAGGCTGTGAGGGAACTGTGCGGGGTATACCGACATGGTTGAAACAGTCTGCTACGTTGATGTGGCACTTTGGTGTGTACCGGTAACCCTTGAGTTCAGTCAAGGAGAGTACGGGGCCTCCGCGTGGTGTCATGAAGCATCAACAGACCTTAGGAACCTTAATTGAACTATCTTGGCCTCTTTAGGGTAGTGAGATAACTGACTTTGGTGCAGTCCGAGGTTGGTTGATACTCGATACTACACTCAATTGAGGGTTGCTTTCCTGGAATATTTCGGTCGCCAGTTCAGTGGCTAAATCGAAACGATGAACAATGAAAGCAATCCCGTGATATTGGGACCCTTAGAACCCGGTTACTTCTAATAGGACAGGTTGAACCCACCAACTTCAAGAGGGTAATACCCAGACCCCATGCTGGCCTTAAACCCTAAGGGCTTGTCTTGTGTGCCTTGTGTGCCTTACATGTTTGTCTTTGTAAATATCTGTGGTGTGTTTAATCATAGCATCATGACATCATCCAGCATCATATGCATTGACTAACCGTTTCAGGGGTTCGAATCTTCATCTTTGTTTTTGTTTTGTAGGACATGGAAACTGTTCGCAGAAAGACAATTCAAATCAGCCTTGTAAGGATCCCTCCTCAGCTTAAGGAACTTATATCCAGGATTCCCGAGAGTTCTTCATTCAGTGAGAGACATGGAAGACTCATCAGCTTGGTCAATACCAACATTGAGGAAGACATGATAAAGGTCCTGTTCCAGTTCTTTGACCCTCTGCATCACTGTTTCACCTTCTTGGATTATCAGCTGGTACCTACATTGGAGGAGCTCTCCCAGCTCCTGAAGATCCCTATCCTTGATCAGCTACCCTACAACGGTACAGAAAAGGAACCCAAGCTTGAAGAGATTGCTAAAGCCTTGCACCTATAATCATCTGAACTCAAGGGACATTGGGAAGTTAGAAGTGGCATCAAAGGGTTCTTAGCCAGGTTTCTGTTTGAAAAGGCCCATGAATGTTGGAACTCCCTTGACTTACAAGCTTTTGAAGAAGTTGTGGCCCTCCTTGTCTATGGTTTGGTGTTGTTCCCTAACCCAGATCAGCTTATAGATATCAGTGCTGTCCAGATCTTCATGTCCAGGAATCCTATACCTACGTTGCTGGGGGACATCCTTCACTCATGTTATACTCGAACCATGAGAAAAAGAGGTGTCCTTATGTGTTGCACTCCTCTCCTGGGAAGGTGGTTTATTTCGCACCTTCCGCAATCAGTTTTGAAGAACGAGCGGGGTTTGAGATGGTCACAACGGTTGATGACTCTTACGCATGCAGATATACATTGGTGCCCTCGGACCAGAGAGGATGTCACTATCATTGATCGTTGCGGGGAGTACCCTAATGTTCCTTTACTTGGAATCAGAGGAGGTATTACTTACAGCCCATGCCTGGCTTGGAGACAGTTTGGTTATGCTCGGAGGGATGGCCCTCATGACATGTTAATTCCTGACATAGTTTTTGACTTCGACAATGATGCACAAGGACTTCGCCAGAGATTTATCAGATCCTGGAGGATGCCCAGTAGGATAGACAGGAAGACACTGGGGCACAGGAAATCCATCCCATTGGAACCTTATCTCAAGTGGGTATGAGCCCGCTCCCAGAAGTTAGTAATGCCTTATCCTCATATGCTCCCAGTAATCAAAGAACCAGTCTTGGAAGGAGAGGTGTCCTACACCATTCAGCATCCTGACATGCCCACGCCCTGGGAAGAGATGCAGAAGAGCTGGATCCAGCTTAAGGAAGAACGGAATTCTCTTGAGACCAGTCTACATGCTAGTGAAAGGAAGGTCTTGGAGCTCACCCGCCTGTTGCATGAGGAGAGGAATCTCAACACTTACATAGCTCCAAAGAGGATGCGTAGTGTCTTTTGGGATTGATTTGCTTTGTAATTTGTGCCCATGAGGCTTTGATGTACTGAATAATTATTTCCTTAATAATAACGTGTGTTCCTTTTTGTCTACAACAAATTTGAACTTTCGAACCCTTGAATGCATTGCATAAACACATATCATTCATCATGTGCATATCAGGTTTTCTTCTTTTCAGGTTGCTTACCGTTCTTCGCTGTTTATTTCAGCATCATGAATCCTTACTCATCATCAATTGAGATGTCCATCAAGGCTCTTCAGGCGCAGAATGCGCAATTTCAGGAACTAATCATGGGTTTGGCTCAAGGCCAAGAAGAGCTGAAGGCTTTGCTCCTGAAGAAGGAAAAGAAGAAGAAGAGAAGAACTGTTCTTTTCAACTCGGGCCGAAGGTTTGGCAATACTCTGCAGAATGAAGAGGCTGGTTCTTCTATAGGCAAGGGTACCCCTCAAGGGGAAAAAGGTCCAAGTCCGGTAGTCTCCGACAACGAGACTGATTTTGATGAGGAACGGTATCCTCCTGCAGAAGACAGATATAAGTAGTTGGAGGACAGGTTGAATGCTATGGAGATACAACAGGTGCCTGGGCTGGATTTCGGAGACTTGGGTTTGTCTACTGGTGTGATTATCCCTCATAAGTTCAAAGCACCATCCTTTACCAAATATGATGGGGCATCCTGTCCCAAGCTACACCTCAGGTCGTATGTGCGGAAGATTCAACCGTACTCAATGGACAAAAACTTGTGGATCCACTTCTTCCAGGAGAGTCTTTCAGGGACTCATCTCGAATGGTTCTATCAGCTGGATGGGACCAAGGTTCGTAACTGGGAGGAGTTGGCTACTGCTTTCCATAAGCAGTATCAATATAATGCCGACCTTGCCCCTACACGTACCCAACTCCAGGGTATGTCGCTAGGATCAAGCGAAGGTTTTAAAGAGTACGCACATAAGTGGAGGGATCTGGCTGGCAGAGTACAGCCTCCGTTGACTGACCGGGAGTTGGTAGACATGTTATTGGGGACCCTATCTGGGCCATTTTTCAACCATCTTATTGGTAACTCGTCTGCAGGGTTTACCGATCTTATTCTGACTGGAGAGAGAATTGAGGCTGGGTTGAAGTCTGGTAAGATTCCGAAGGGTGCATCTATAAGTTCTGAGAAGAAACCCTTCAAGAAGGAGGCTAGTGCAGTATACGGCTCTAGAAGACAAGAGAAATCTGAGCGCCGCCAGTCCGTCAGTGCGGTAATGATTGCTAAGCCTGCTGCCGCTCCTCGGCAAACCAATCCACCAAGGGCTGAAAGGCCTAGAAGAGAATTCACCCGGTTGAGCATGACTCTATCCCAAATCTTGCCGCAGTTGCTATCCACTAACCTAGTGACTGTCAGAGAGGCCCCCAAAGTTGTAAACACTGCCTCTCCCAAATATAACCCAAATGCTCACTATGCTTATCACTCTGATAGCCCAGGGCATTCCACTGATGACTGTTGGGCCTTAAGGAACAAGTTGTAGGACCTTATTGACGCCAAGGAGGTACAATTTGAGGCATCTGAGAAGCCTAATGTAGTGACAGCTCCCCTGCCTGCTCATGGAGTGAATGCTATTGGAGACGAAGAGGAAGTGGATGAAGCTGAGTTTGATAGCTGGATTTACCCGGCAACCGACAGTGGACCTAGCAATTGGAGTGCAAAGGACAATCTACCTGTTTCTCTTGTTGCTGAGTAATGAATTCCTATGCTTTGGCATTTGTAATAAACAATTAAAACTCTATGGCCCGGTGTCTTACCCGAGGCACCGTGGTTTCATTTATGAGGGCATATGAATTGTCATGTCATATATCATAAATAAAAATCTTGGACGTTTTCTCGCATTTCAAATCTTATGCTCCTTTTCTGTCTTTCCTTCCTTTATATATTTCAAAACAGCTGTATTTACACACACTCACTCATACAGGTTTCAATCCACTCTGGATCTCACTGGTAACGACTCTGCTACTGCCGGTTATGACTTCGAAAATCCGATCAACTTAGCCGAAGACGAAGGTGAAGATGATTGCAAAGTGCCTGGCGAGCTTGCAAGACTGTTACTTCAGGAAGAGAGGGCAATTCAACCACACGAAGAGCCAGTGGAAACAATAAATCTGGGTACTGAAACAGACAGAAAGGAGGTAAAGATTGGTGCCAACCTAGAGCTCAGCGTGAAGCAACGGTTGACTAAGATGCTACATGATTATATGGAGATCTTTGCCTGGTCCTACGAAGACATGCCCGGGTTGGATACCGATATTGTGGTCCATCATTTGCCTGCTAAGGAAGACTGCCCTCCGGTTAAGCAAAAGGTCCGCCGTATGCGTCCAGAGATGTCTGAGAAGATCAAAGTCGAGGTTATGAAACAGTTTGATGCCGGGTTCCTTGCAGTGACTTCTTACCCTCAGTGGGTTGCTAATGTAGTGCCGGTACCTAAGAAGGACGGAAAGGTCAGAATGTGTGTCGATTACAGGGATCTGAACAGGGCCAGCCCCAAAGATGACTTCCCCCTACCTCACATTGATGTCCTTGTTGACAATACAACTCAGCATAAGGTGTTCTCTTTCATGGATGGTTTTTCGGGCTACAATCAAATCAAGATGGCACCTGAAGACATGGAAAAGACTACCTTTGTTACTCAGTGGGGCACCTTCTGCTACAAGGTCATGCCTTTTGGACAGAAGAACGCTGGGGCAACCTACCAACGTGCCATGGTTGCTTTATTTCATGATATGATCCATCATGAGATAGAAGTGTATGTTGATGACATGATTGCAAGGTCTCAGACTGAGGAAGAACACCTTGATCATCTGCAGAAGTTGTTTGACCGGTTAAAATTGTACAAGCTAAGGTTGAACCCGAACAAGTGCACCTTCGGGGTAAGATCTGGGAAGTTGCTAGGCTTCGTTGTAAGCGATAAGGGTATTCAAGTGGACCCTGCCAAGGTCAAAGCTATTCAAGAGATGCCAGTTCCTAAGACAGAGAAGGAAGTCAGAGGCTTTTTAGGATGCCTGAATTACATTGCTCGATTCATCTCACACCTGACTGCCACCTGTGAACCAATCTTCAAGCTGCTGAAGAAAGATCAGGTAGTATGTTGGAACGATGAATGTCAGGCTTCTTTTGACAGAATCAAGGAGTATCTCCAAGAACCACCCATCCTTATGCCACCGGTTGAAGGGAGACCTCTGATACTATACCTGACAGTACTTGACAACTCAATGGGGTGTGTGCTGGGGCAGCATGACGAGTCTGGCCGAAAAGAGCACGCCATTTATTATCTTAGCAAAAAGTTTACCGACTGTGAGACCCGATACTCACTGCTCGAGAAAACTTGCTGCGCTTTGGTATGGGCTGCTCGCCGGCTGAGACAGTATATGCTGACTCACACTACCTTGTTAATCTCAAAGATGGATCCTATAAAGTACATATTCGAAAAGCCTGCTCTGTCTGGGAGAATAGCAAGATGGCAAATGATCTTGACAGAATACAACATCCAGTACACGACCCAGAAAGCCATCAAAGGGAGTGTATTGGTAGACCACTTGGCACATCAGGCCGTAGACGACTATCAATCAATGAACTTCGAGTTTCCAGACGAGAGCATCATGATTGTGACTGATTGTGAAGTACCTGGACCGGATGAAGGACCTGAGGAAGGATCCCGATGGTCTATGCACTTTGATGGAGCCTCCAATGCTTTGGGTAACGGTATCGGCGCTGTAATCATATCTCCTCAAGGCACTCATACTCCACTCACTGCCCGGCTATGTTTCAACTGCACCAACAACATGGCGGAGTATGAGGCATGCATCATGGGTCTTCAAGCTGCGATCGACTTAAGGATCAAGTTTCTGAGTGTCTTCGGAGATTCCGCTCTAGTGATCAATCAAATCAAAGGTGAGTGGGATACGAAACATCCGAATCTTATTCCTTACAGAGAATGTGTGTTGACATTGATCCCCCACTTCACAAAGATAACCTTTGAACACTTCCCGAGAGAGGAGAATCAGCTGGCGGACGCGTTAGATACAATGTCTTCTATGTTCAAGGTCAAGTGGGATAATGAGGCTCCCCGGATCATCATCTGGAAACTGGACGAACCGGCATACTGTTGTGATCTCGAGACTGAATTGGTGACTGAGAAGCCTTGGTACCATGAGGTGAAGAGATACTTGGAAGCTCAGGAATACCCTGAAGGTGCATCTGTCAATGATAAAAAGTTTCTGAGAAGATTCGCAGCGAAGTTCTTCCTTAGCAACGGTATCTTGTACAAGCGAAACCATGATTCAACCTTACTGCGTTGTGTGGATAAGACTGAAGCAGAAAGGATCATGGAAGAGCTACATGAAGGGACCTTTGGTACACATTCCAGTGGACACACTATGGCGAAGAAAATCCTTCGGGCAGGGTATTTCTGGTCCACAATGGAAGCTGACTGCTACCAACATTCTCGAACATGCCATAAATGCCAGATTTATGCAGACAAGGTGCATGTTCCTCCAGTTCCTTTGAATGTTCTGACTGCGCCTTGGCCGTTTGCAATGTGGGGCATAGACATGATCGGTGAGATTAAACCTACGGCATCTAACGGGCATCGCTTCATCCTGGTAGCAATTGATTATTTCACGAAGTGGGTCGAAGCAACTTCCTACGCTACGGTAACCAAGACTGTGGTGGCATGGTTCATTCGGCATAACCTGATCTGTCGATACGGCGTCCCAGAAAGAATTATTACAGACAATGGTACCAATCTGAATAACAAGATGAGCACTGAGCTCTGCGAGCAGTTTAAGATACAGCACCATAATTCTTCTCCTTACAGACCGAAGATGAATGGGGCTGTAGAAGCAGCAAATAAGAACATTAAGAAAATCGTGCAGAAGATGACAGTGACTTATAAAGATTGGCACGAGATGTTACCGTTCGCTCTACATGGGTACCGTACCTCAGCTAGGACGTCAACCGGGGCAACTCCTTTCTCCTTGGTTTATGGTATGGAGGCAGTCTTACTGATCGAAGTACAAATACCCTCTCTCCGGATAATGAAGGATGCAAACCTGAACGAAGATGATTGGATCCAGACACGACTTGATCAGCTAAACCTCATTGATGAAAAGAGACTTGCTGCTATCTGTCACGGTCAGACGTATCAGAAACGGATGATCAGGGCATTTAACAAAAAGGTCAGACCACAGGAATATCAAGTTGGGGGTCTGGTAATCAAGCGAATCATCCTTCCTCAGAGTGACCCAAGGGGCAAATGGACCCCTACGTACGAAGGGCCATTTATGGTCAAACATGTGTTCTCAGGAGGAGCCATGATTCTAACCAATATGGATGGTGACGACCTTCCTCACCCCGCCAATGCAGACATAGTAAAAAGATACTACGCATGAAAAAAGACCCGCTAGGCTGACATGCCTAGGCAAAAATTAGGGCTTCCCGGCGAACCAAAAGGGTTCGGGCAAAATGAAGGGATGAAATAAATAAAAAATCTGTACACCCGGCAAGTCGAAAACCTGAAAAGGCGGCTTGGGCAAAAATGGGTATCCCGGTGGACTGAAAACCCGAAAGGGCGGTCCAGGCAAAAATTAGGGATAAAGCGTAATACTATGTCTCATTGGATCACTTTGCATCCAGAATCCGGTATCTACATCAAGTTCAGACGGCATCGATCAGTCAGCTTCATCTTCAACTAAGGTCATCAAGTGATGAGACGCTCGGAGATATAAGGGCCATAGCAGAGTTGAAACCCAGTGGGATCATTCATTTCACACAGCTGTTTTATTTTCTTTTGTACAAATTGTATAAACTCTTCGGCGGCGTTCTCTTACTAGGACGTCAGCCTCTTGTACATAAACGCCTATTTACAGGCAAATTCAAAATCAATACAAATATACACTTTCAGTTAAAATTGCCAATTGTTTTTCCTTTTCTGTTTTGTTTTGCGAAGAACGTCCAAGGTTCAATTTGTGATATATGCATTGACAATAATTTGCAAACTCATGAATATTTGCATACGAAACAAAGGATTAATTACAGGTAACATTAGAAACAGGGGCAATAAAGAGTTGTCTAAGCAATCTAATTGTTCTGTCCTCCAAGGTACCAAGGTAGGTTCAGCTAAAGAACATAACCAGTACACCCCAATTCCCCAGAGAGTGAGCCAGCAAGTCAGTACACTCTCCCCAAGCAAAGTTACAATCAAAACTTAAAGAAGTTGGGTATCCTCCAGCAGATCTCAACATTCCCCAGCAGCATATATATTCTTAACAAGCATCCCCGGTAGTCTTGACCTAAAGATTGTTCCCCGGCGGCATATCAAACGTTCAATGGAGTCACTTCCCCATTACAGTTCAAAACTTCCCCAGAAGAGTCCAATCCAGTTTCCCCAGGAAAATTGGAATTCATCTCCCCAAGCAGTAAGCTTATCCCCAGTAGATTCTGGAAGCTTATCCTCGCAGAGCACGAACGCGTCTCCCGGCTTTATTCAAAGAGTTATTTCCTTACCAGGATATAACTGGGTTATCCTCAGCCAAAAGCCACAGAAAGAGCGTCCTCGATGAAGTCTTCTTATCCCCAGCGAAGTCTATTAACACTTCCAACACAACAAGGGTATCCCCAGCAAGTTATTATCAACAACTCAACGAAGTACCTCTCTCCCCACAGAGTATTGCTTCCCAGCAAGATCGCTAGAGTACTTTTCTCCCCGCAGAGTAATCCATTCACCAAGTTTATCCCCAACGGAGTTATCTTCTCCTACCGGTATTCTTGCAACTATCATCCCCAGCGGAAGCAAAATCTATTCTTCAACATCAGCCCAGGAGTGACGTCCTGGCACCCGTCAAGGATTTATTTTCCTAAAGACGAAAACATACATTCGTAAACATCGCATTTCCATCATTATAGCATGCATATACGCATCATATCTTACAAATCTCATTTATGTTGAGAACATCATTGCTTGATCCATATCATGCATTGCATATGACTGACCCTTACCTTTCAGGAAAGACTCAGTTAAGTTCTCAGCTACATCTCAAGACCTAGACCGGTTCAGTTAAATCGACCCTAAGATTTCTCTGTTTCTTATCCAGTCAAAGGCCTTCTCTGGTTCAGTCAGATCGACCCTAAGATCTCCCTGTTTCTTATCCAGTTGAAGATTTCAAGACCTAGACCGGTTCAGTTAAGTCGACCCTAAGACTTTTCTGTTTCTTATCCAGTCAAAGGCCTTCTCTGGTTCAGTCAGATCGACCCTAAGATCTCCCTGTTTCTTATCCAGTTGAAGATTTCAAGACCTAGACCGGTTCAGTTAATCGACCCTAAGATTTTCTGTTTCTTATCCAGTCCAAGTCCTTCTCTAGTCCAGTTAAATCGACCCCTAACAGATTTTCCTGATAAAGACTCAGCAGAAGTTATCCAAGATTCTCTCAATGATACTGTTGAGGTTGTAGTCTCCTGTGGTTCTCTCCCTGTTACTGCGGAGGTAGTAATCGCCCCAAGATTCTCTCAGCGTTACTGTTGAAGCAGAAGTTATCCAAGATTCTCTCAATGATACTGTTGAAGTTGTAGTCGCTTGTGGTTCTCTCCCCGTTACTGCGGAGGTAGTAATCGCCCCAAGATTTTCTCAATGATTGCTGTTGAGGTTGAAATCGCCCAAAATTCTCTCAATGATTGCTGTTGAGGTTGTAGTCGCCTTTGGTTCTCTCCCCGATACTGCGGAGGTAGTAATCATTCCCAGATTCGCTCAGCGTTACTGTTGAAGTGAAGTCGTCCAAGATTCTCTCAATGATTGTTGTTGAGGTTGTAGTCGCCTTTGGTTCTCTCCCCGATACTGCGGAGGTAGTAATCATCCCCAGATTCGCTCAGTGTTACTGTTGAAGTAGAAGATATCCAAGATTCTCTCAATGATTGCTGTTGAGGTTGTAGTCGCCTATGGTTCTCTCCCCGATACTGCGGAGGTAGTAATCATCCCCAGATTCGCTCAGCGTTACTGTTGAAGTAGAAGATATCCAAGATTCTCTCAATGATTGCTGTTGAGGTTGTAGTCGCCTATGGTTCTCTCCCCGATACTGCGGAGGTAGTAATCATCCCCAGATTCGCTCAGCGTTACTGTTGAAATGAAGTCATCCAAGATTCTCTCAATGATTACTGTTGAGGTTGAAGTCGTCCAAGGTTCTATCACCGTTCCTGTTGAGGTTGTAACCATCCCTGGTTCATTCATCACCTTTTGAAGCTCCAGATCCAGCTCCTGTAACCATTCAGGACACCTCTGTACAAAGAATTTGAAGACCAGCTCCCGTAACAGGTCAGGTAATCATTTTATTTTGCAGGTACGCAAGTTCTCGCTAAGGAATCTCTTACGCGATCAACATCCAGATGGCATCTATAAGCCCATCCACCTTCCATCACCTCCTAGCATGGCATCTATAAGCCCATTCCCCACCATCACACTACCATGTGAGCGCAAATTTCTGGGCACTCTAGTGTTCAATCATCTTCCACCTTCGGACTACGAAAGGCACGTCAGCCAATCTGCATCCTCAGGTCTAAGAAGATTGAACAGGGGCAACTGTTGTACCCCAAAATTTGCCCTCCCATATTCTTCAAGATTTGCCAAGTCAAAGCTTCAAAATCTCCTCAAGGGTTGCACAGTTCAAGGGCCTCCTAACAGTAAAAAATTAGGGTTTTGGTTCTGACAAGGAAAATGAAGTTCCCAAGGGTCCAATCAAGTCCCACATGCCTAAAAATATGGTCAAGCATCCTCATACCAAGTTTCAAGACTTACATCACAAAATTGCACAGTCAAAAACCCTAATTGCACTACAGTCAACTGTAGGGGCAAAATGGTCATTTGACAGTCAAAAGTCCAAATTTTTGGTCAACATATCATTTTGAAGCGACAAACATCATTTGATCAATGCTTGATCATGATTCTCAAAGCTTGGCTCAAAAATCATCAAGATGCAAAAGTTTTCATATTTGGACAGTTGAAAAAGTCAATTGTAACTTGACCAGGGCATAACTTTCACATGGATTATCAGAAAAATTCCATCCAAAGCTCATTTTGAAGAGAAAGACATTTCCTACAACTCCTCTTCACACTTCAAGTCCAAGCAATGCTCTCACAAAAAGTTATCAATTTCAACATTATAGGTCATTTTTAAAAGTCAACAAAAAAGGACTTTAAGTCAAAGGCCATAACTTGAGATTGGTAAATAAAAATGACATGGTACCAAAGACATTGGTTAGAGGGCTCAAAGACCTTTCCAAAATGTCAAAGAATATGAGCAAAGCTTAAAAATTGAGCAAGTTATGCCTTGTGGAAGTTGGTAAATTTTTGGATATTTTGAAAAGTCAACATTGCTTCAAATGTCTTAAAAATGCTAATGGGCCTCTTTTTCTTCCACAATTTATCATCCAAAGCATGTGCACGACCATTTGGCCCAAAGGGAAGTTTTTTTATCATTTTTATTTATTTATTTGGATTTTTAATTATTAATAATTCATTTAATCAAAATAAATAGGTGAAAAATACTAAACCTAACTTTTTAAATCTTTTTGTGCATGGAATAGGCTTAAGATTTCGTGTATGATTAGATTTGGAAGGAATTATGGTGATTGGATATGATTGAAACCAAAATAGCATGAAAAAGATTGAAAACTCATGGTTTGAAAATCAAATATCTTCTCCATCAATTCAAGGATTCTTTGGACAAAAAATTGAACCCTAATCATTCACACATAAGTACTGATGCAAACCCTATTCCAAAGAACCACAAAGCTGCGCCCAAAAGCCATAACCAAGTTGGCATTTTTTCAAGAAAATTCTAAAACTGAAATCACCATTGCAAGGGTTTTCAAGCCAAAACAACCATTCTATCACCTTCCTGGGACATCAAGGAAGGCCCCTGGATCAAAATCACTACCTCTAACGCCCAGAATTGGTAGAACGACCGAGCCCTGTTCATGATTTTTTCCATACTCACTTATCATGATTCTTGCATTATTCTTGATTTTTAATGTTTGGTTTGTGTTTTTTGAATCATTCTGAAGCTAACCCAGTTGTTTGATTGAGTTTTCATCACCTGTATGCGAAACTACCATGGACGACGCTTAGGGTTTTCAGAACCTTGAATTAGGGTTTCCCAGTTATGGAAAAATCAGGACATGGAACCTAGGCCATTAAAATCAGGGGATTTGGACAAATTGTTTGCCATGGTCGCGCCCAATTTATATTCCAAGATGAGCTATTCGCTATTCTTGGAAACGACACATTTGGGGACGGTTCAAAACCGTTGCTAATTGTTTTTGTTTCAGGGAAAAAATAAAACGAGGAAGAAGACGCTTAGGTGGCGAGGCATAAGTGGTTGATTTGAATTTCGCGCGAAAAAATACTATTAACCATTGTTTTGAATTATATTAATTGTTTTCTCTATTATGTTCAAAGCGTGTCAAGAGCTCCAGTGGTAAGCAAGCATATTGGTAATCTCCAGGACCTGGGTTCGAATCCCAGGTCCCCCACCCCTTTCCATATTATTTTTCTATTAACGCTTATGTGCAGTTTCAGTGCTAGCGTCCACCATACATCCACAATATCAAGCCACCCACGTGCCTACTGAGATGAATCAAAGGGCCATAATTGGAAGAACATGATGGGCAGGAGTCAACGCATATGCATGCTACCCTGGAAAGTCAATAAGGCCAAGGATAATTGGGCCTGATTGCTGGACAAAACCCTCCAATTTGGGGACAGACCCCCCTAGGGTTTGCTTCTTTTATTATATTTTTATATTTTTCTTTTCTTTGTTTTAATTAGTTTCCTTTAATTCTTTAATTTACTTATTTTCATAAAAACATAAAAATAATATAAAAATCAGAAAAGTCATAAAAATTAAATATATTTTATTTAACCAATATTTTTGTAAATAAACCTCACTAATTAATTAGATTTAAACTTAGGGTTAATTTTAATATCTTTTCTTAATAAATTTAAAATTGGTAGAATTAGGGTTTTTAAGTATTTTTATCCTTTTTCTTTCCTTTCACAATAATTAATTATTAAATATTATTTTTTGTAATTAAATCACCATGTAAATAATTAGATTAATCTTAGGTTTAATTTTAACATGTTTTCTTAATAAACTAAAAAACAACTAGAATTAGGGTTAATATTTTCTTTCATTTAATCTTTCTCATTAAAATCATAAGTGCCAAAAACCTCAAAAAAAACAATTTCTTTTTCATTTTAATTTCATTAATTTAATAATTTTATTAATTTAATTAAAAAGGGTCCAACGCCCTCGCTTTCAATTTCAATTCAATTCGCGCATTTTATTTTATTTCTTATAATATTAATGTAATTCTCCCAAAGCCGTGTAAATTTAATTTCTCGCACTTTATTTACTGTCTGTTAAATCGGGTCCTGAATTCTAATTTTGGCGATGTGGACCCACGCCTTTGTAATAGTTTAGAACTTTACCTTTCTCGCACTTTTTTAACTGTTAAATAAATGCATGCAAGAATGAATGGCCTAAAATAAAAATAAACGCATAGATCACTTTGACATGAACAAGACAAAAATAAATGAATCTGACACACAAATCACACACCACCCCTAGGGTACGCCTCACTGTTGCCTTGCCTCGAAAGGTGATCGTCGAGTAGAGGATGTCTTAGTAAGTCCTCATGATCCGGGAACCTGGCATGAGGGTAGCTTCTAAGGTGTCTTCCCATTGCTCTGGTGATCACCATGTCCCTACAAACTCGAATTGACCCGAACACCTCCAACGGTGGTGCTACCTACCTCTCAATGGTGGGATGGCACTACTTTAAGGACATTTACACAGACGAATTCCTTAGGGTAGGTAGACGACTCTAGATACTTGCTCTAATTTCAAATCAAAAATCAAAAATACTTTTCACACCGACACCTTTTCAAAAGCTTTCGAAAGCAATTTTTCAAACACTCTTGAGGACCGATACAAGAGTCGAACTGGAATTTTCAAAGAAACTTTTTTTAAAACCCACAATTGAAAAGAAAACAAACCATTTTGAAAACACAAATGAGCAAGTATCTAAGAGCCCATGGATAACCATGGATAGAAAGGGTGCTAACACCTTCCCTTTCTATAACCTACCTCCCGAACCGAGAGCAATCTCTATAAGGAATTTTTCGGTGTTTTTGTCCTTTCCATTTGGAGAAAATAAAAGACGGTGGCGACTCTTGCTTCCGCGACATTTCACGAACCAGCGTTAAACAGTCAGTTCCAGATCCACCGATCACACAAACGCAACCACAAATATATTTTCCTTAGTTGCGTAGACAAGGTTGAGGCAAAAAACATCATGGCTGATCTACATGAAGGCACTTTTGGCACCCATTTTAGTGGGCATACGATGGCTAAAAAGATCCTATGGGCAGGGTATTACTGGTCTACAATGGGAGCAGATTTCTATCAGCATTCACGAACCTGTCACAAGTGTCAGATCTATGCTGACAAAGTGCATATGCCTCCAGTTCCTTTAAACATCCTGATTTCTCCCTGGCCATTCGTGATGTGGGGCATTGATGTGATTGCAGAAATCAAACCTACAACTTCTAATGGACACCGCTTCATCTTAGTGGCCATTGACTATTTCACGAAGTGGGTTGAAGCAGCTTCTTTCGCTTCCGTTACCAAGAATGTTGTGGCCCGATTCATCAAACAGAATCTCATCTGTCCGTACGGCATCCCAGAGAGAATCATCACAGACAATGGTACGAATCTCAATAATACTATGATCACTGCACTATGCGCATAATTCAAGATCCAGTACCATAATTCTTCTCCTTACCGGCCAAAGATGAATGGCACTGTTGAAGCCACAAATAAGAACATCAAAAAGATCATACAAAAAATGAGAGTAACCTACAAAGACTGGCATGAGATGCTACCATTCGCTCTCCACGGTTACCGTACCACGACGCACACATCAACAGGGGAAACTCCTTCCTCCTTGGTATACGACATGGAAGCTATTCTACCAATTGAGGTCAAATTACCTTCTCTGAGAATCATAAAGGATGCAGGGCTGAATGAAGATGAATGGATCCAAACTCGACTTGACCAGTTGAACTTAATTGATGAGAAGAGGCTTACGGCTGTCTATCATGGCCAGATGTATAAAAAACTTATGATAAAAGATTTTAACAAAAAGGTCAGACGTCAAGTATATCAGGTTGGTGATTTGGTAATCAAGTGTATCATATTACCACAAGGTGATCCCAGGGGAAAATGGACTCCTACATACGAAGGACCGTTTGTGATCAAAAGCATATTCTCTGGTGGAGCAATGATCTTAACCACTATGGATGGTGTGATACGGTGGGAGAACTGACTTGAGGTTTAGCGTTTGTGTTCGCAAATGTTTCGGTTTAGCAAGAGTCATCGCCGACTTTTTATTTTATCCAAAGGAAAGGTCAAAAAGCACAGGAAAGACCTTTGAGATGTTTTCTATGTTTCCTCATTTTTCGTGTGTAAAATGAGTGTAGGATGTCCCCAAGCAATGTAGGCACAGGATTCCGAGATAAGAAAATCTTGACGGCGTTCACATCTATAAGTTGTTCAGGGTTTGGGAACAAGATCAACCCATAGATGAGGAGTGCCACAATTTCTTCAAAAGCTTGCAGATCTAAAGAATTCCAGCAGTCTTGTGCCTTCTCAAACAGAAATTTTTCCAAGAAACCCTTGACACCACTTCTGGTTTCCCAATGACCTTTGATATCAGATAGTTGCAAGTGTAAGGATTGAGCAACATCTTCAGGCTTTGGTCCTCTTTCCGTACCATTGTAGGGTAGTTGATGGAGAATAGGAATCTTCAGGAGTTGAGAAAATTCCTCTAAAGTAGGCACTAGTTGGTAATCAGGGAATGTGAAACAGTGGTGTAGGGGGTCCAAGAACTGGAAGAGAACTTTCACCATGTCTTCTTCAATGTTGGAGTTGACCAAGTTGAGAAGTCTACCATGTCTTTCACTGAAGAGAGAATTCTCTGGAATCTTGTAAATAAGCTCCTTGAGTTGAGGAGGGATTCTCACAAGGTTGAGTTGAATTGTTTTCCTGCGAAGAGATTCCATGACCTACAAAAAAAGAACAAAGATGAAGATCCAAACCCTTGAAATGGTTAGTGGATGCATATGATGCTTTATGATGTTCATGATGTATGCACAAGCACATGTACAAACAAGTCACACAAGATCCTAGTTTCAGGCTTGCATGAGGTTTCATAGGTAAGTACCCTCTTGAAGTTAGTTGGCTCAACCTGTCCTATAAATAGTAACCGGGTTCTAAGGAGCTCAATATCACTGGATTATTTTCTATGCTCATTGTTTTGGTTTAGCCACTTAACTAGCGACCAAAATATTCAAAGAAAACAACCCTCAATAAGTGTAGTATTGAGTATCTACCAACTTCGGACTGCACCAAAGTCGGTCATCTCACTAACCCTAATAAGGCCAAGATGGTCAAGTAAGGTTCTAAGAGTTCATTAGTGCTTCATGACATCACTCAGAGGCCCCGTATTCTCTTTGATTGACTCAAAGGCTACCGGTACTCACAAATATGTCGCACTAATATAGCTATTGCTTCAACCATGTCAGTATACCCCGCACAGTTTCCACAACGTATTGCTATTTACCTATGAATGTTTCCCAAATCTGGGTAGAGGATTTCAAGCCCAAACAAGAGAACCAAATGTAAAGCAATCAAAGCAATCAAGATAAACATGCAAAGGTGATCTAAACCCTAAGGTTACTCCACTTTTAAAGTATCTCCCCAGCAGAGTCGCCAGTTCTGTGATACGGTGGGAGAACTGACTTGAGGTTTTGCGTTTGTGTTTGCAAATGTTTCGGTTTAGCAAGAGTCGCCACCGAGTTTTTATTTTATCCTAAGGAAAGGTCAAAAAGCACAGGAAAGACCTTTGAGATGTTTTCTTGGGTTCGGGGAGTAGATTATGAAAAGGGAAGGTGCAAGCACCCTTTTCATCCATGGTTATCCATGGGCTCTTAGTTACTTGTTTAGATCACTTGCTTTGCTTTTCCAATTGTTTGAAATGGTGCTTTGTGTCTGGTTTTGAAAGATGTTTTGAAATGAGGCCATCGTTGTGGCAACCTTTGTAATGATTCTTGTTTGAATGTATACAAAGATGTTTTTGTCTTTTGAAAAGATTTCAATGTTTTGAAAGTTTGTTTTGGGAAATGTTTTGAAATTGTGTTGTGAAGTGTGTTTGAAAATAGAAAGGATGTTTTTGCAAGCTTTTTGATCAAGTAACTAAGAGCTATCTACCCTATTTTACTCAAAGATCTTTCTTATGTTTTTAACCCTTTTGATAGTGTTGTTTCACCATTGCATTTGGTGAACAACCTTGTGTTAGGATGTTAAACGGGACAGACGCGGGTCATCGTATGGACCATGATAGCAATTGTGTCAAGTATCTTTGGCAATTTTCTTGAGGGACTTGATCATTTTTGTTTAGGCAACCAAGATAGCGTCATCGAGGGACTATGATCTTTTGTTTTGTTTTTGTTTTGCCAGAGTACCCAATATGCATAACATGGCCCATTTTTGAAGGCAACAAGTGGATTGTAACCCTAGGGGTGCAAGTGTGCATTGTGTTTGATTTTCATGCATTTTTGTCTTTGATTAGGTCAAACTATTTGTTAATTTGGATTTTGCATACAAACCCTAGTTCTCCAATCATGACATAATTGAAAGCGTAAAGTGCGAGAATTTAAGTTCTAAGCTATTACAACATGATTATGAGGATGGGGGTACAATTTTGAATGGGGGGTATTTGACAAGAAATATAAACCCTAATTTACTATTACATCCAAATTGAATTTAATTGCATGAATAATAAATGAATAATATTTAAATAAACAAAATAAATAAATATCAAATAAATATGAATTATGCAAAAAATGTTTTTGTTTGTTTATGTATGTAAAAGTATTTTTGATATAAAAAGTATAAAGAAATAAATAAATAAAAAAAGATTAATTTCATTTGTTTTAAGGGTAAACCCAAATTTCTTTAAGAAAATAAATACTATATATTATTTATATACAAAAAATATATTAATATGTGTAAAAATGAAATATACTTAAAAAAAAGGCATTTTTTAGTATAAATAATGATAAAAATAAAAATGTAATATTTTTGTATTTTTATTCTAAGTATTTAATAAAATAAAAGTATATATATATATATATTAAATATACTAAATATGTATAATATAAAATAAAATATGTACAAAAATAAATTATATTTTAAATAATATTTTCAGTGTGAATAAAATTAAGAAATAAAATAAAAGTATGATTTCCATATTATTTTTAAGTTTAAAAAAATAATATAAAAGTATTAAAAGTGTTTTCTATATTATCAAAATTAAAATAAAATGCTAAATAAATGTAAAAAATTATGAAAATATTTTTTAGGCATTTTATATATTTGGAAATAAATAAACAAAATCAGAAAGGAAAACAAAAATGCAAAAATATAAAATATAGGAAATTGGCCAGGGGGTGCAAAAATGAAAGTGGGAGGTGTTAGAATTAAGCCAGCCCAAGCCCAGCCCAAGCCAACTTCATCTTCTTCCTCCAAACTGAAAAACGTGCGCGCCTGGTTCAAATGCTAGATCCTGTATACGTGATCTTTTGCAAAAACTCACAACATCAAACTTGTAGAGAATTTCAAGACGATTCCAACCATATAAATAACTAGTCCTAACTCTCAAAGACCAGAGAGAATTTCTCTGGCCCTAAAATCTGACATAGTTTTTTCAGCATGTTCATGGATGAAATTCTCCTAGCATACTTAATATAAATGAAAGCTGAGCATATGTATGGCTTCCTAGCAATGAACACTACATTTTTTATTCACAAACCTAAGGCTAAATGTTCCTAAATAAAGAGATAGAAAGTGAAGAAAAACCTATTTCAGTTGGATTCGTGTAGGACAATGCAGTGCTTCTCAACAAGTTTTGAGGTGTCTGGTAGCTTGCCTGAAGTTCACTTGATATTTTCCAATAGCTAGCTTGCCTTGAATATCCCTGAATCAACCTCTAGAACTCAACCTGCACAAGCTTGAAATGAAAATGGTGAACACTGTAAATGGAGTTACAGTTGGTAATGGAGGTTTGGGATAGCTTGAGTGAGTTGAATGGAAGGTTTTTGAAGCAAAAGGGGGCAAAACTCACGAGCCAAATGAGCTATGGCACTCAAGTTGCAGCACCTGCCATGTTTTGCCAAAGAAGTGTGATTTCTGGCTATAGGAGGTTTTGAGGCTCAAGTACTCGTGTTTCTTGCTCAAAGGGTTGTGTCAAAGTGTTTGAAATGTTTGTGTAAGCTAGCATTGACTGGTTTCCAAGTTGTGAGGATTTGGACAAGTTTCTTCTTTTTGAAGCAAGAAATGGGAAGTTGTGATTACAGGCCTGTACAAGCCATCAAATATGCTGCATACAATCCTCTTAGTCCCTGCAATTTGTGGATTTGATTTGGCTTCTGAGATCTTGGCCCTATGCTCAAAGATCATGGTTTGACATAAAGCACCCTTTTGCAAAAATGGAAATGTGCCTTTTACCATTTAGGGATTAGTTTTGTGTATAATGTCCAAATGACCAAGATAATGTATTAGCCTAATGGATTTGCATTAAATTAAGGAGTGTTAAATGGTTTAGAGGCCTTCAAACTAGTACAAGGCATGCTGATTTGAAAATTCCACTTGAGTGAACATGAATTTGCCATGGATACAAAGTGAGTTTTTTCCAACTTCAAGCATTCGATTCTCCCTAACCACAAATGTGTTTGAGGAGTTCTTGGACAATTTGGAAAGCTTGAAACAAGATATATAATCCATATTTGAAATTTAACTTGATACTCCAAGTGGAACTATGTGAAAAATGGCCAAGAAGATAGGTCAAAATCCTACCTAAACTAGGGCAAAATTTCACTAAGTTAAAAGTTTTAGGGACCCTTGTTCCAAAAATCATAACTTGAGATCCAAGCTTCTTTTGAGAAAACTTTGTGAATAAAAGTTGTATACTTTGTGGAGGACTACAACTTTCATGTTGTAAGTTTTGTTTGAATCCATTTGCATCATGGTGAAAATGTGGGACAAAGTTTAGGAAAAATTAAGAAAATTTCATAACTTAGAAAAATTCTAAGTTATGAAAATTTTCAACTTTAAACCCTAATTTGCAATTTTGGGTGTCTTGATGAAAAAGTTTCATATTTTGACACATCTTGATGAAAAACGACCCTTGGCACTTGATTTTGACCAAAAAGTCAAAGTTTGACTTTTCAGTGTACAGTTAAATTTTGATCAGTTGACTGAAAAATTCATTTGTCAATCCCATGCATTTGAGATCTTTTGAACTTGTTGAATAGGTAAAGATGATTCCATTGAGCCCTTGAGTCCTTGGTTGAGCTTGAATTTCCCTTGGCTAGGTCAAAAAGTTAGAAATTGCCTTTGTACAATCAAAACCCTAAAAATGACCATTTTGCCCTTTTGGTGATCTGATCAAATTTCTTGTGGAGTTGTGGTCCAAACTTGATTAAATGGTTCATATGAGTTCATAATGTTGATGTGGGTCAAAATTCATGAGGTTTGACTATAAATTGGCCACAATTGACTTTTTCCCCAATACAACCGATTTCTAGGTCAACTATCCAATTGACTGGGCAAAAATTTGATTCAAGGCTTGAAACTTGGTATGGACAATCTTATGAGTCCAACATGAAGTATGAAAGTCACTTTGGTCATTTAAGGTCCAAAAATCCATGTGCAAACTCAAACCCTAATTTAGGTCATCAGTGCAAGGAGATGTCTTGAGCAGAGCAAACCCTAGCTTGATCTTGAGTTCTAAGAGCCTTATGAGGGGAAATGTTGATAAAATGAGAGGGAAAATTTTGGGGTACAACAGTTACCCCTGTTCAATCTTCTTGAACCTGAAGAGTTAGATTGGCAAGTTTGCCTTTTGTGACTCGAAGGTAAAAGAGGATTGGACACTAGAGTGCCCGTAAATTTGCAGTCGTCAAAAATGTAGCTGAGGGAATGGGCTTAAAGATGCCATTTGGAGATGGTAGAATATTGCTGGAGATGGGCTTAGAGATGCCATCCAAAACTTGTTTGTTGAAAGACAGTAGAATGAACATCAGAATGGTATCCGTATTTGGAACGTATCTGAGTTGTATCTGGAGATTGGATCTGTATGAGCAAGGGAATGGCGTCCGTGTCTGGAGTGTATACGAGTTGTAACTGTATTTGATTCTTGAATGAATATCAGAATGACAGCCATGTCAGGAGTGTATTTGTATTCTGAATGGGTAACAGAGAAACATCTACATATGGAGCATCTATGTGCTAGGGATAAATTCCGAATGAGTGACAGAATGGCAACCGTGTCTGGAGCGTATCTGGATTGTATCTGAGGTTGAGATCTGTATGAGTAGCAGAATGACTTCCGTGTCTGGAGTATATCCGTACTGTAACTGGGATCCGGACAAGTGACAGAATGACTTCTGTGTCTGGAGTGTATCTGAACTTGAAGTTGATAGTTGAATCTGAATGAGAAATAGAATGGCTTGTGTCTGGAACGTATCTAGTCTGTATCTGATTGCTGGAGTCTGAATGAGTAGTAGAATGATCGCCGTGTCTGGGGTGTATCCATACTGTATCTTGACTTGAAATTCTGAATGAGTAATAGAATGGCTGCCGTGTCTGGGGTGTATCCATACTGTATCTGAAATCTCTGATTAGTTTGTTAACGATAGCTTTTTAATCTTATCCTGAAAAGGGTAAAGTGTTAGCTAAAACACAAAGTTATGTTGCATGATATGTATGATGCAATAAAATGTAATCCACCAATGTTTATGATATATGAATGTAATGGATGTGCATGTAAGCTGAGTAGCTGTCTTGCTGAGGAAAATAAATCCTTGATAACTGGAGATAATGAAATCTTTGACTGCTGTCGGGGAAAGTAAATCCTTGACCGATGTCGGGGATTCCGAAAATCTTTGATTGTTAAAAATGAGAAATCCTTGGACCACTGTTGGGGATTGAAAATCCTTGGTGACTTGTGGGGATTAACAAGAGTTTTGACAAATTTTGAGGGGAATGAGGATTCTTCATGACCTTCCTAGGAAAATAAGGAAAAAATCCAATGACCTCTACTGGGGAATTAAAACCTGGGAGGCTTCAAATGGAGAAACAGGAACTAGAATCTTCGTTTTGTTGGGAAAATAACTCTGTGGGGAGAGTGTTTATTCTGTCGGGGAAATCAGGAGCTTGGGTTGTATGCCAATCAACTGGGGATTTATCCTAGTTGGGGATAAGACAAAAAGTTAACTGTGAACTGATTGATTCTCAGACTTTCAAGATAACTTGCTGGGGAAATTGGGGAAAACTGAATGGTTCCCGCTGGGGATTGATAGTTGGAAATTTGACTCCGCTGGGGCAGAAGGTTTCATCTTTGCTGAGGGTCTGTAGTTCAAAGTTTTCGGGCTCCACTGGGGATCGGGAGTTTAGAGACTTAACTCTGATGGGAATTTTGAATTTTAACTCCGCTGGGGATATGTACTTCAAGATTTTAGCTCTGTTGAGGATCTGAATGTCATACTGCAGGGGATTTCTTTTGGAATAGCCTAAAGACGTTTTCCTACAGCTTCAACCTATCAGTAATTATCTTTTCTCATTTCTTTTTATTTGTAAGCAGTGATTATATTCAAATGCATATGCTCATTTAACAAATCATTGGACGTTTTTAAATAAAACATGATTGTAAAAAGAAAGAAAAGGCAAGCGAATTTCTGCACTTTGAAGTATCTTTGTATTAACTTTGTAAGTATTTTTGTACAGAGGAGACAGACATCCTAGTAAGAGAATGTTGTCGTAAAAAATGAGAAAAAATTTAAACAAAAAGAAAGATGGCTATGTGTAATAAACTCCATGGGGTTCCCATTATGCGATAGCCTTCACAACTCTGAGTATCTTGTCCCTTCGTTGCTTCGTTCGCGGATGATTGGATTGATCAGAAGCTTGGAGCTTGTTCGTGAAGAGATTGTCCTTAAAGTGATCTGACGAGACATAGTCATACGCTTTACTTCCCTAACTTTTGCCTGGACCGCCCTTTCGGGTTTTCGATCCATCGGGAAACCCTTTTTTTCCCAAGTCGCCCTTTCGGGTTTTCAACTTTCCGGGTGTACAGATTTTTTGTTTATCCCTAATTTTTGCCCGAACCGCCCTTTCGGGTTTTCGATTCACCGGGATGCCCATTTTTTCCCAAGTCGCCCTTTCAGGTTTTCAACTTGTCGGGTCATTTTATGCGTAGTATCTTTTGACTATGTCTGTGTTCGCAGGGTGCGGCAGGTCGTCGCCATCCATGGTGGTCAGAATCATTTCCCCACCAGAAAAGATGTTCTTGATCACAAACGGTCCTTCGTAAGTAGGAGTCCATTTGCCCCTGGGATCACTTTGCAGCAAGATGATCCGCTTGATTACAAGATCTCCGACTTGATACACCTGACGCCTGACTTTCTTATTGAAAGCCTTGATCATCTGTTTTTGATATGTTTGACCATGACAAACAGCAGTAAGTCGCTTCTCGTTGATCAAATTTAATTGATCAAGCCGGGTCTGAATCCAATCGTCTTCATTTAAACCCACATCCTTCATAATCCTTAAGGAGGGAATCTGAACTTCCATAGGTAAAACAACTTCCATGCCATATACCAACGAAAAGGGGGTTGCCCCAGTTGAAGTACGCGCCGTGGTACGATATCCGTGCAGAGCAAACGATAACATCTCATGCCATTCCTTGTAGGTGACTGTCATCTTTTGAATGATCTTCTTGATATTTTTGTTCGCGGCTTCAACAACACTATTCATCTTTGTCCGATAGGGAGATGAATTGTGATGTTGAATCTTGAACTGCTCGCACAGAGCGGTGATCACAGTATTATTCAGATTTGTACCGTTGTCCGTGATGATTATGTCAGGGATACCATGTCGGCATATGAGATTCTGCTTGATGAAACGGGCAACCACATTCTTTGTAACGGAGGCGTAGGAAGCGGCTTTGACCCACTTAGTGAAGTAATCAATAGCCACCAGAATGAAGCGATGTCCATTGGATGCCGTGGGCTTGATCTCTCCAATCATGTCGATTCCCCTCATCGCGAATGGCCAAGGAGCTGTCAGAATGTTGAGAGGAACTGGAGGAATATGTACCTTGTCAGCATAGACTTGACATTTGTGACAAGTACGGGAATGTTGATGACAATCAGCTTCCATGGTAGACCAGTAGTAGCCTTCCCTTAGAATCTTCTTAGCCATCGTATGTCCGCTTAGGTGGGTGCCAAATGTGCCACTATAAATTTCGGTCATGATCAACTCTGCTTCAACCTTGTCCACATAACGCAGTAGAACACAATCATGGCTGCACTTATATAGGATACCATTGCTCAGAAAGAACTTGGCAGCAAATCTCCTTAAGAACTTTTTGTCATTGATGGAAGCTCCTTCAGGGTATTCTCGAGTCTGGATATACCTTTTGATTTCATGAAACCAGGGTTGTTCCACTACTTATTCGGTATTAATCTCATGACAGTGCGCAGGTTCTTCCATTCGCTCAATGGTGATCCGGGGAGCCTCATTATCCCAGTTGAGTTTAAACATGGAAGACATTGTAGCTAGAGCATCTGCTAGCTGATTTTCTTCTCGCGGGAAGTGCTCAAAGGTAATCTGCTCGAAATGAGGCAACAATGTCAGGACATGTTCTTTGTATGGGATAAGATTAGGATGTCTAGTGTCTCACTCTCCTTTGATTTGACTGATAACCAAAGCCGAGTCCCCAAATACGACCAAAGATTTGATTCCCAAGTTAATAGCAGCCTTGAGACCAAAGATACAAGCTTTATATTCAGCCATGTTGTTGGTACAGCTGAAGTAATGTCGGGCAGTGAAGGGTGTATGGCAACCTTCCAGAGAAATAAGTACCACACCGATACCGTTGCCAAGTGCATTTGAAGCACCATCAAAGTACAGGGTCCATCGGGATCCTTGTTCAGGTCCGTCATACGGTCTGTTACCTTCAATGTTGTCCAATGTCATAATGTCCTCGTCAGGGAAGTCGAACCTCATAGATTGGTAATCTTCGACGGCTTGATGAGCTAGATGGTCAGCTAGTACACTCCCCTTTATAGCTTTTTGGGTAATATACTGGATATCATACTCTGTCAGGATCATTTGCCATCTAGCGATTCTTCCAGATAAAGCAGGCTTCTCGAAGATATACTTGATCAGATCCATTTTAGAAATTAGCAAAGTGGTATGTGTCAACATATACTGCCTTAGCCAGCGAGCAGCCCATACCAAAGCGCAACAAGTTTTCTCGAGCAGTGAGTAGCGAGTCTCACAGTCGGTAAACTTTTTGCTAAGGTAATAAATGGCATGCTCTTTTCGGCCAGACTCGTCATGTTGGCCTAGTACGCACCCCATTGAATTATCCAAAACAGTCAGATACATGATTAACGGCCTTCCTTCGACGGGTGGCATCAAGATAGGAGGTTCCAGAAAATACTCCTTGATCTTATCGAAAGAAGCTTGGCAGTCATCGTTCCATTCAACCACCTGATCTTTCTTCAACAGCTTGAAGATTGGTTCACAGGTAGATGTTAGGTGAGAGATGAACCTCGCAATATAGTTTAAGCGTCCCAAGAAACCTCTAACCTCCTTTTCAGTGCGGGGGGCAGGCATTTCTTGTATAGCTTTGACTTTAGCAGGATCAACCTCAATGCCTTTGTTGCTGACGATAAATCCCAAAAGTTTACCAGACCTGACTCCAAAAGTGCACTTGCTAGGGTTCAGTCTGAGCTTATATTCCTTCAATCTGACAAATAGCTTTTGCAAATGATCAAGGTGTTCTTCTTCTGTCTGTGAACGGGCTATCATGTCGTCTACGTAGACTTCGATCTCATGATGTATCATATCATGAAACAAAGCTACCATGGCTCGCTGATAGGTTGCCCCGACATTCTTCAGTCCGAATGGCATCACTTTATAGCAGAAGGTACCCCACTGCGTGACAAAAGTAGTCTTCTCCATGTCTTCGGGGGCCATTTTGATCTGGTTGTATCCCGAGAATCCATCCATGAAGGAAAATACCTTGTGTTGAGCTGTATTGTCAACCAAGATGTCGATGTGTGGTAGTGGAAAATCATCTTTAGGGCTATCCATGTTTAAGTCCCGATAGTCCACACACATTCTAACTTTGCCGTCCTTTTTAGGCACGGGCACGATGTTAGCAACCCATTGTGGATAGGAAGTAACAGCCAGAAAACCAGCATTGAATTGCTTCATCACCTCAGCTTTGATCTTTTCAGACATGTCGGGCCTCATTCGGTGGACTTTTTGTTTGATTGGTGGACAGTCTTCTCTTGTAGAGAGACGGTGAACCACGATATATGTATCTAGTCCCGACATGTCTTTATAGGACCAGGCAAAGATCTCAACATATTCGTTCAACAGCTGAACTAGATGATCTTTGACACTTGGCTCCAGGTTGGCACCCACCTTAACCTCTTTCTTGTCTTCCTCTGTTCCCAAATTGACAGTCTCTAGCAACTCTTCATGGGGCAGAATAGCCCTTTCCTCTTGTTGCAAAAGTCTAGCTAACTCTCCAGGCACTTCGCAATCTTCATCACCTTCGTACTCGGCATGATTGACCAAATCTTCAGAGTCACTGAAGGCTAAAGCAGAATAGTCACCCATGGAATGCAGAGTGGATGGGTACCTGCATTTTGTGAGTGTGGGTGTGTGTAAGGGATAGCCATCCTTAAACAAAACAACATGTAAAAGAAAATGAACACAACAGTTTATAGATGAAAACGTCCAATGATTCACTTAAAAATGGCATATGATAATGAAGAAATCAAGCCCTTACAAATGGACCTATATGCCCCGGGTAAGGCATAAGGTGAAAATGGTGTACGAATTGTTTAATTATTACAGACCAAAATAGGAAATTGTTCAAAGATAAATTACTGGTTGATGAAAGTGATGGGAACAAAATCTTTCGCTTCCCAGTTGCTTAATCCTCCTTCGACGGTTGGAAAGATCCAATCTTCAAAGTTGTCTTCTTCTTCATCATCTTCTAAGACATTAATTCCATGGTGAGTGATTTTTAAGGGTGGTCCTCCAGCCCGGGAGCGACGCACAGCTTTCTGGTCAGCAGCAGTAAAACCTAGTCCGAACTTGTCTGTCTTGTGAGAAAAATCAGGCAGTTGCCCCCACACCGTACTCCTTCCTTCTTTGATTACAGTCTCCGCGTCTTTAAGGGATGCCATCCGAGACACAAGCTTAGAAATGATAGTCACATCAACCATTGTCTTTGCCATTGCGACTTCAGGAGAAACCTCTTCAAAGTGTTGGAAAGGCGTTTCTATGAATTCGCCATCTAACTCCACATAGCGGAAGGAGTTAAGGTGACTTATCATATACTCTTCCTCCCCATGAACCGTTATGATCTTAGCCTGAACCGGATACTTTAGCATTTGGTGTAAAGAAGAAGTGACTGCCCCAGCATTGTGGATCCATGGCCTTTCCAACAAGCATGAATATGAAGGACGGATGTCCATCACATAAAAAGTAGAGTTGAAAATTTTTGTACCCACTTTGATTGGGATGTCCACTTCTCCGTGAACCATCCTCTTATAACCGCCGAAGGCTCTAACAACGATGTTACTGGGCTTTAGGGTCAAACCTTCACAGTCCAATCTGTCCAACGCCTTCTTCGGTAGCACATTTAAAGATGAACCAGTGTCAACCAGAACATGGGCAAGTGTGGTCCCTCTGCATTCTACCGAGACATGTAGTGCATCGTTATGCTTTCTTCCTTTAGGGGTCAAATCAGCATCAGAAAAACCAAGACCATTATCGGCAGTAAGGCTAGCCACACACTCTTGAAACTGGTCCGCAGAAGTTTCTTGAGGCACATGTGTCGTCTTTAGAAATTTGATCAAGGCTTTAGCATGAGCCTCAAAGCAGAGTAAGAGAGCCAGCATGGAGATTTTTGAAGGGGTCTGTCCTAGCTGCTCCACGACATCGTAGTCACTCTTCTTGATTATCTTTAAGATTTCTTCCATCTCTTTCTGGGTGGTCTCAGGGATTACCACAGTCTGAGCCCTTGTCCTGACAGGCGCTTCTAGTATCCCCTTACCTTTGGTAGTAACATCAGAGGGTCTAACTTCAGGAGCATCAAGTTCTTCAATTACCGGGCTTTGCACAGACGGCTTGACAGGTACAGAAACTCTCGAGGGTCCGAAGACTGCCCGTGGAGGAGCAATCTCCGGAGAGAAGATCCTTCTGCTGCGAGTTATCTTGCTCGTTCCCGTAATATTCCCTATATCAGGGGTTTCATCATCAGAATTCTATTGGACTGATTCAATCTGCTTGATACCATGGTAGAAGATTTCTCCTCTGTAGTTCCATGGTATCATCTTGTCAGATTTATACGGGACAGGCCCCGACATGGTGATTTTCAATGACACAAACTTAGGATCAGGCGTAATCTTAACAGGCCTTTTGCAGGTCTTGGAAAGATCGTCGAAGATGGTTATTATGGCAATGTCATTGGTTGGAGTATCAAAGGTAACAGGAGTAACATGAGTGATAGTATCAACATGAGTCTTTTGAAAGAGTATCTCTTGGGTATCCATCAGGCGTTGGATGCCTGATTTCAACAGTGGGCAATCAGCTTGCAAGTTTGAACAGAAGTAACAGTCTTTTCCACAGCCTGGGAATATCCTGACTTTCATCAAATTCACTTTAATCACTGGTAACGGAGTCATTAATTCATTAACGGTGGTGACATGAAGATCTTCCATAACGGCATGGACATTATGATTGTGCTTCGGCATTGGGGCAGAAATCACATTTGGCTTTTCGGGCGCATCAAATTCTACCTCCTTGGCGTCTATCAAGTCTTGGATCTTGTTTTTAAGAGCCCAACAGTTGTTGGTATCATGCCCTACACTGTCAGAATAGTATGCACATTTTGCATTGGAGTGATAATAAGGAGAAGAGGTGTTGGGGTTTTTCGGCGCTTCTTTCAAGTTGGTGAGGTTCAGCTTTAACAGATGAGGGAGGACTTGAGCCGGTGTCATGTTGATTCGGGTGAATTGCCATTGTGGCCTTTATACCCTTTGTTGATTAGCTCTTGGTTGATTTCTTCGAGGTTGATCGGTCGAAGAGTTTTGGATCATCACAGCCCCCACTGTTGGTCGGCGCTCTGTTCTTCCTTGGTTTCTCTGGTTGTGAACAGCAGAAACTTCCTTCTTAGTTGGGAAGGTCTTCTTAATAGCAGCGGAAACGGGGGCATCTTTCTGAATTTTACCACTTTTAATGCCATCCTCGACCCTTTCACTGGTCATAATTAATTCGGTGAATCCTACAGATGAACTCCCGATTAAATGATTGAAGAATGGACCTAAAACATGTCAACCTGCTCTCTATCCGACAATGGTGGCTGCACCCTTCCAGCCAAATCCCGCCACTTCTGGGCATACTCCTTAAATCCCTCATTAGAGGCCATACCCATACTTTGTAGCTTAGTACGAGTAGGCGCTAAATCTGCATTGTATTGGTATTGTCGGTAGAAAGCAGCAGCCAAGTCTTCCCAGTTATGAACATCAGATCTCTCAAATTGATAGAACCAGTCCAATTGTGTGCCTGACAAACTGTCTTGAAAAAAGTGGACCCAAAGGTCTTTGTTAGAAGAGTGGGGTTGGATCTTTCTAACGTAGGATCTCAAATGCATCTTTGAACAGGACAAACCGTCATACTTAGCAAATGTAGGAACTTTGAACTTGGGAGGAATGACGATCCCGACCAACCCTAGTTCTTCGAAATCTAACCCAGATACCCTTTGCAACTCCATGGCTGCCAACTGATCCTCAAGATTTTTATACTTATCATCCGCAGGGGGATATTGCTGTTCGGAGTAATCTTCATCCTCTTCCTCTTCTTCTTCTTCAACTTCAGATTCAGAAGGCATCGTAGTTCCTTTTCCTTTACCAATCCCTTCATCAGACGTCGAGGGGAACTCGAGAACTTTTCTAGCCTGGTTTTCAAACCTTCTTCCCATAGTGGCCATATCGGTCCTTTTCTTCTTTTTCTCTTTATCTTTCTATTTCTCCAACAGTGCTTTAAGGTCCTCTTGACCCTTTGATAAGGTCATGAGGAGTTGCTGGAATTGTGAATTCTGTGCTTGCAGATCCTTAACCGTCTTCTCCAAATCCATCTCGCTGAAATAAACAGCAGAAAGATAAGGAAACCTGGTGCGAAGACCTGTTTATGCATATGATGAATGATATGTTATTCATGTAATGCATTCAAGGATTCAGAAATTCAAATTTTGTTGCAAACAAAAAGAACACACGTCATATTAAGAAGAAATTTGTTAGTACATAAATGCCCCATGGGCAAAATATTACAAAATTCTTAATGTAAAAAGACATTGTGCATCCTCTTTGGCGCGATATAAGTGTTGAGAGTCTCCTCTTCATGAAGTCGGCGGTTAAGTTCCAAAACCTTCTTCTCACTGGCATAGAAGCTGGCTTCAAAAGTATTTCGTTCCTCTTTGATTTGGATCCAACTCTTTTTTAATTCTTCCAATGATGTTGGCATGTCTGGATGTAGGAGGGTGTATGGAACCTCTCCTTCCATAACAGGCTCTTTGATCAAGGGGAGAATGTGAGGGTATGGCATCATAAGATTCTGGGCGCGAGTTCGTACCCACTTGAGATAAGTCTCAAGGGGGATGGAATTCTTGTGCCCCAGTGTCTTACTATCCACCTTGTTAGGCATCCTCCAAGCTCGGATAAACCTTTGTCGAAGTCCTTGAGCGTCGTTGTCGAAGTCAAAAACTAGGTCAGGAATCAGCATATCATGAGGGCCATCCCTCCGGGCATATCCAAATTGTCTCAGAGCTAAACAGGGGTTGTAGGTAATGCCTCCCCTAATGCCAAGTAAAGGGACATTAGGGAATTCTCCATAATGATCAATGATGATAACATTTTCTCTGGACCGAGAACACCAATGAACATCAGAATGTGTGAGGGTCATCAATCATTGTGACCACCTTAAACCCTGCTCATTCTTCAAAACTGTTTGGGGAAGGTGAGAAATAAACCACCTGGCTAGAAGAGGAGTACAGCACATGAGAACACCTGTTTTCCTCATTGTTCGTGTGTAAAATGAGTGTGGGATGTCCCCAAGCAATGTAGGCACATGATTTCAAGATATGAAAATCTTGACGGTGTTCACATCTATAAGCTGATCAGGGTTTGGGAACAAGATCCACCCATAGATGAGGAGTGCCACAATTTCTTCAAAAGCTTGCAGATCTAAAGAATTCCAGCAGTCTTGTGCCTTCTCAAACAGAAATTTTGCCAAGAAACCCTTGACACCACTTCTGGTTTCCCAATGACCTTTGATATCAGATAGTTGCAAGTGTAAGGCTTGAGCAACATCTTCAGGCTTTGGTTCTCTTTCCGTACCGTTGTAGGGTAGTTGATAGAGAATAGGAATCCTCAGGAGTTGAGAAAATTCCTCCAAAGTAGGCACTAGTTGGTAATCATGGAATGTGAAACAGTGGTGTAGGGGGTCAAAGAACTGGAAGAGAACTTTCACCATGTCTTCTTCAATGTTGGAGTTGACCAAGTTGAGAAGTCTACCATGTCTTTCACTAAAGAGAGAATTCTATGGAATCTTGTAAATAAGCTCCTTGAGTTGAGGAGGGATTCTCACAAGGCTGACTTGAATTGTTTTCCTGCGAAGATATTCCATGACCTACAAAACAAGAACAAAGATGAAGATCCAAACCCTTGAAATGGTTAGTGGATGCATATGATGCTTTATGATGTTCATGATGTATGCACAAGCACATGTACAAACAAGTCACACAAGATCCTAGTTTCAGGCTTGCATGAGGTTTCATAGGTAAGTATCCTCTTGAAGTTAGTTGGCTCAACTTGTCCTATAAATAGTAACCGGGTTCTAAGGAGCTCAATATCACTGGATTATTTTCTATGTTCATTGTTTTTGTTTAGCCACTTAACTGGCAACCAAAATATTCCAAGAAAACAACCCTCAATGAGTGTAGTATCGAGTATCTACCAACTTCGGACTGCACCAAAGTCGGTCATCTCACTACCCCTAATAAGGCCAAGATGGTCAAGTAAGGTTCTAAGAGTTCATTAGTGTTTCATGGCATCACTCAGCGGCCCCGTATTCTCTTTAATTGACTCAAAGGCTACCGGTACTCACAAATATGTCGCACTAATATAGCTATTGCTTCAACCATGTCGGTATACCCCACACAGTTTCCACAACATATTGCTATTTACATATGAATGTTTCCCAAATCCGGGTAGAGGATTTCAAGCCCAAACAAGAGAACCAAATGTAAAGCAATCAAAGCAATCAAGATAAACATGCAAATATGATCTAAACCCTAAGGTTACTCCACTTTTAAAGTATCTCCCCAGCAGAGTCGCCAGTTCTGTAATACGGT